>JAOXYM010000019.1:988810-1007998 GCA_028567055.1 Leptatherina wallacei
GGATGGATGGATGGATGGATGGATGGATGGATGGATGGATGGATGGATGGATGGATGGATGGATGGATGGATATAAAGATACACATAGCAAAAAACATCACAACCCATTAAGTTTTTTTCTTGTTTATTACAGGAGGCTTTCGTTTTATATACAGAGACATGTATTTGCAAAATACTAAAAAGTATTTCAACTCAAAGTACTAAAAAGTATATATATATATTTATATATTCATATCATAATTGTAATTATTATTATTGTCTCTAAAACACCAGGGTGGGGTCACTGAGGCACGGCTTTCGCCTCCTTTACACCAAGGTTTCACAGGCTGTGCTCAAAGGAAAACCTTGTAACATGTTTCATTCATTTATTGAGTCGTTGCAGGAAATTACACAACTCTATGATGAACATCTTTCAAATTGACACTCTGCAGGATGGTGTTCAATCTTCAGAAACTTCGTTGGAATTTTTTGACATCACAAATTCCCATTTCCTCTCTGGAAGTTACAAAGTTTTCATCCTCCAACTGTGACGTGTATTTCTTCAACTTTTTTTCCCCAGCAAAATCACAACTAAACTACTTGTGTCAAGAAACCTCTTATCTCCAAGTTCATCATTCATATTTTACTGAATTTTAGCAGCCTCATTTTGCCTCTCAATACAGTCAAAAAATGAGAGAAAGTTTTCCTGTTGAGTCATCCTGAATTTATGATGAGTCATGAGGTGTCAGGAAGGGGCAAATATCCAACCTGTTTTCCTGAAGAAGGCAACTCTCTTGAGATATGAGGTTTCTGCAAGACTGATATGACGCCGAAAGTCTGAAGAAACCAGTTTGACAACCGTTGTGAAACCAGCTGTGGTGTAAATGGGGCGGCGGTGGTTTAAGCAGTGAGAGGATGCCTGGAGAAACCGAATCCATGACGACGACAATATTCAAAAACATCATCATTATTATTATCCTCATACTGTAAATAAGATACAGCATCGCTCCCTGCCTGGTTACAGAACTCTTGTATTGCATTTATCACATGGTACATAGTAACAATAGTAATAATGATGAACACCACATGTGTTTGTGTGCATTTCCTCCGTGTGGATTTGTGGATGTTAGTTGTTTTGTTTTAAACGTGACGTGAAGCAGCTTTTGGTTGAGAAACAGAGAAGAAGGCAGGAAGGAGCAGATTCTTGGTCTCAGAGTCTCCTTCGATTTTAACACAGACTCTTCCAAACCCCTCATTAGCACCACATGGTCTCACCCACAGCTCACCACGAAGAATCTCCTCCAAAAAACAAAGAAGATCTTTCCGTTCCTTAATTTCACCGACTGTTTTTCCTCCTCTTTTTGCTCATTTTCTAGCTTTGTGGAAGCTACAGTACGTGTTTTTCATCTCCTGGCATTAATGCATGATCATGGACTGCGAGATGAAGCTGCTTTCATTTTCCACTGAACAAACTAAGTTTCAGCGAACTTTCTTCCTCCTGATGGCGAGTGTTTGAATGCGTCTTTGTGCTCAGCGTAAACCAAAGTCCGATGTCCAGATTCACTGAAGTAGCACTCTTAGAATAGTTGGTTATTTGTTCGTCTGGGAGAAATCAACGTTTCTGCTATGTAACCCCATCAGCTAACAGACGTAACCTGTTCACGCTGAAAAGAAAAGATTCAATCTAGAGGTTTAGCTCAGCTCCACCAGGAAAACATGTCAAAACTTAGCCATCTGTGGCTGGAAATTGTGCGATGGCAACACTTGGGCTGTTGCTTTCTGTGGAGCAGTGTCCATGTGACAGGGTGGGAATTGTGAAGCATGAATAAAAAAAAATTTCAAACCATTTCCATGTAGATTTTTGTAGCTGTCTAATCGTGTATCTTAAAACACGTAGACCTAACCATGTACAATCATTTGTAAATCATTTATAGGCGAGAGAGAGGCGGGAGGCAGAAAAGTTCGGTGACTGCTGAAAACACCGTTCAGGAGAGGTCTCGAACCAGCAACCTCTTGCATGCAGGGACCACTGCTGAACAGACGTCTGTGGGAAATAAATGAATGAGCTCTGTCACTTTTTTTTAATGCATTTTTGGTCGAGGGCAATATTTTAGGCCAGTACCGGCACGGTGGATGAAAGTGGGGGTACACGTACACTGTAAAAACTGCCTAGCTAACCAAGTCTTATGATCTGATATTAAGCCAAAAAGTCTTTATGATCTTGTTTTGAGAGTAATATTCTTGGCAAGAGCAGAATGTCTAAGGTTATTGATCTTAAACATTGACAGGCTGGTTTTGATAAGGGACCTGAAATGAGTGTTTTAAAACTTGTTTTAAGATATTTCTCACTTATCTCAAGTCTACATATTTTTTCTTATTTCAGGAAATCTTGCCAAGTGTAATTATCTTACTGCATGGACAGATCATTTCACTTGATTATAGTCCGAATCGTCTCAATTTAAGAGTTTTTTACTCACATTAATGCTCATTTTTGCAGTGTAAGGACCCAAGTAAGGACAATGCAGATATCATCCCCTTCGCAATTTGTTTTTACAATAAAGCTGTTTTGTACCATTGTAAGTATTTCACGTGGGATTATTAGATCTGGTTAAAAGGTTTAATGTAATGTTTTCTACATCCACGTTCTTCAGGGTCAGATTTTGATTAAACAGTTCAGCGTTGCTGTAAATAAAATAAAAAAAGATTACAATGTTTTCCAGTTGCAGCCTGCATCGTTCTCTACTAAAGCTGAAACCTTTTTAAGAAAACATTTTTTACATTTCTAAAGAGTCTGAGGAAAACGTTGCAGAAATAACTCACATTTACATACTTTTGTGGTGCGTTAAAAATCCCAACAGAAGCAACAACCAACATGCTGAAGTCAGGTAGTATTTTAATCTGATCTGTGTTTCAGATGTTGTATAAAACTGCAGATGAAATAAAAGTTCATGTCAGGACCACTCTACTATTTTTAAACATGACCTCTGGTGAAACCTTGTCCGCCCTGCTGTGATGAAAAATAACAAGGGAGTAAATTTGTGATATAATTTCTGAAACATTTCGGCTTCCACATTTTCTGATGTGATAAAACCATGAAAACTATTTCCTTCAGCAGACTTCAGTGAATCTGAACCTTTCTGACAGTTTAGAAGTGTTACCGTCTAATCAGCTGTATGTGCTGCTGATGACTAATGAGGAAGAATCACACCAGTGATGGAGGAGGAGGAGGAACAGACAGTGGCCATGGGGGGGATTGGAAAGCTGTTAATTATTAAAAAAACCCCATAAGAATCAACTCATCAACCCGCCAAATATTAAAACAATCAATCAAGAAATCAAGCAGTCAACCAGTTCATCCATCAATAAATCAATCAATCGAGCACATTATCAATCGACCAATGGGAAAGCATGGCTTGGAGTGTTGGGTTCATGTGTAGCAGGCACACTCTGGGTCTATTGCTACTGAAAACAGCCCTTCAGCACGACTGCAACCTGAAATACGCCTCGCAGCAGAGTTCAGCAGTGTCATAAGTAATTACCTAGTTTACATGGTGATCTATTCTCAATAGAACCTAGTAGAAATAGAGTCCAGACGGTGCCAGTAAAACTGTTTTTTTTTGTTTTTTTTTTTTTACTTTTTCATTTTTAAAACAATTCTAGTAAAGCGTTGTTTCATAAAGATCCCTCAGGTGACCACAACAACAGAGACAGAGAGAGAGGTTGATCCAGATACTGAGATCGAAGCAGACTGAACAAACGCTGTACACTTTGACACTTCGTCTTCATAAAAACCCGCAGTGGTGCTGCTTCACAGCTGCTTCGTGCATTCACCCGTCCGCGCGTGCAGGTTCATACAGCGAGAAAAAGCCTCTGAAGTCCAGCGCCACCTATGAATTCACTTAAAAGGTATCAGCAAACCATTATTGCTAGACGCGGCTTGGTTTTTTTCTCTTTTCTTTTTTTTCTAGTTTGTTTCTCTGTGCAAATATATATAGAGCAGCCTCGTTTGGCCTTTGCTTATACAACCAAAATGTGCCAAAAAAAAGGAGAAATTAATAAATAAATAATAAATAAATAAATAAATAAAGCAGGGTGTTGATTTGAAGAGTTTCCATTCAAACTTGGATTTGTGTGAATTAAGATAGTAAATCTATAAAAATGCTTTTGTCCTTGAAAATATTCTTTTGATCACTCGCATCATTCAACCCATGAGTCTGATTTCTATGTAAAAAAACTAAACTAGAAAATTCAACTGAAGTATTTTGTTGTGCTTGAAATGAAATGCTTCATATCAATTAAGCAGGAAAAGGATTCAGAAAAGCTTCTTTTTTTTTTTCAGTGTCCTGGAAAAACCTGCAAACTCAGACCGATGCTGCATCCTGTTGTGCTGTTGGTTTAGTTGTTGAGAGTTCAGAAGCACTGACGACAGAAAACTGGTCATTCATGTCCCAGTAAACACGGTCATTTAGCCGAAGCAGTTCCTGTAAAGCGGTGTTTAAATGTTCATATCGGCCACAAAGAAAACGTTCAGGAGTTTGGATAAAGTGCTGCCGGATGCCGGTGTCCATCACCGCACTCTGTTAAGGAAAGCCAGGTTTGTTTTCCTGAGAGTATTTGATCTAAACAAGCTTTTGAATCACATAAATATATTCTCCATCTCTCTTAAGTTCAAAAATGGATAAATCCAACACTAGAATAATTACCAAAATCCTTTGTCTCATTCTGTTTGTTAAAACTCCAGCTGTACCAGACTGTAGGAGGAAATGATGATTTTTCACACAACATACAAGGCCCTGTCCTCACTAACGCAGATATTTTTTATCCTGAGTGAGCTCCTCTCGTCCACATGCGAACAGAAATATTTTTACAAACTCTGCTCGGTGGTTTGGGGGAACAATGTCATTTTGGCCTACTTTAAGCATACTTTGTATAAACCAGTGATGTCTAAATACCAGTTACTTTACATTTGGCTGGCTTTGCATTGACACACATTTGTCTTTCAGTTTTGCTGTTGTAGTCCTGCTCTATGCTAGAAAAGTTCTGGATAAATTACTGAGGTGAAACCATTAATGTCATTGGGTATACTCTGGATGACTCTATCATGCCCTACATGGTTATAGGCGTTCATATCTAGACACATTGTTTTTTTTTATGGATGCAAATTTTTTCTTTAAAAATTAACTGGGGGGAAAAATGTCCCTTGAAAAGATTTCTGGAGTTCTGTAACAGCCTGCAACGTTTCTTTGTTCCTCAACAGCTCCACCTATCTGTTTTAGCTTGTCACAAACAGGGGCAGCACTCAGAATATGGAAGAATATTTTTGTTTTGTTTTTCTTGTTGTTAGTGTTTGCTCGTTAACTTCTGTGCACAACGTGCACGTTGTAAAGCTGAGTATTTAAAAATATGGATCGCCCTCAGAAAATGCTGCTCTAGGTGATGCTTTCATGCGTGTAGGACCAAGTCCGTCCTTTTCTGCTCAAACTTTCAGCCAATCAGCAGAGTCCTTAAATCTGTGGTCGCCGAAAAATACGCAAATGAATACATATGCGAGTAAAAACTGGCTGAAAGTTACATTATATATTGTACCAGTGAGCCTGAAACTGAGAGCCACACATTTTTACACCAGCTTAAACCAGGTGTTGTTACATTTCAAAGTAGGTTTCCCAGAACCAGTGTCCACGTGGCAGAGTCTCGTCCCTACGTCTCTCTCTAGTTCGTCTGGTTTGTCAGCTTTAGCCTCAAACTGATTTCTGAGATGACCTGAAAAGAGTTTTTTGCTGGAACTGGTCCAACTGAGGGAGGTAAAAATCCATCAGCAAGCTTAAGTTGTTGACAGAAAGAAAACTAGACGATCTTATTATGTAAGAGGTTAAAAGGCTCTAAGACGTTAGATTGTGAAAATATTATATTTCAGTTTCAAACATGGGGAAGAAGTTAAATCTAAAATCTTTTTCCGTTTAAATTTGTAGCTTCTTCAGTAAAATTCTTAGGAAAGCATGCAGCAGGCGAGGTTCGCTTTGCAGCAAACTGACAATAAACGAGATATTTGATTAAAGAGACAAAAACTGCACTGAATATAGACGAACATTGACCCCCACACAATATGCACCCGCAGGTTGCCTCTGCACTGATAAACAGCCTGTGGTCCTTTTCCAGGTGGTGCTTTAAAAAGGAGGTTTTTCCAGGACACTGTTGTCAGCTCAAATCATGAGAATCAGCATATCAACGTATCATAAAACTGAACGAAGTGAAATCCTGACGCTGATGTGCCGAGCTGATTGTCTCATCCCGGTCCGAGCTGGCCGACGCCTCCACGACTTTGAGTTCGTTCAGACTTAAGAATTTGGTTAAAGTTCTCACGAGTGTTGAAGCGAACTCAGACCAGACAGAAAGTTAATGACAGTGGGTGATTTGTCAAAAAGGTTGGTCATGTATGGCTTATATAGTCTTGTAGGAATATAATCTTAAATTAGTGAATTTTTTTGCAAGATTAAACATAGAAATGAAGTAATTATATATGCATTTTTTCCTTAAAAGGTAAATCCTCCTGAAGATGGTCATGCCTGTAATGATATGAAAGTTGTTAGACTTTTGATGAAGTGTATAAAACTTTATTAGGTATTTAACAATGATATTGTGAGATCATGCATTGTGGATAAATAATCTAAATAGCTTCAACTCGGAGCGAGCAGGTTTCTCTTCATGCAGTGGAGTAATGCAGCAGGTTAAAATCTAGTATGGGCTTTTAGACAAATCACCCACCGTACAAAAAGCGGACGAACATTAAGATGTTCACGTTCACGGCAAAAAACATGTTAGAAGAGTTCAGGAGCATGTAGAAAATCTCATTGTGCACTTGTATTAGTATTTGGTGTTATCGCAGGAGAAAAATAAACACATCCCAAGCTCTTTTTCAGCGTGACTTCGCCGAGGTGCGGTAAAGTGACAACAAATGTAAACTCAAAAGTGCAAAACTGCCAACAAAAACAGATGAAGTTGCTTTTCTGGTCTTCGAGATGTCTTTGTTTCCTCTCCGTCTCCACTCGTCTATTACAACATGGTAGTTCAGACACTTCGTCATAGCTAGTGCCGCTCCAAAGTCAAAAGAGGAACTGCTTTGTTTTTTTAACTTACTCTAAAAAATATAAAAAATAGTAATAATTGTACCGCTAGTAAAAGACTGGTATCAACATCAACAACGTTATACTTTGACTACGAAAATGTTTTGTTTTTAAATTGCTTGCCCCCCCCTCTCAAGTCTCAGTCCACCATTAAGGTGTCAAGAAACACCGGCACGATTACGTTGCTCTAAACAGCCAAGCATACTCTGAGAATATTGATCAGTAGTGGGAAGGCACAACCCCCCGTCCCTCCCCAGGCCAATAAATGATGGATACATCTGTGATATAGTCGCTCTGACCAGCTTTAGCTGATGTCAAAGATCAGTCTGAACTCTGTTCAACACAACAGAACCAAGCAGCGGTTCCTTGTTAATCTTCGCTCTTTTGCTCCAGTAAAGGCGGAGCTGACTTGACAGATGGGTTTTTCCCCTTCTCTGTCCTGCAGTTTTTCTCCTTCCCTTCAAGAAACTCCCACAAATGTGGGTCAGTTGAGTCCAGAAATCTCCACAGGGAACAGGAAATAACATTAAAGGTAGTAAATATTCTACTTTGTTTGACTCCTCGTAGTTCCTGCTGCTGCCTCAGCGTTCCTCGGCTATAATACATTCAGTAAACAACAGAACAAACACGCTTTACCCAAGATGAGGCTTGATTTCGTTTCTCTTTTTTACGTTGTCTTTTTGCAGTTGAGTTCTCGCTATGGTACCGCTTCCTGCTGTCTGTCTGGCTCGCCTGCTGACGGCAACTGTTCGCTCGCTTCGCTGCCTGCAGTGTCAGCAGCTGTTTCTGTCTTGGCAGCAAGTGGGTGAAAAATTTCCGATGTGGCTCGCGTCACGCTGTCGTAGGATGGAGGAGATGAGGTGGAGGAAATCGTCTCTGAGCGCTCGATCCCTAACAAACTGGAACCGTAGTTTTCCTTTATCATGGCGGCGATCAACCCTTCTTTCTCCGGCGCGTCCTCTCCAAACATCCCCTCGCCCCCTTCCTCGCCTTCGCTGGCTGCATGCCGAGGTGTGGTGATCTGGCGGTACAAGTAAGAGGCGGCTTTCATCTGCCGCCTCACCAGATGTCTGCGATAGCACCTCTGGATGACGGTGGCGGAGACTTCTTCTTGTTTGCGTCTCAGAGTTGTTGTGATCGGCTCGTAAGAGATCTTGGATGGGTTGGCCATCATGAACTTCTCTTCCATCTGCTGCTTGAGGGCGTCCATCTCGCCCGACTCGCCCAGGACACGCTTGGTGAAGGCAAAGAGAATGTCCAGGCAGTGGATTTTGTCACCACTGACCATGGGCAAGTCCATAGAGATCAGTTTGATTTTATTAGGCTTGGTGATTCGCAGTGGCTCCGACAGTGCGTCGGCAAAGTCTGACAGCTTGGCGTACTCAATGAACTGCGTGGCCTCGGGGTCAAATTTCTCCCAAACCTCGTAGAACATCTCAAAATCATCCTCACTAAGAGGTTCAGTGCTCTCCTCTGTAGCCACACTAAAGTTCTCCAGAATGATGGCGATGTACATGTTCACCACAATGAGGAAAGAGATGATAATGTAAGTGACAAAGAAGGTGATGCCCACAGATGGGTTCCCACAGTTCCCCTTCACTGTGGTGCCAGTGTGGGGGATGTTGGCGTCGCACTCCTCAGGGGAGTTGTTAAGGATGGGGCTGAGCAGGCTGTCCCACCCTGCGGATGTGGTGATCTGGAACAAGCAGATCATACTGTTCCCAAACGTCTCAAAGTTAAACATGTCGTCGATCCCCGCCTGCCGCTTCACATAGGCAAAGTTAGCCATGCCGAAGATGGCATAGATAAACATGACGAGGAAGAGGAGGAGTCCGATGTTGAAGAGTGCAGGGAGGGACATCATCAGGGCAAACAGCAACGTCCGGATGCCCTTTGCACCTCTGATGAGGCGAAGAATGCGTCCGATACGGGCCAGTCGGATCACTCGGAACAGGGTGGGCGACACAAAGTACTTTTCAATGATATCAGCCAAGACGATCCCTGAAAGACACACAGAAAGAACAAGAACAAAGCCTCATTTACTACATCCACACATCAGGCAGACATTATTTGTCACCCATTTCAAAGATGTGAATTTCTTCTTTTGGGCAATTTTTAGATTTGATTTAGAACAATGAAAACTATGATCTTCCATTGGATAATGGCTTCAAAGTCATGATGCAGTCCCACCCTGGCGAACACCCTGTTTTATTTATTAATCTAAGAGTGGGACAACGCTGGACATCATGTTATATTCAATAAGGCATAAAACTGGTGATTAAACCACTCTAATAACAATCCTAGACTGTTTGCTTGGAAAGCCCATTTCGTTTGGGGAGGCAAATGCTCAACGAACTCTGATGCAGATCAAAGAAATGAAATCTGTTCCACCTAACAAAGAAGAGGAAGTAGACTATAATGCAAAGGGCATTGTGGGTTTACAAGTCGCACAGGTAGAACGATAGCTGAGAGAAATGGCTCGCGCTCAGACTCGGAGTGAGAATGAATTAAAAGCTCTGGTGGAAATATAGACAACCTAAAACTGTTGATGCAAGCAAAGTTTTCTTTTTCATTGTCTTTTCTTCACCTTCAGTAATTCTGGATGCATCCTCTTACAAGGATGGAAATACGTTAATCAAAAGGTACCGTACATTTGACAAAGTGCTGTATGAAAGCAAACTCGGATAGAAAGAATGTTGCATCTTCAAAATGAACCGATTCCCCAATTGTACCAGATCTAGTGGGTGTAAATGCACCCTTAGACCACAAACTCATGAAGAAATGTCAACAGATGTCACAAAGTGATTAGACCTCTATAAAAACTAACTTCTCTGTGAGAGTCGCCCCCTGCTGGGTATTAGATAATATGCAGCTTTAAGGCACTTCCACATTTTTGAAACAGGAAGCTAGGTCTATCTTCCTCTTCTTTTTCTCTTTTTGAAACATTTTCTAATGATCTGAAACACATCTCATGTTAAAAGAAGTATGAAATGATTTGCTACGAAAAGCAAAGCCAATATGGAAGTTCCCTAAAGCATAATACAACTGTTTGCCTCTAAGGGCAGATTTCAATAGATTCCCTTCTAAAAAGACCTCACCTGTCCAAATATGTTCTTTTCTTATAAAAATGCTTGAGATGTTGACAACTGAAGGCTTTAATATGACAGTTTAGACAAAGGCATTTGCTTTATTACAACCCAGTTGTTAGTAGCAAACAAAATCAAAACTCTGTAAAAGATTATAGAAAAATCAATGAAATTAGTCAGTAATGAAATGAAAGCTGAGCGTTTCCAGCCTCACTAGACGGTGAGTTAACAGTGATTTATTCTCAAGTTGGGAAATGCCATTTTTATAGCATTTAATAAGAAATCTAGTTTTGATCTTTAGCTGGACTAATTTGAAGTGACCATTTTGCCCTGCTTTCATCTACATGAGTTCAACACAGGGCTTCAGTCATGAAACCAGAAATCGATTAGCAGAAGGCTGTTAGATATCTTTTTATTTGAAGACATATCTGAGAGTTGCACCATTTAAAAGCTCTCATTTTGGATCTTTCATGAAGAGAAGCTGACCTGTCATCACAAACACACACACGCACAGATACACACTTCTATCATTCATTCATCGTCCTGTGTTGAGTTATAGGTGATAGAACGGATGAGCGGGAGGGAGTCGAGAGGGAATCACCATCATGTTGTACATCAGCTCAGCTACTCCCCCGTCCTGACACCTCTGTCTCCCTCTCTCTCTCTCTCTCTAACACACAGCAGTTGATGTAACAGGTCAATCATGTTGGATTTGTCTCCAGGGGCCGCTCTCTGACAGCCCTGATTGCTGCTGTTACCTTCACCTCCCTCAGGCAGCCTCGTCTGGGCGTGCTCACAACACACACATACAGACACGCACTTAATTACACACATACGCTATCTTGTCAGGCTAACTGGAGAAGAAGTGCACATGTAATATGAACACTGGTAGTAAAATTAACTGCTTAGGTTGCTCTGCGTTGCCTTGATACACTACTGCATCTGTGTGTTTAAAGTGTGTGTTGCTGTAAATGTGCACACCAGACCTTGGTGCAGGATAAAAATGAAGGCCACATCGATGGTGACTTTGTGGACAGATTACAGTCAGGTTTCTTTCAGCCAATAACATGCACACACACATATACACAGATATAAGTGAAATTATATATTTATCTCCATTTATCTGGATGTAAAAAATAACAAGAAACCCAAGCACATACATGCATCAGATAAATCAGAAAATGCTCTCGTGGGCATTATTTTTGAGTACGGATGGGCAATATTATCAAAAAATGATATCACAGTAACAGCAAGTTTATGCTTCGTTTTCTATTCCTCAACACGTGGCCGGTTTGAGTCGCCTTCTACTGCATTATTTGGAGAACTTAGTAGATAAAATACCTCAGTCTGGTCAAGAAAACCATCTCGCAGAACTTTAAAGCTGAACTGTCCGTGTAAAAGATCCATTATGTGTCCGTTTCAGCTTCAAAAACACAACCTGCTTTCTGCATCCCTCCCTAAAATGATGCCAACAGTGCTGCATTAATCTTGCATTAAAAAAAATGACTGCCGTTAAAAGGACTTTGTGTTATTAACGCGTTATCTTGACAGCCCTTCTAAATATAGCAACAAAGTCGCTAGGTTTGCACCACTGTGTAGCAATTTTCGCCGGGCTACTTCCGCTACATGTCCGGATACTAACTTCAGAAGCAGCAGTGGTTGCTGTCTTTACGAACACGTGACAAAGTAGCAGGGCGTATTACAGCATTTTGTTTTGCTCTGCCATGTTTCCTCGTTTCCTCGCTCAGCTGTGCTAGCTTGTCCTGCACGAGTTGCGGTGCTGTTAAACGGCGTACCGGAAATGTGTGATCATGTGACAACACGATGTTACGAAGCTTTAATTCCCATTTTAACCAGTTTACCACTCTCAGAAACACAATTAACAAACATTTGCAATTAACTTTATTGAAAATATAACAACCTAAAATTCTACAAAGACAAAGAAAGAGGGAAGTAAAGTAGAAAAGAGGGAAGAAGTGGAGGAATGAAAAGAAAGGCTATGAAGTGGAAGAAGAGTAGGAGGTGTAACAATAGAATGAAAATAAAGTGGAAAGCGGAAAAAGAAGTAGAGGAATAGAGAAGCAGAGAAAGTAAAGAAGCTGGAAGAGGAAAGGGAATAAGAAGAAGAGGTCATGGGAAAAAGATGATAGTGGAGTGGAAATGGAATAAAGAGTGAAAGTTAAATGGAAGAGGAAAAAAATGGAGTGGAAGAGAACATGGAATGATAACAGGAAGAGGAGAAAAGGTGGAGAAAAGAGGCTGAGAGAGAGGGATAAGTGGAGAAAAAGAAACAAGGGAGGTGGCAGAAGAAAAATAAAAGAAAGTGGAAGTATAATTAGAACAGATGAAGGGAGGAAGCGGACGAGAAAGTGGACTAAGTAGAGAGAGAAGAGATAGTGTGGAAATAGTACAGGGAGAGGAAGTAGAAAAGGATGAAGAGGATGTAACAGGACAAAAAAGGTAGAATTGGAAGAAAGAGGGGAACTGGAGGAGTAGAATAAGAAGAGAAAGAAGAATGGAGGCATAGTGAGAGGAAGGATGAAGGAGAAGAAGAGATAAAAGGACTCACCGACGATGGAGAGGATGACAACCACAAAGTCGAAGATGTTCCAACCGACGGTGAAGAAGTAGCATCGCAATCCCACGATCTTGATGAGGCACTCGGCGGTGAAGATAACGATGAAGGCCAGGTTGATCTTGTACAGGATCTTCTCCATCTGAGGCGGCTGCTCGTCCGTCTCCACCATCATGGTGATCATGTTGAAGAGGATCAGCACCATGATGATGATGTCGAACCATTGTTTCCCAACCAGGTCAAAGAAGAAGCCCTGCAGCGAGTTCTGGAAAGAACGAAGCGAGCTGTAACTGAAGGATTTCTTCCAGAAATAACCCATTGCCCCTGATCTGTTCTATAGCAGAAGGCAGGTTTGGATCAAGACTTTTGGAGAATTTGATGGAGATGAACTGAGACAGTGTGTTCATTTAGAGGATTGTACCAGAGGTCTCGGGATGGGCTTCTGAGGTTTCTTGGAGCCCAGTTTCTTCATGGCGTTGTAGTACTTCTTTTGCTCCTCTGTCATGAAGATATCCTGTCCTCCTAAGTAAACACACCCAGAGACAACTTTGTTATTTTTACAGAACTAAAGAATGAAAGAAATCATTAAACTCTCCTAGGATAGACAACCATTGTTTGTAGGTTGTTGCTTCACACCAGGCTAGTCGGTCAGACTCGGTACGATTGGGGACTTGGTTCAGTTGGTTCAGTAACATTCTTCCATGTCTGACCGGAGACCGCGGTGTTGTGTTTGTTTTGGTTGTGTTTACCCACAGAGCCACATGCTAAACCCACAACGCACTTTGTTTTGCAGTCCGCTTCCTGTATTTGATCCGCTTGAAGTGAACCGAGACCTGCGTTTGTAGGCGGACTGAGTCTGCTTATCTGATCCGAATCCGAATTCGTTTGAGTATTCACAATTCCCCAAACGAAGCGAACTTTCCGAGCAAACGGACTAGGACTCGAATCAAAAAGGCTTACTGAGATGGAATTAGGCTGCCACACCCACACCCCCGAATCATGTGTCGTTCAAGAACGAGCCAGCTCTAAGAGCCGATTCTTTGTAGTGAACGAGAAGAACCGGATCTCAGAGAGCCAAATCTTTAGAAGGACTTTACTTTGATGGGCACACCATGCAGTCAATAAAAAGAAGGACTAGGATCATAACACTATGTAAAGAAGGAAGGGCCTCTTAGAAGACACCAGACCAGGTTTATATTGCAAGTGTGTCAGGAAAAAATGGAGAAGTTAGCAAATTTAAAGTGTCATAATGTTCAGACTTTGGCCTTTATTTACTGGATCTGCTTGGTGTGGTTCTGTGTTCAGTTGTTTGTTTAAAGGTTTGATTAAAATATTAAACATAACTATATTTTCTAATTAAAAAAAAGCACAAAAATAAGGCTTTAATGATTAAAAAAATGAAAAGAAATTACTTTCCAACAAACAAACCACTCATAATTGCTAAATTAGAGTAAAACAGTGAAACTAAATGAAGCCAAAAGAGTCGACTCTTTTAAGGGAGCTAAGTCAAAAAAACTTCCCATCAATAACATCCTCCACTGAATGAAAGATGCACTGCTTTACCTAAGTAGGGGAAAAAACGGAACTTTCTACAGGGTTCTGAAAAGATGTTCGGGGAGTGGGAGCCTAGTGGTTACAGAGGTGGGCTTGGGTCTGTCAAACCCAGGTTTGAGTCCCCGGTGTGCCAACAGAGGTGAACCACTGTGGGCCCTTGAAGAAGAGGCCCTTAACCCCCTCCAGACTGCTCCCATGGTGCTGAAACATAGCCGCCCACTGCTCTCCAGTACATCGAGAAAGGGGTCAAATGCAGAACTGAACTTCCCAATCGGGATTACTAAAGATTATTATTATGTGTGGATCCTTTTGGAAAATTTTTAATGAACCTTGCACTCAAATTCAGGGTTAGATCACAATTATGGAGCCTTTTACATCCACAGATCAGCTTATTGATATGCTGCAGTTGGATGGTCGGTGTAGTGGTTAGTGTGCATCGTTGGGCTTGTTTTTGGCCTGAATACTGAACTGAGAGAGTTCAGAGCTTTTCTATATTGCCTGTTGACTGGATGGGATGATATATTTCACAATTTCTTCCTTCAGACAAAATCAAGGTCGATTTTTTTTTACCATGACATGTTTCGTCTCTCTTCTGAGGAAGACTGCAGACATGTCAAATCACACCCGCTTGGCTGCTTCACCTTTTTACACTTGATTCTATCGATTTTAATCTCTCAAACAGCGGTATACACTCATTAGAAAATAATCCTATTTAAGATTGCTGGTGAATAAACGAACGCCCAGCATGCTACAGCATCACTGTTGTGTGTTTGTCAGGTGTGAGTGTTCGCTTTGGTGCTTATCTTTCTCTTCTGCTGGTTGAAGTTGTCGATGATGACGCCAATGAACAGGTTGAGGGTGAAGAAGGAGCCGAAGATGATGAAGATGACAAAGTACAGGTACATGTACAGGTTGATCTCCTTGATAGGCTGCTCCTCAACCTGTAAAAGAAACTCATATCAATTTAAAAAGTCCACTTCATTACTTATTATTTACTTCTGAACTCATTAACTTGCTTTTTAGTACATTTTTCTTTTTATTCGAGTCAAAAAAAGTTTTACTCAAAAATATTTTTTATCTATACCTTTCATTTCTCTTCATTTGTTTGCAGTTTTAATTACACATCAGTTAATTTCAGCTGAAAACCTAATTTTTGTCACATTTAAACCACTAATCTTCTTTGCAAAGTCAGACATTTTATTTATTTAATGCAATGGCGCGATTTTAACTTAATACTTTTTAAAAAAATTGCCGCTTATGATCTTTCTGGCGTCTTTGAGCTTAATATAACAAGCAAATTTAAAAACATTAACTCACAGCTCTCGAGTCCACTGCTGCGTACATGATGTCCATCCAGCCTTTGAACGTTGCCTTAAAAAGAACAACAAATAATTAAATCGTCTTCATTTGTGATTTATAAAGGTGAGTGTTCGTAAAATCAGTTTCAAGGTCACAAGTTGGAAAAAATAAACTAAGTAAGGAAATTTGTGTTTAGTTGATTATTTCTCCCCTTTAACAATGCCAGCTGGTTTTGTATTATACATCGTTGGAAAGTCTCATTACGGCAGTCATCTTTACAACCAGGTATAACTTGTAAGGATCAAGCTTCACTGGAATGAGTAACAAAGCTAAATGTGTGGGTAGTGCCCTCCAAAATATGCCAAAACTTCCTGCAATATTCTCCTGTTGGTTTCCACTCTTTGTGATTTCCCACAGGAGAATATTGGAGGGGATTCCAGGACATATTTTTGGGACATATGTAGCTGTGTTGCTCATTCTACAGAACCATGATCCTTAAAAGTTGGACCTCGTTGTAAAGTTGACTAATCACCATGTATAATACAACACCATGCACCAACTTATATTGTTAAAGGGAAGGAATAATGACTCTAATGAACTTGATACTGAAGTTTTCTCCTTCATGAAATGAACGAGATGTGCAGCCTTGTTCTGAAGCTGCATGTGTGTGCTTTTATCTTTTGGCTGTTCAACCAATTCTCTGTTTTTAGTTTAGCACCTCAAGTGAATGTCATGGGATATTTTTAGGATTTGATGAGTCAACAGAAGTCCTCTCAGGAAGTTTGTAGTTGAACTTTAAAGTTTTGACAAAAGGCTTTAGTTTGTACACTCACACACACGGGAGCTGAGTGACAGTGTGTGATGAAGCTGCTCAAGAAAATAGTCAAATTGGATGAAATTAGTGTACTTCTGATCTATCATCCTATATAACATCCAATTTTTCATTTCACTTCTCTGTCTCAAACATTGCTCTCAGTTCCACTGTATAAAGGTTTGAGTGCCAGTTTCTAAGTGAGATATCTTTATCACCACGGCGACGCTTTGCACATTTCCTCCACTTGAGTGGAACAAGAAAGATCTGGAGGCCAACCTTCTGTTTTTAGCTGAATTTTTTTAAAGAAATCACTGCTGCTGTTTCTCTTAATGAAACATTAAAAAGTCCTTTTATGAGCTTCCTTCCTTTACGGGGGTGGGGGGGTGGTGGTGTCAGGATAGTAATGAGAGTGGTGGAGAGAAAGGAAATGAAGAGGTAGGTCACTTTGCTCTGAGTGGGCGTCTGTCGTCCGTCACTCAGGTGCTGAAATCAGCTTGTCGCTATGGGTTACCGCCTGTTATTATTATGGTCTGTTGAATGTAAGTGATGGGGATGAGGGGGAACGCTGTAAAAGATCATGAGCTCGACTGAGTTTATGTTGAAGCTCACTGAATGCCTTTACAGATCAGTCTCTGACCTCCATGCAGATTCTGCAGTCTGGTGATGGATTAGTGAACACAGTGTGCACGTATTATCTACAGTAACAATTACTTTTCCTCAAGTGGAGAAGCATTTGACAACCAATTAGGTGAATTGGCAACAGGTCAGAAATATGACTGGGTATAAAAAGGAGCATTTCAGAGAGGCAGAGTCTCTCAGATGTAAAGATGGACAGAGGTTCACCAATCTGAGGTAAACTGTGTGTCAAGGATCGTGGCAGAGGGAGATGAGGAGGTAGCACCCAAATGCAGAACTTACAGGTGGAAGTATGATAACTTAATGAAACGGAAATCGTCAGACAGGCAGGACGTTTAACAACTCAGAAGAAAATGAAAACCAAACTGACTGGTGGAGACAAACAATGCAAGACTGAAGAAGGATAGCATAACGCAACTGACACAATTAACACAAGGAACTGGCGATGGACAGAGGAAAACCTGGAGCAGAAGTACTTCGGGATTAACCACAAGCAAGGCGAAGGTGTGACAATTAGGAACCAGAAAACAGGTGAGCAGGAATACAGTATACACAGGGGGGATAGACTAAAAAATAAAACAGGAAACACAGAAGACAAGACCAGAACTTAACAGTAACAGAGATTCAGGAACAGAAACAAAACCCACAGACCAGGAAACTGGGTCTAAACACTGTGGAACAACTTCAGAAAAATCTTCCTCAATATAAAATTATGAAGACTTTGAAAATCCCATTTTATTCAGTGTATAATATCAGCAGGAGATTCCGGGAATCAGGAGGAATCTCTGCTTGGAACAAGGCAGGTTGTGCAGATTTCAGCAAGACAATGTTGAACTACATACTGCATCCATCACAGCAGCATGGCTTCACAGGAAAACTGGTCTGTCTGCAGTTTACACCTGCATCCAATACTAAACATCTGGAGTGTCCTGAAAGCAATAATCCAGCAACCAAGGTCCAGGACTGTCCTGCATTTGTAGAGATGTGTTGCTGCCATCAAAAATGTCACAATCTCAGAACAGATGCAGTCTAAGTACAAAGGATGTTTCCAAACCTGAAGTGTTTGCTGGTTGCACACTGAACTAAAAGTGCACTAAACAGCTTTACATGAGATACCTTTGTCCTGTGGTCATCACATAGGTGATCAACATCACTCTGCATTTGGTTTAGAAAAAGGTTTTGGTGTGTGTGATGCTGGCAGGTTGTCCTCTTTATGGACAACTCAAGGCTAGTTTGATTTGGCTCTATGAGTGTCCTCATTATGCAAAAAGTCTCTGAGCTTTGAGCTTTGGAAGCCCAGCTTATGTATTTTACTACCCCCCCCTCACAGAGAACAACAGCTAGAATGATATGCTACCGTATGTCATCATCTCTGTTTTTGACCTAATCCCGTGTATTACATGATTTCTGTCTCACCAAAAAGGCAAATTTTTTCAGGTTTTGACCAAATCCCACCATAACTTCAGGTGAAAAGCCCAAAAGTGCAAAGCACCAATTAGAATGGACTTATGGTTCCATTTGAACTGGAGCGACACCCCCTCTTTGTGTCAGACCAGATTTTGGGTAAGTAAAGGTCTTACAGGGATCTGGGACACAAAGATTAATTCATTTGTGACTTTAAATATTTTCACTTACGCATTACATGGTGATGAATTGCTTAAGTGTGATGATTTGTTGTGATGTGCATGAATGAAACCATGTACAGAACGAGACGATCAGGTTTTGATACAACTTTAGATCAGGAGTTCCTGGTTTCTGTTCAGACCATTCAGATGGGGAACAAAAACAGCAAATGTGATGATAAAACTGTAGAAGGCCCAGTTGGGGAGATTTGTTACTGTAATGCTTTTGTTATATAATCGCTTTGAGTTGTCTTGTACACATGGGTGAAATTCATGCCGGTACTATTGACTTGGGCTGGGCGATATGAACCAAATTGCAAATCTTTACATTTTTTTACTTGAACCATGATATAATTTTTTTTGGTCAAGGGGCATTTTGCAAAGAACATAAAGACATTAAACGAATGGTTCACGTTTCCAAGGCTAAAACCTCCCTTTTAACAGGAAGGAACCTCCAGCAGAACCCGGCTCAGGGAGGGCGGCAATCTGCCTCGACCGGTTG
>JAOXYM010000019.1:1008098-1020367 GCA_028567055.1 Leptatherina wallacei
GAACCTCCAGCAGAACCCGGCTCAGGGAGGGCGGCAATCTGCCTCGACCGGTTGGGTTGGAGAGGATAGAAAGAGAGACAACAGCTAAAATGAATTTCTATTTTCTGACCCAGAATGCGGTCGTGTCTGGTTCTGAATGAGGGCTTTATAGCAGGTAATTGCGCTCCCGTCTTCCTGGTATTGCGTACCGCCAATGAATCTCTTAGCGTTATGCAGTACCGGACCGTACCGGCTTGCTTTCACCCCTGCTTGTACATGAAATATGCTGTACACGTAAACTCGCCCTGTTGATTTAATTGTATGCTCTGAATTTGCTTCATTTCTTCCATCTAATGCATCTAATGAGATTCATTGTTTTTACAGGTTAAATATACGTTGCAGACACTGTATTTAAATCAATGTGCAGCATCTTATTTTGATTTCAGTTTGAAAAATTCCTGGTAAGTGATGCCTTTTCAGAGCCATGACCAAATAAAATAACCAGAGTGAAGGTTTCAGGATTAAGCATCACACCCTGAACTCAGCAGACTCTCGCTGCATCATGTTTTGCAGAGTGGAGCTATTTCCAGATGGTAATGGAAAGGTTGCCCCCACCAACTGTTGCTGCGTCGACCGGCAATACGCTGTGATGTGCAGAGCGACTCGTTGCCAAGGCGACTGGATTCTGACAACTCTTAAGTTCTCATTTGCTGAGGGTCAAGTAGTACCATGCTGATCCAGACTTTTTTCTACTGTGTTCTCCTCCTCTCTCTCTCTCTCTGGCCATTCACAACAGCTCCAGCTCTCCCTCCTTCTTTAAAACTCTATTCTCTTCAGTTAATCCTCCTTTCTTTCCCCCTCTCTTTTATTGCATTGGTCCTCACTTTTTTGCCTTTTGTCTGCCTCTTCCATATGAACTTTTTTCATTCTTCTCTCCATCTTAAGCTACCCACAAATCCACCACCTCACTCATTAGTGCGTCTCTCCATCCCTCCTTCTCCCCTCTCCACTGTCATTTCTTTCTTTCCTTTTGCTCTTAGAAGCTTTTTTTCTAACTCTACATGTACTTTTCCTCCCTCCTCTTTCTCCCCCCCCCCATCTCTCCATTTTCCTCCCACTTGGCTGGAGTCACTCTAAAAATAAAACCCTCTCAGACGCTGATTGATTGGAGACTCTCAGGATGCCCGTGGTGGGCGAGGGAGAGCGAGAAAGAAAAGGGCGAGCGAAGTAAAGATGAATTAAATTACAAACAATTGAAAGTGACAAAAGAGCTGAGTTGATGGAAGGGAGGATACTATACTGAGAAATATTAGCCTAGCTATTCTGTGGAACTGCGCTTTTCTCTCTTTTTACCTTTGATCAAACTTCGACTGCCTCCTTGTGAACATATGTGGCCAAATTAACATTAAATCAACTGAATCATGTACACACAACTTGCCAGCGATGGCTTCATATTACAATAAAACTTATTCTTATTGCATAATTAACATGCAACATATCAAAATTCCAAAGACATTTTGACATGAAATAGGACAAGCAAAGGTTTACTAAAGAAGCACTACTGAACTCCCCCCTAACAACGGCTCATTCCCCATCCATCTTGCATCCCATCTCTTCTCTGAGCTCTCTCCAGCTAGTAAAAGTCAGTCCGATGTTGACTCTTGCCTTATCTCTTGCACTGTCCCTTTTCCTTTTCCTATCTTCCTCAAATAATATTATCTTGTGTTTCTTTGATAAATCAGCCACGCTTAAAATGGCCAGTGTGTTGATATCCAGTTGCTAGCTTGTGACACGGTACATAAAGCGAAACATAAAGTTCTAGTTCTAGCTCCAGCAGAGTCCCGTGTCTGCTTCACCACTGCTGAGTAAAGAGAAGGGAGCCTACCCCGAAGGTACCTGCAGCTTCACCTCATCTAAGCCTCCTGGTCTCGGTTTGTAGGTGGAAGCAGGAAAGTTTAACAGCTTTTTCTGTTCGAGTTTTCACCGATAGTGGAGGCAACAGACCAGAGCAGCGCGGATACTAAACCCTCACAGAAATGTTGCTTCAGGACCGGAAAGACAAGGAAAATAACTGGTTTTGTTGTTGCTCAACGCTCCTGTGTTTTAGCTCACTAAGCATAGCAACCACCATATAAACGTAGCCAGCCAATATTCGATCCCGACGTCTCCCTGACCCACTTTCTCATTTACCTGCAGCACAATAAAGGACACAAATATACTTTGTTATATTTCTTTGTTAGAAATATAACAAAGTAAAAACACTGTATGAAACACACATTATACAAATATCTCACACAGGTTTTACAATTAACCTTTGGAGATTGTTAATTTTATTTAATTATTGATGATGTCATGATGATGTCACGACTAATCAATTCTGAAAGGCCTGACCAGTCAAACATTTGAAACGGAGGTAACTATTTACATACATAAGGGAGCATAAATGGGCTTAGGATGCAACGGAGTAGAAGGGGAGTGTAGCCTTTGTTAAAAGACCTGATATTTGCATCTTATCTGAAACTGTTTATATATTCCTGATCATATCATCAAAATATTCAATAATGATGCTGAATATCATGTTTTCCTCATATCATGCAGCACCACACTGTGCTCCAACTTATTATGCGAACGTTGTTTCTGTTCATTTCTCCCAGATAATCAATGTAAATAACTGAATTTTTTATTCATCAAAAATGATACAAGGTTACATAATAATCTGGATTTTATTGAACAAAACTTCCAATGATGAAAACAACATTTTTCCAGTCACTCGAAATAAACTGTTCCAAATTATTTTGCAGAACAGTTTCAAACCATTAGAGGATTTGATTTGAGTAAGGTGTGTTGCAGCAGGGAAACTCCTAATACCTGCAGGATGTCGGCCCTCAACAACCAGAGTTGAATACCCCTGCCCTAAAGGGTCTACCATCTCATTCTACGTAATACCAGCCCAAACCATCACTTCACCACCACCTTGCTAACATGGTAGCCTTGTTGGGACCTGGTGGCCATCCACCAACCATCCAGACCTCCATCCATCTGGACCATCCAGTATAGCACGCCATTCATCAGGGAATAAAACTCTGTATTTCTGAGTCACTGCTAAACCTTTCTCTTTGTGAGCATTTGTTAAGGGTGGCCCAAATACAGCTTTTTGCACAACTTCAATCCTCTGGAGTATTCTACATGGAGAGGTTTTTGGCACCAGCAGCTTCAAACACCTTTGCGGTGCAGATACGAAACTAACTCATCCAATACATGAAAATCCTATAATTATGCTAAATATAATGAAAGAAATTACCATTAGCTCTCAGTTATTGTTTCCTGAATTTTCCGTGGAATTTAGAAAATCATAAAAAAAAGGAAAGAAGTCAGTTCAAGCAGAAACATTCAAGCAATCATTACAAATGGAGATGAGGTAGGAGAGCAGACAAGAGGAAGAGTCAAAAGTGAGAGACATAAAGAACAGGTGTGGGAGGAAAATTAAGGCAAAGACAGCAAATGGACGAAAGAAGAGGGGAGGGGGTAAATCCTCCCACAGCGTGTGGAGGAGACACTCGGCTTTAATTTGTTCTGAAGTCGCTGTGCAGGAGAGGATGTTTCACTTTGTGCCTCCATTTCTTCTCTGGAAGCTCTTTGTTTCCCTGAAAGGCCTCATGCAGACACTGCTGCGATGACAGATTTACACAATGTCCTTCTTTTTTTTTCTCCTTGGCTGTATTTTGTAATCCTGCTTCAGCCTGTGTGGTAGTGATTGTTTCACACAGCAGCGCTGAGATCTACAGGGGAGTCTTGACAGCACATATAAAAAGAGAAATGAACTTTGGGTGCTGTGGAGAGTTTGGATGTTCGCACACTTCCTGTTGTGTCTCTCTCTCTCCAGGATTCAGGGTTTCAATGCTTTTTTGACAACATGAAAAAGGAAAGAAAAGCCCCTGCCCACGCTACATAAAGCGCTGGGGGGGCCGTTTTGTGTCAAATAGCAACTTAAAGGTGACCTATTTAAAAGGTCACATAATAAATCATGAATAGCTCTGTGGAAAAACTTCCGCCTCCCTTCTGTTTGATGTGAAATTGGCTTTTCAAGAAGTTTGTGAGTCTCTGACCCGGTTAAATGGTCCAACTTTTTATTTAACTCACTTTTCTGACATGAATAATGTTTTCTTATCTATTTAAGCATTCAACATTAACTTACCTTCCTCATGGCTTCATTGAAACAGTGATGGAGTCATTAATCAGATGGTACAGTAGCATAATACATACATGTTACTAGATTGGTGTTGTAAAATGTTGTGTAAAACAGCATTCAGATATGATGAGGACACATTCAGATGCCATCACATAAACGGAAAGCAGTGTCTGAAAGAATGTGGCACCATGCAGGTCATTTACCTCTTCAATGCTAACACCAGCACATCTTTGCTAAAATACTAGCACAAAAAGTAAGATAATTTGTGTTTGGTTTAATATTTTTCCCCTTTAATAATACCAACTGGTGTTGTATTAAACATTGTTGGAAAACCTGATAAGTCACCTTTACAACCAGGTATAACATGTAAGGATCATGCTTCTGTATAATGAGCAACACAGCTAAATGTGTGGGTACTGCCCCAAAGAATGTGCCAAAAACCGCTGCAAAATTCTCCTTTTGGTATTCACTCTTGTTCTGAGTTTCTTGGTGGATTGGACGATTGCACTCATATTCATTTTACACTGTTTTACTTTTACACTACGTTTTACACAACAGCTGCACCCCTCTTCCTCATGCTGGTCACCAGCCTGGACACATTTTGCTGTGGGATGGCAACAAGTTATTTCATATGGAAAGGAGACTAATCAGGCTTTCCAATGCTGTATGATGCAACACCCACCCACCCACCCATCCATTTTCTTGCTACTTATCCAGGGTCGGGTCGCGGGGGCAGCTGTCTAAGCAGGGAAGCCCAGACTTCCCTTTCTCCATCCACATTTGCTAGCTTGTCCGGGGGATCCCGAGGTTCTCCCAGGCCAGCCGAGAGATGTAATCCCTCCAACGTGTCCTGGGCCTACCCCGAGGTCTCTGCCTGGAGCGACGTGCCTGAAATACCTCACCAGAGAGGCGTCCAGGAGGCATCCTAACCAGATGCCCGAGCCACCTCATCTGGCTCCTCTCCATGCGGAGGAGCAGCGGTTCTACTCTGAGCCCCTCCCGGATGACCGAGCTTCTCACTCTATCTCTAAGGGAGAGCCCGGCCAACTCAGAAACTCAGCTGCTTGTATTGGCGATCTTATTCTTTCAGTCACTACCCAGAGCTTGTGTCCATACGTGAGGGTAGTAACACAGATCGACCAGTAAATCGAGAGCCTCTCTTTTCAGCTCAGCTCCTCCTTCACCACGACAGGATCCTCATCACTGCAGACGCCGCACCGATCTTCCTATTGGTCTCTTGCACCATCCTTCCCTCACTTGTGTATAACACCCCGAGATACTTGAACTCCTCCACTTGGGGCATGACCTCACTCCCAAGCCGGAGATTAAAGATGCTAGTTGTTAGCTTTCTTCATGCTAATGATCAGTCTGGATGAAAGATGATTAATTTTGTCCCTTTTGCTGAACCATAACTTCCTGGGTTGGTAATGATTAATGGAGAGGCTGTAAACTACCGAAGCTGGAACCTTCTAAATAAACTACTGCTCTGAGTAACAGCATGCCCATGCTAACTGGTTGACCTACTTAGTTATTTTCTATTCAGTGTCAGATCATGTGGCACACTATTACTGCCCACTGTTAACCTGGCTTTTAATGCAATCTAATCAATCAATCACTTTAGTTTGCTTCAGTATACAAGTTTAACTGTGTCATATCAAGCCACTGATGGATAAAAATTAATATTGATTTCATATTCCATGTAAACAGAAGTTAAACTCTGTATTATTTTTAGTTTTTCGAATGTTGATGTTTTACAGGTTTACAAGCATAATCTCGCGGGATCTCGTAGTAAGCCACCAAACATGCGAACAGTCCTGCTACGACAGAGAAATGCAGATGATCCGTTGTTCAAGGACTAAATCCCTCTTACACGACAAGCAGCCAATAATCTATTAGTTTTCTACTAACTTAATTCCACCAGTTTGAGTTGTGTTTGTTAGTTTAATTCTCAGACTGCTTGTTTAAACCTATTTTGTACTCAAAGTTCTTACGGCATGGAGGCATGATTGTGATGGAAACCGCTCCAAAGAGCCGACCGGTGTCTGTGATGTTGTGAAGAGTTACACTAAGTCTACTTTGACCAATAAGAGTTAATTGGGAACTGAAAATCTATCCTTATATTTGTTTCTCTTTAAATCCAGATACTCACCACTTGCAGCAGAGCCAGGTACCCAGCACCAACGTTGTCGAAGTTCACTTTGACTTTGCTCCAGTAGTACTGGGAGGTGTCATTGAGCGCCTCACACTCGGACTTGTTGTTGATAAAGTTGTATTCGTAGACGTGGCCGGTGCGGTTCACGCAGCGGCCGAACTTCCCGGCAAACAGGTTGACGCCCATGATGCTGAAGATGAGCCAGAAGATGAGGCAGACGAGCAGCACGTTCATGATGGAGGGAATCGCCCCGATCAGAGCGTTCACCACCACCTACACAGAAAACTGACCGTCACCCGTCTTTCCAACACGTCTTACATACTAAATACAGTGAGCTGTGTGATGCAGAGCACAGAGTATTTGCAAGCTATTACAGCTAAAGCTAACGATTTATTTGCCAGAGTAGGAAGAGCAGAGAAGATGATGAGGATGCACCACAGGTCCTGAATGTATTATGGACCAGAGTCAGCGTTCTGCACACTCAAGATGCAACAAAAATGTCATTTGATTTCTTTTGCAGGGCTGAAATTAAGCAGCAAAATGTAGCAAAACTCAAATAAGCTGCAAATCACTTAATCAAACAGGATTTAATGATTTATGGCTAATTTCAGTTTAGCTTCTAAAATGAAACAAACTGATGAACCCTTCACTGATGCTGGAAATAAAAAGTTACAATCTTTCCATTTACTCTTTTACACACATTCTGGGTTTTGAGACATGTTTGTTATAAAAATATGTTTTATCATGAGTTCTGATGCAAACAAACTGAGCCACAATGTAAAATACTCTTGGTAAATTTAGTATTTAAAATATTCACTTCCCACTCTTACAGACAAGAAGTAGTTTTCTTGAAATAGTAACCACTGAAGATGCTTTTTTTTTTTTTCACTTTTGACTTTAAGTGGATGCAAATGTCTCAACAAGCCAAAAGCCAGCAGATGATACTGGAACGTGCAGGCATTTGCATTGCAAAGTGCTGACTCTGTTCTGCTCTCAGTAATACTGCTGAAAGCAACACGAGTACACACAGAACAAGGGTGACATAAGATTTCTGTCTTTCTTGCAGAAACTTCTACAATGGATGTATGAATATTGATACAAGAAATCTCTCAGGTTAATGTGAAACAGAGGACCTCTGAGGGAGAACGAGTCATGTCAAAGCCAAGAGAAACACTGACAGGGTGACGAGAGATGGAAACCATTAATGTTAGCTACCATGTCAACAGAAAAGTGACATGGTACAGGATGGTGTTTCATTTTAAACACACCTGAGCACCAAAATATTGTGTGAAGTACTTATTGATATAATGGAAGAGTACCTATAAAGAAAAGATGCAAATGTTTCCAAAATGCAACCGAGTCTTACAGACATGAGTCCAAAGAAAAGATTTTAGTGTCTTAATTGACCATAATAGAAACAAAGTTATTAAAGAGTCAAAGAAAGAAAAGTAAGATAAACAGATTTTATGAAGCATTTCAGCCAATAAACTTCCCCAAAACTGAATTGTAACTGATCTTGAAAATATATATAAAAAACTTGGCTCATATTGATCTGCAGTGCTTAATTTGTAAAGTGAGAGGTTCCGGAACACAGAGGGGGGGGGTTCCGGCGACTCAAAAGAGGGGTCGAAGTGACGGAACACACACACACACACACACACACACACACACACACACACACACACACACACACACACACACACACAGCCAAGGCAGAGTTCTTCACGGGTCCAGTTTAACAAAGCTGCATCCGCCTGAACCCGGATAATTTCCAAACCTGACCCGGTACCCGTGTTTATCTTACAGTCAAATCAGGACCCGACACACCTGTTAACGTATTTAGTGAATGCGTGTACACCGTTCCTCCTTAATTAGGCTACATCATCTTCTTTATTCATACTTATATCTAATATGATATGGTTTTGTCTCTGTTTTCATTTGCAATGAAAAAATGGGAACGAGCACGACAACGCAGTAAATAGGTTGTTTGAATGTTTTATTTGTTTTTCATTTTTTGCAGAACTTCCACAATGTTTTTTTAAACTCGCTACTGAACAACTATAATCCCTTATTCTGCCATTTGGGGGCTTTATTTGAATAAACAAAAAATCATTTACCGTCCTGGTACCGTCCAATAAAATAGGTTCCAGATCCAACGTCGGAGGTGCCGGAACGCGTTCAGGCTGGAGGCAAATAGCTCTTCATTTAGTTTCACTCAGAGCTTCTACTATAGTAGAATTTAGCAATTATGAGTGGTTTATTTGTTCCTTATCAATTTTTTATTTCTTATTTTATCATAAAAACCTTATTTTTGTGCATTTTTTCAATAAAAATGAAGTTATGTTTAATATTCTATTCAAATCTTTAAACGAACAACTGAACACAGAAGCACACCAAGCAAATCAAGAAAATAAAGGCCAAAGTCTGAACATTATGACACTTTAAAATCGCTAATTTCTCCATGTTTTCCTGACACACTTATAATATAAACCTGGCCTCCAGCTCCTTTTGTGTCCCTGGTCTGTACCACTGCACGGCCCTTCCTTCTTTACAAAGTGGTATGATCCCAGTCTTTTCCTCCTGTGGAATTAACTGCATGATGTGCCTATCAAAACGAAGTCCCGCCCCTTCTAAAGATTCAGCTCTCTTAGAAACGGTTCTTCTCGTTCACTACGAAGAACTCTTGGAGCCGGCTCGGTCATGAACGACACATCGCTATTAAAAACCAGACACCCATGTAGCTCAACCCAACTTTTCCCTCCACAGACAGAAATATATCAGATTTAGAGTCCTGTTGAATATTCATTCAGATCTTTAGAGTTTAGTTGGTTCTGGATAAAGAAAAAAGTAGAAGAAAAGCCTTTAAATTCTTCTTCATCATCTACATCAAAAGTATGGAAAGTACCTCCAGCATTTATCAGGAGCACGACAATAAATGCAGGTGCCCAGGTGTGTTTATTTATAGTAATACTGACTCTTACCCTCATGCCTTCAAATCTGGAGAGGGCTCTGAGGGGCCGCAGGGCCCGCAGCGTCCGCAGGGATTTGATGGCTGCAAAGTCTGAATAACCCAACATGTTGGCTGCCAAACTGACCAATGAAACCTGGAGGAGGGAGAGATCAGGAGGGGAGCCGAAGGAAGGCAAAAGATGGAGTTTTAAGAGAAAGATGGAAAGACAGAGGAGGTAGAGAAGAGAAGCGTAAGAGAGGCGAAGTGAGGCAATTTAACAATCAGCTAGCTGCAGCCTCCTGATGAAGAAGAAGAAGAGAGGAGTGGGTTTACAGAACTCGTCTGGATTTCTGACCTGGAAACAAAATGTTTTATTACTGAAGCTTTCCTCAGGTCAAGCTGATGAAAAAAATATATATTTATGAGTTTATGGGTCATAGTCGTCCTTTAAAAAGAAAGACTGTCTTGTGAAAGAAGCAGAGCATCACAGAGAACTGGGTTTGAGTGATGGATGGCTTTGAGAAAGAGTCAATACATCAGACTGTTGATGCTTCTTGTCATTTTAGAGTTTCATATTTGCAGACAGATTAAAGAAAAGGTGAATTTCTCTGCAACCTCATTAATAAAGGGTCAGCTGAACATGATGATTCATGCTCACCCTCTTAAAATAACCAAAAAATAAAGTAAATCATTAAAAGTGGGTGTTTTTACTTTAAAAAAATCTTGAAAAGAAATGATTAGACCATTATTAGGAGGGATTTGATCTTAAAAGTAAAACAAAATCTCAGAACTTTCTCATGATAAGAAAAATCAATCAAAGTGAGAGCAGATGTGCACTTTCCACATGTTTAGAGACTTAGAAATAAATGGATAAATGAAGTTATGGTGAAAGATTAGCAGTAAATCTTGAACAGTCTGATATATTCCCTCTGATCGAAGCCAGAAAGTACAGCATCTCTAGAACAATCTAAAGCCCCCATGCACACGTCTGATTGGCAGCATCAAGCAGCAGGTCTCAGGCTGGTTGTCTGGCAGGTGCATTCAGCTGGTTCTTACCCTGATACCAGCAAAGCGGGACACGGCCCGGAGAGGACGGAGAGCCCTGAGTGTCCTCAGCACTCGCATGGTGGTGACCTGGTTCACTGAGAAGAACTCAGCCAGCTGACCCAACACTGAAATCTACAGGTCACATAGTTTTTGTGAACATCAGCCACACAGTGGAGGTGGAAACATACATGACATAACTTCCCTATAATAAACTAAAGAAAACAGAATTATAGGAACCAAAACGACAAGAAAAACTTGTGATCTTCGGCTCTTCTAATTAGACTTTTGAACATGACTCAAAATGATTCATGGAGTTCCCTCCTCCCCTCTTCCAACAGTGATTAGTGCAGCTCTGTGTGCAGCATTTATGGCTGACTAATTACTTGCAAGCATATTGGAAAACTGTGCTGGGCTCTCAGAAGTGCCCATTATGTGGTCCAGATCACTTAGAAGCAGGGGTTAAAGCGGTATTTGTTATGTGGGAGGTCTGTGGTTTAATGGTTTTCAATGGGTGTGTGTGTGTGTGTGTGTGTGTGTGTGTACAACAAAATGAAAGCAAAAAAGTGTATCCATCATCCAGAGCGCAGTCAAGTTTCTGATTTTCTACAACTGTACAAACTACAACTGTAGGACCAGTTAGTCCATCAGATCCCAGATAGGCGGATGTGGGGAAGCCTGTGTTGTGCTGCACAATCTTAATAATTACTAACAGTTTCACTGTTTATTGTGCCAGAAAACTGATGCAACTGGTAGACATGCGTTTGTAAAGCTGTGCTGAGTGAAACCACAGTGAGACCGAAACACCAGGGCCAGAATGAGGTCACTGAGCTGTTCAGTAAAACCATTAGCAAAAAAAAAAAGACCATGTGGAGACACTTTTTTTTATTGAGAATATTCAGTTATGTGTCCTTTGGTTCCTTTTTAACCTGTTCGTCCACCCCATTCCCTCTATTTTTTTCAAATTGCCCTTCTAGTTCAGCTGATCTGCTGTCTTGTATAACAAGATCTCCTTAGCTTGATTTTCAGTAACATGCCAGCATTTCAATGTTGTCATCACTAATACGGCCAGAGTAAGAAATATTTAGTAATCCACACCACGTAATGGAGACCATTGCACATCTTCAGCCCATTAGAAAATATACTGACCCAGTTGCTAGGCTGTTAACTACCACGTAAAGAAATAATTTAATCCTCTTAATCGAGCTCACTCTTGTTTCATGATTTTAATAAATGTTATTTTCTGAATCCTAGTTCTATTTTTCTCTGCCATTTGTCCTGTTGGTTATGTCTCTGCTTTAAAAGGAAATTCTGATTTAAAAGAAATTCTGAAAAAATCTAAAAAACTTAAACATGTTGGTCATGATAAGATAAAATTTCAATGTCATCCATGCAGAAATAATAAAATGAAATGAATAATACTTTATTAAACCCTGAAGGGAAAGCCAGAGTATAATGTATACAATAACAAACTTATGGTACTTTATTGTAGTCCGTTAGTGTGTTTGGGGTTTTTCTGCCCCCTAGTGGTAAAAACTGAAGATCTAAACAGCTTTAAATTGAGTCTTTAACAATTTCCTGTCTTTATTTATATGAAGACAGCGCTGTGTTTTCTGTCTTCTCTCTGTATGTTGGAGCTCTTTGACTCACACGGCTCTGTTGCTCTTCAGGCCACCGCAGTCACATAAAAACGTCACAACACACAGTGTCACTTATGAAGATGCCCAGGCAGAAAACACCCTCCCAACGACAAAGAGTGAGATTTCCGAATCAGTGCACGCATATGCACATTGTGCATCATGTACTGTGTATGCGACACTCGACCTCGCTATGATCTTGCCTGGAAGACTAAAAAGAGAGTGCAAGTGTCTGGTCATACTTATTTGACCAGCGGCTGTTTTAACTTTTCACTCTTTCCATGCGTGTCTCCTCTTTTATTCAAAGAGTTGTGTTTT
>JAOXYM010000019.1:1062100-1078580 GCA_028567055.1 Leptatherina wallacei
GCATGTCACAGGCAAGTTATTAGTCAAAAGTCAAAAAGCCTTTATTGTCATTCTATGTTTCCATACAACGAGATTTATGAGTGCTCACCCCGCGTTGGTACCAACATTAAATACAATAATGTAGGAATGTGTGTCAGGAAAATGAGATTTCCCTGAAGTCTTTATGAAAACTAGATAACTTGCTTTGGTCAAACTAACACTAACTGCAGCTCCTTTTTCTTCAACTTAGGTGCATGGAGTAACCCTCTACCTCACTCTGCCCATCAATTCCTCAGGATCTGCTTCTTCTGAGATCTGCAGTGGCCTTTGGTGTTTCTTATTACAGCATGAGAGGCCATACAGTAAATAACTTGAAAGCCTGGACCACAAACTGATAGAAAATACCAGACTTGCCATTTTATTCTCAAATATTTAAATTTCCCTCATCTGCATTCATAGACAGCTGGTCGGCTACCGATCCATCTTTTAGCCACAATCTAATGTTAGTCCCATGTTAAACTGGCCCAACTTGTCAATACACATACCAGCAGGAGGTAATGGTTCCAGGCGGGTTAAAAACACAGCTGAGAACAGGCGTCATATTTCCTCCATCACATATCATGTCTTTTAATTCTGGACTTCCATTTCGTTCAATTCCCTCAACCAATGTTTGCTTTTTAATGGCTGGTATGGCTGCTGTAGTGATGGTGCGTTCAATGACTAATTACAAATAAGAATTTACATCTTTCAAATAGTGAAAAATGAAACAATGCCATTTAGAAGTCAGACGTCATAAAGCATCATTAGCTCTTTTATATCTTCAGTTACATGAAGTAAATAACTTATGATGAGATTTGATGTTGGAAAGCTTTTGCTTATGCAGCAAATGCAGCATCATCTGAAGGTGAAGGTGGAGATGAGTTAATTTCCGTCATAGGAGGGCCAAAAGAAAAAGATTCAACATCTTTTGAGTTGTTATTGACTTCAAATGCTCACTACATGGTCTCAAGTAGGGGAAAGTGATTATTTCCATTATATTTCTTATTAAAGTAGGCTTCATCGAGACTTCCAAGCAGATCCAAAGCTAATCTGTTCTTCTAGTTTTAAAACACCAAATCATACCAATACTCTCTATATTGTAGAATCTTAATAGTTGAACCATTACACTTTCAGGCTCTTCCGCACTGGAGACAATAAATCACATCAAACCAAATGTTTAAATGAGCCAACATGTGAAAACCACAATCCTCTGACTCCTGATGGGAGTCAGGGACAAACGTCCTCTTTCAAATCTGGAAACAGTCGAGCTGATCCTGAGAGGCTGATTTGATTTAGCTGAGAAAATAAATCCCTTGAATAAAAAACGAAAAGTGCAGTACTTTTATTGCTGTTTTCCTTTTTGGAAATCGGCCAGATAATGTGTTTTATGTCATTGTTGAAAACTTCCTGATTAGTTGCTCGGCTTATATGAGCTGACCCAAATGCACAGACTCATAGATAAATATATAAACACACGCAAACCAGCTGACACACTGATGGTTGTTATAAGGTAACCAAAGGGGGAACAACAGCTGACTCACACTAACACCTGAGCTTTTTTGCGTCACATGCAGGTGTGTATGTGTGAACTAGAAAGCAACATAGATATTCTCCCTACCTCCTCCCTTTCCTCCTCTTCCTCTGAGCCCTCGCTCTGCTCCTCCTCCCCCTCCTCCTCTTCCTCCTCCTCCTCCTCCTCTGGAAACTCCACGTCAGACTCTCCGGGGGCAATGGGGACGCTGATGGTCAGGTTGGGGTTTGTCATGTAGCTGTCGTCCTCTGGAACCACATACTTCTCCACATGGCGGCCTGGAATGAAGATAGGGACACAAAGAGGAAATTAACCACATTTGTTCGATCAGTCTCTGACAGGTTCTCTGAAAGCCCTGACTGAGGCGTTCAGGGATGCTCAGACAGCAAAGAACTGCAAAAGTCAACAGGAGGAAGAATTTAGAACTCAGTGGATGAGCGCTGGACAGTATGCTAATAGTATTTTTTATTAGAATTATTCAGTTTGCAAAATAAGTAGTTTAAAACTTTTGTGCCCTCCTCAGATGTATGACCGTCTCTTGCTCTTCTTGCCAAAAATGTACAAGCACAATGATGCTTTACATGTATAATATATAAATATAGCTTTTACTGGTTTTCTTTTTCATGAATCACTTAAACAACTTCAGATCTGCTATAAACAACCCAACATTTTATCGTTTTTAAGGATTTTAACCCTTTAAATGCCAGTTTAATTACTTGACATTAATTATTGATAAATGAATTATTTTCCATGTAATAAATAGTACAGGGATGGGTTTGTAGTGGTGATTACAGTCTTGGAAATGTCAAAGATTACCAATAAAATTGACTTGATTGCATTTGTATTTTTTATGTAGTGTCAGATACTCCCTCTGGACACCTTCATGGCCAAAAATGGCTCATTAACTTCCATTAAAACTACATTTTTTAATCTCAGTGTCATTACAGTTTAAAACCATCCGTTCTGTAATGTCAGCATTTCATTTTGAAGAAGAGTAGTGATATCTGACATTTTTACTGTATTCCACCAGATTCAACTGTTTTCCCAATATTGGCAAATACATTAAGTTAATTGATTTTCACCAGTCTCTGCATATCATGGAGACATGTGACCTACAGGTGATCCATTTGGGTTTGTTGTGTGAGATAATTTCAGATTATTAAAATGATTCAATGATTTAGAAATAATTTGCATATATTATCATATTACATAAATCTATATTGTTAACCTCATATTAGGGCTGGGCGATATGGCAAAAACATTATCACAATCATTTTTCCCATATTGATCCATATCGATATATATCACGATATAGTTTAATAATGATGCCAGTTTGAAAAGTACCCTGCGAGGTTGAAGAGGAGTTTCTTCCTACAAGCCATCTGTCTTCATAGCATAATTTCCTACGTCATATTTTAAGGTTTTATAGGCAGTGATGCACAGTCAATCAGCAATATTAGGAGAGTATTGTTAGATGAGGCCAGCGATATACTAGAGCCCTCTGAATAAGTCTTAATGATGGGCAAGAACTTTTTAGGGAAATCTTATCTAAATGGGATGATAAAATAAACAAGTTTGTACAGAAAAAAAAGATTTTTATCCTGGTTAAGGGTCCAGAACTGCACGTAACAATAACTTTAAATGACTACGTTTCATTTTAGTCTTTTTGTTAATTTAACAAATGAGATGTGTGTTAAGGAAATGTGTCATCTTCATCCCCAGCTCATAAATAAAAAAAAAACCCAAATCCAGGATTTTCCAGTTTCCTCCAGTGCTCCAGCTGTAGGCCGGTACCTGCCTGTGCTGGCTAAAAACTCAATATCCTGCAACTTTAAAGCATCCTGACAAAGTTATTCCTCTCAGTGAACTCTTATGACCCGCTAGAAGGTTGTGGTGGTGTATTTCTCAGCAAAGATGCTTCATTGTGCTTGGTGCTTTGTGTTTAACTGTGCTAAGTATATTTACACACAAAATAAAAACATAACTCAACCACATATTATAAAGAACAACTGTGCAGAAAATATCATCAGACTATCTCCTGCATTAGCTTTGTCAAAATAAGGATGATGTGTTGAGGCAGAAAACGGAAGAATAGAAATTATGAGCACAATCTGTGCTTAGCTGATAGAAGATAAATGTAACTTGAGATGGTTACCAATGACAGCTCCATTGGCCTCAGTGTGTACAGTACTCAAGCGTTTCAGCTTCATCATGGCTTTGGCCTCCTTTCGTTTCTGACGGCGGCGCTTCAGGTTCCCGTTGAAGATATCCACCACCTGCGTTGCACATGGACAAACAGACACCAGCATGAGGGATTTTCAGCTCTTCAACAGGTTGTCTGAGTACCACAGCGTGACCCGGAAGCTTCTGCAACGGTATTGGCCCACAGATGGCTCGCTACCTGTGTGCGACACCAAGCCAGGCCTCTGGTGATCCTGTGGATGGCGATGTGCAGGTTGTTCATCTCTCCGTCATCGTCTGGAGCTGACAGGTTGTCGGAGCTGAAACTGCTGAGAAGCAGAGCCAGGAAGAGGTTCAACAGCTGGAGACAGAAAGACAAAGAGACAGAGAGGAAGAGTCAGGTCCAACTTTTCAGTTTGGGTAAAAACTTTGGTTTTACGTTCAAACTAAGTAAAATCTGCACTGACATTCGAGTGAGATTCAGTCATTATTTACAAAAATACAAAAGTCACCACGTAGACACAATGGCTCAAAATGAAACTTAACAAGATCAATGTTTGTTCAAAAATGTAAGGATTGTAATGGGGACCGGTGGAGAAACACATTAGAATTAGTAAGAAATAGAAATTATTTATTTACACTGATTTAAAGCTGCAGTTTTGTTTTTGTATATTTTTTATTGGTGATTTATTTTTTCTCAGTTTGTCTTCTTATTGGTGCCCTTGATGATTGTCTGATTGCTTTTCTCACAGAGGCTGTAGGACGTAGGTGTTGCAGCTGGTTTCTCTTCGGTTGTACATTTGTTGCTGTTACTCTCTAGCTGTAATATCTTTTTCATGTCTTTACTCTCTATTTCCCTCTTCTCCTCACACTCCCCCTTCCTTTGTTTCCCCTTGCCAGAGCCGGAATAAACATGTAACTTAATAATAACCGAAATAAAGAGCAACACTGAAGCATCAAGAGGAACCTTTTATCCACAAAGCCTTATTTCCATGTTATCCACTAAGCTGCCCTTGGCAAAACAACTGTGTTCATCATTTTGCTTGCTATGATGCTGGACAGGACAAGTGGAAATAAACAAACTCAAAATCAAAGAGATAAAGAAATCAAGAAATCTATGAAAATAATAATAGAGTAAAATAAAACAAATATAATAAATGAAAATGATTAAAGAAACAAAGAATAGAAACAAACATGAAGTGGAAATAGGCAAAAAATATGCAAATATAATCTCCAGCAAGGAAAGGAAAATAACACAGAAATCCAAAATTTGTCTATAAGATAAATCATTAGGAACTTAAGTGGACAACCTAGTGGTCACCTTCATAACAATCCATCTGAAATGGTAGTTATTTTAACGTAGGGATTGCTATGATTGTTAAAACTAAACAGAGAACAGATTTCCTTCTGGAGAAATCACTGATGGCAAAACAAAGTGCTGTTGCTGATCTGCAAAAATGTTGATCAAACAGACAGAATAAGGATATTTTCCTCAACAGCAGACAAATGTATGTCCTGTCATTGGTCCATAAGGTCTAGATCACAGCCAAAAGTATCATTATAATGATAGGGATCATATTAATAGAAAGGTCTTGAACAAAGACAATAAGAAAACTCTAAAAACCTGAGAACACCGTCACTTAAGCTGCATGTAAGAGTCAGTCAGATCTATAAAGATTCAACAATTGGAGTTAATTAATAAGATAAATACAAAACAATCACTATATGTAGACCTCCATCTATCCACCCACTGGCTATACTCACTTATTCCAGTACAGGGTAGCTGGAGGGGCAGGAGCCTGTCCCTGCTGCTATCAGGCAAAATTCCAGGCTAATCTAGACATAAGGTGTTAAATTGATCATAAAAATGATGTGCAAACCTTATATTTCCATCAATATGTAAAACAGAGTGGAACTAAATTAGTTGGAAAGTAAAGGTGGAGAACAGATCAAAACCTTTACTCAGTTTACATGAAACAGTTTGAAATTATCAGGATCTCCTGTGGGAGGCGGATGTTTCACGTGTAGGTAAACATACTACACGTAACATACTTCACAGCATTAATAATGATAGAGCACACACACACATCCGAGTTTGCTTCTTGATGTCAGGTATTGACCCACTGGCCTGGTTTCCACTTACACAACCAGCCACTGAGAAGCTGCTGAATCCAGTCAAGCTGTTATGTAACAACTGACCAGCTGTGGAGCATCCAGCCTGCAGGGTCTGCATGCATGTGTATCAATATGTACGCGTGAGATTGGCAGGAATGCGTTTTACCAGATGAAATATAGATTTAAGATGCAATTTGATCCTGATGTGGACAAAGATCTTACCACAGCACTCATCACCACAAACTACAAATCAAAATTCTCAGACACTGCAGTCAAGGTTGTGTTTTTGATTTTAAGTCCAAAGCTGCAGCTGCTCCTTCCTCTCTGCTGAAGTTAATAGAAAGTACTGCTGAAGTGCTTCTGATCAGTAAGCCAACCCATAGGTCTGAAGACCTGAAGTCAGTAATCAGAAGACAAACAGAGGAAGCAGCCACCTGATCCACCTGACCTACACAAACACACTCACCTGTGGCTAAAGAAGCTAATCTGGCTGAGAGCAGCATCCGATTTAGTGATCGGCTATCACCGGCTTCAGGCATTATTCATCACACAATGAATAATCAACCTGCAACGGAAACCATACCAAGGTGAGTGTGGTGTGTTAACTAAAGGATAGCAAACAGGAAAAGAAAGCTAAAGGAACATCTGGAAGAGGGTGAGGGGGTTTCCTAGGTGACACCTCCAGGGCCTTTATACACTAAGCATCGCTGACCGTCGGTCTCTTTTGTCTCTTGTGCTGTTGAACTCCATCCATGTTGTTTTTAACTGCTTAGACGTGTTGAATCGGTAGCAGGTCTGTGCGGTTTTGCTTATTTTTCTTCCCTGCCTCTTTTCGTTCTCTTCCAGGGCGGCTGTAGCTCAGGTGGATAGAGCGGTCGGCTACTAAACAGGAGGTCGGCGGTTCGATTCCCCTGACGACCTGTCAAAGCGTCCTTGGGCAAGACACAGTTGCCTCCCTCGGGTGTATGAATGCTTACACCAAGCACCAAGTATGGTCCAATATAGGTGCTGTGTGAATGGGTGAATGAACATGTAGTGTCAAAGCGCTTTGAGTGGTCACTTGACTAGAAAAGCGCTATACAAGTACAGTCCATTTACCATTCAACAATCAACAGGCCAACCACAGGAGAAAACATCACATTAACCACATGAAAGGCCCTATAAAAATCTGTTTTGAGACTGACAGTTTGCAAATTTGGTTTTCAGCATTTTGAGCAAATTAAACCCCAACACAATGATTTAAGGTAATGAAATATTTACAATTTATTCAGTTATAACTGAAAACTTAAATGCTTTCATACTTTAAAACATATTTAAGGCAAAAACATGTCTCTAGTTTTTCTTGTGTCCAACAGAACAGTTGGCAAAATCTGCAGAGCAGATTGGCAGACACATAATAGCCATGGGGGAACTGCTCTGCCCTGTACTTAGGAGTAAGCTAGGAGACCAGTGTCTTAGGTGTCTAGTTCGACTTGTTAATGAGGGAGACGGGAAGTAAAGCGTGCATTGTCCCCAGCTTTAATGACCTTCTTGTGGCACCTTCCCAAGAGAAACATTCTTTTTATTCCAAAAAACCACCAAAACACAAATTGTTGCTCTGTTCCACGATATTCCGTATTCATCATAAATTCCATTTATGTCCAATTCCGTGATTCCGTGATTGAGGATTTCATGCTCAAACTAAAAACCAACTTCTATGGTTAGCAACTGGCAACGGTGTCATTATTAAACACAGTTTCATTTATATTTTCATTTTTTTGTAATTTGGCTTTAACTAAACAATCCCAGTATGTTCTGGTTCACTGTCACCCCTAAAGGTGAAGCTTAGTCTAGTTTTTTTCTAGAGGACTGAACCAGGTTTTCCTCGATCATTTCCATGTATCTAAAATCATCCACCATAACTACCCGCCATGATGCCGTGTAGCAGCTTTGTGGAACAGATCTACTGTGCTTTGGATGATTAAACTCACTCTCACATCTCCATTCTGAGTAGCACCTAGCTTGGACATTGTCAGAATTCCTGACGACTGCAAATTAAGAACCTCTGACTGTTGTGTCCTGCAGGTAGACACCAACTACTGATAAGTGCTACAGAGTGTCTCTGGGAGAACCATCAAAATACTTCCATATAGCAGAAATATTTGCCTGCTCCTACCATCACTCTTTAGGGAAGGTTTGTTTTTGTGACGTATAAGGGCATGAGGTGTACTCAGCAACTCAAGTACTGCCTGACAAATGTCTTGAAGAGAATTGAATCGCTGCTTGATTATGTTGTGATATTCCTTCTATATATCCTTGGCTATAAGAGTTTTTACACTGCATGTAAAGGTCAGGGTCAAATTTATTTATATCACATTTCCAGCAACCCATTAAACCTAAAGTGCTTTACAACCTAAAATCAAACTAAAATATAAGACAGTCGTGCTATAAAACAATTAAAACAATAAAATATTTCAAAACAAGGATTAAAACAATAAAACAAATGAAAACAAAGAAATGTTTCGGTCATGTACTATCAATAGGTTGAAAATTTTACTACGTAACTTTCCAATCTTAAAATGATAGTGCACTGACATTTATTATGCACATCCCTGGAACCATTGAAGCCCTGATGAAACCACACTTCAAAACTTTGTTTTCCAGCCTGGAGCATCATGCAACAGCTGTGTTTTACTTTTTTTACTACTTTACCAAGAAATAAGACAAAAGTCAAATTCAGACTGACCTTTACCGGCTGGAGGGAGCTCAGAGAAGAGACAGAGTGCAAGAAAGATGCTGAATTTGCTGTCATTGGGAGGCGCCAAAGTGAGAAAATCTGCCAAAATTCAGTAATGCTGCTTTAAATCATCCTTCGCTCATGCTGTTTAGAGCCAAGACTGATGACATGAACACTCTGCATTTACTCTCTTCTCTCACCTTTTAGGCTTAGTCACACTTCATTTCTTTAAAAGCCATCATTGTGTTAACTTTGAGCTTGTGTTTTTCTCTCTCTCTGTGCTTCCCTCCAGGTACCCTGTGATCCTAAACTGCTTTCGCTTGTTTCTGGCCTGACTATCCTGTCCAGTGCTGCGGTTTGTTGTTGTCGTTTCTCTGGTTCACCTCCCAACCAGATTGAGAAATCGGATGCCACTCAGAAGAATCTGTTGGGTGTATTAATGTAAACTTAGTTGAAATCATATGCTCCTTTAGTTTGTCTTTAAATCTGCATCTTTTCCTCCCAACATAGAAAAGTCCACAAGGACATTAGAGGTAACACACGTGAACCAGAGTAACCGGTGAAATGATTTATTTCACATGTCTTATTGGTAAAAACACCCACAAATCTTTGTTTTGCAGAAACCGATTCAATGGCGAGAACTGCTGTGAGGAAAGTTGTACGTAGGTTTGTGAAGTCTTTGGTGATGAATAGCTGCTGAGCAGCTCGTCCTGTAGAACGGGAGCCCCTCTGGAGACTAACAGAGGAGGTTGTGGGAGAAGTTTCAGCAGCAATGGATCATTGTGGAGTAAATTCCATTTCCACCAGATAATCTGACAGATCAGAGCAAATTTCTTTCTTGAAAGCTGACACAAAATAAATATTTCAGTATTGTTATAGAGCATCTAACATCACTGCTGCTTTCAGTCAATCCTGGTGAAGATGCTCGACAAAAAGAGAAGAAAACATGTTTGATCACAGAGACTCAAGTTGTAGTTTTTGAAGACTTTGAATAAATAGAAACATAGGCAGTGTTTGTGTATGTACATGAGTGGAATCAAAACAAAGTGTAAAATCTATATCTCCATGTTTACAGCATGTGACAGCGAGATGGAGCTGTTTGTAGTTTAACACGTGCAAAAGTGTAAAATAGAAAAAAGTAAGTAAATGTATTGATTTCTGTGTGAGCGTGTCTGTATGTGCATATTGATCCCAGCAGGTGGTGTGTTTGTTGTTGTTATTTATGCTACTGAGCAGCATTTGACTGTCAAATGCCCCACTTCACTCCCCCAGATCGCTGGCATCTGATTATCTTTGGGCCAGAATCAAACTCCAATAGATCAATGGTGCTGATTGGTTAACATGGCAACCTGCCCTCATCTGCTTGGCCAATGACCTTGCTGCTTTCCAGTGGTCGATGACAGACTGCTGATGGCGGTGACTACAGAAAACGGTCTAAATCTGTTTTACGAGTTAACTCATGCATGTTTCCTACATGAAGAAATTCTCATGTTTAACTATGTTTTTTGCAATAAAATGAACCTGCAACAATAATAGTTTCATCCATGGTCACCTCTCACAGTTTGTTAGTAAGTTAGCGAACAGTTGCTTAGACCCACATCCAGCAGACACAGAACAACGTGGTGATGAAATGAGTCTTGTTGGTGTTTACACTATTTTAGATCTGCTTGTCTCCTGATGGAAGATCTTTCTATAACTCCTAAATAAGTCGTTCACCACCTGGTCTGTAGCTGTCTGTTAGCTGCTTAGCAGGTAGCATACATTAGCTTTACCTTATTCATTCATTTGATGGTCTGTTCCTTGATTATTAAAGAAAAAGCCAGAAATATAATGTAAAAAAGCTCAATGTCAAAAATTATACATTGTCTGGTTATCGGTTTAAAACCAACAAATACTTGTTTACTGTCATGAAGGACAAAAGAAAAATGAATTTCACAGATGTGAGTAACTGAAACTAGTGCCCACATAGCAGACTTGTTTGGGTCTAATCAGGGCTACTTTTGTTACTTATAGCTCAGTTATGGCATTAGCAAGTGTTGTGTGGTCCAGATGTGGTCCAGATGCCAATTGCAGGTCTGGGCGTTGGTTATGGCAAGCATCATGTGGTCCAGGTGTGGCCCAGATGTCAATTGTTGGCACGGACGTGGGTTACGGCAAGTATTGTGTGGGCCAGAAGTTGTCCAAATGAGGAGCTGGCCTGGACGTAGATTAAAACAATTTCCTTGTGGGACACATGTGGTGGTCATGTGGCTGAGTTTTGGCAGCTACACTCACATGGAGTCAAGGCCAAATGTGGCCCAAACAAAACTGCAGATAGGGGCCACTATTAGGCCAAACAATTTTTTGCTATCTCGGATAGTTGCTTGGTAGTTTTCCAAAAGACGATGGAAACCAGACATATGTACATTACTTTTCCATCCATCAATGAATCATTCATTTGCTTGTGTGTTACTTGCTACCAGGAGAGGTGACTGTAACAGTTTACAGAGGGAAGAAGACCCTGACACAGGACACTGGTCAGGTTGCTGTCCAGAGGAACATAACCCACAGAAAACGATAAAACAAGAGGAATGCATATATCCAAGGAAGGAAAGGCTCTAAAGCAAATGAAAAAGGAAGTCAGGAGCTCGTGACTGATAACAAATAACAAAGAGATCTTTAGTGTTTATATCCAAAGAATTATGACTATTTGAACACAGGTGTGGAGCTAAATAAAGACAGGAAGCCAAACTGTCACAGGTACATGAGCATGTCTAGGTTCTACAAAGTACCTGACAAAGTGCTTCTCAGTCACCCGCTCATCCAAGTGCTATTTTTAATTATATAAATGAATTCCATGTGGAGCTCTTTGTATCTGTTGTTACCCTCCGATGGGCACAAGGGGAGAAATATGGGTTGTTCAAGGACACTTTAACCAGCAGTCTGACTGGGCAACAACCACAGCCTTCCAGGCCTAAACCCACTCTACAGACCTTTTTTAAAAAATTTTTTTATTACATATTGAACAAGCATGTGTAGCTAAGGAGAACAATCATCCAGACTGTTCACAACTGGAATCATCGTGCTCTCACTCTCAGCTTTTACGTGTCTGGAGTCACCGCTACATTTTATCATTGTTTTCAGGGACAAATCCATAAATTTACTAGAACAGGAAGGGATCTTATTTGATCACACAGGCTGTGATGAAACGCAGTTTCTGTGAAGCATGACGTTTAGAGAAACAGTAGTTTATTAGTTTTGACTGGACTGCAAGAGTCAGCTCTATTCTGCTGGACCGAGGGCTACAGGCCACAGACTGGTGAAATGGATCCGTGGTGCGTCTCTTTTATCCTCTGGTGTGGATTTACGCTGCAGACTGTAAACATGTTTTTGGAAACCATATTTTGAGGCTGCATGTCATATATCCATCACTGACTGGACCTAAACACTCACAGCTTGAGTGGATTTGGCTCATGTTAGTGGGTGTTAGCAGAAGGGTTTGAAATGAACTGATTAATCAATAAGAATATATTTTCTATATTGTGCGGCCTCACTAATCACTACTGGCTGCCCTACCTTCAACCTGAGGTTCCAGGGTTTTGGGCCAAGGTTTAATGTAAACAGAAACTGCTAGTCATCGTAGAGAGTGTGGAGGCCATATGTGGCATCCGATGAACAAGAAGAAGGTATACGATTTCTGTTGCCTGCTCAAGATGGAGGACTGAGTCAAAGAGAGGATTTGATGCAATCAAAGCTTGGCAATTACTTTTATAAATAGGTTTATATGAGCATAGTGATTATAAATTGGATTGATGTGGATCATATTCTGTTTTAATTGTATTGTAATCGTGTGTAAAAGTCACCTGAGATAAGTTTGTTGTGAATTTGCTCGGTACAAATAAAGCTGAACTGAGCTGAATTTGGACAGAGCTGAATGTGTGAGGGACATAAATGTAGCCCTTGTTCAATACGGCTCCACATTTTCTCGGTCTAGAGCTTTTAATTACTTTTAATGCCAGACGTTGGCTGGTGTGAAACCTCCATCTTTGGATGTTTCTGCCGGCACTTCTAGTCAGAAACACTCAAGCTTCCAGAAAAATTCAACACGGAGTTATTTTGCATTGCATGTTAATATGAACACGGTTTACAAGAGGGGAATTGGTAAAATGGCAATATGCAGAGCTCGGTGTAGGAAGCTTCCTGCCCTCCGGGCTTGGATCAGAGGATGATTGACCGCGTGTGCAGCTGGTTATTGATCCATCTCTGCTGCTGCTGATGTAACAGGCCAACTACAGTTTAGAGATGTTGTGTGGTGAGATTAATGCTTGCATCGGAAGACTTCAAATCTCTCTTGTCCAGTTATCTGGAGCTGTTTGCTCTTCTTATGAGTGATCATCACCCGTTATCACAATTTACCTCGGTTTGCTCAGCTGACATAATCTTAAACTCACATTCGGAGAGACCAAATCTGATTGAACTTCTTCACATTTGAGTGGCGTCTGCTCGGCTCCAGCAGGACAATCAAAGTGGAGCAAAGACCTGCTGTTCTGGGTGGGAAACCCCTCTATAAACCAGCTAAATCACAGCTTAGCACACAAATGTATAAAACAACGGCAAAGATGATGATGATGATGATGATGATGTGTGAGGCAGACAGTGAGACAGAGAAAAAAAGTTTTCGTGTTTGTGTGTCCATGCATCAGCTGCTGATGTGTTCATGTTTGGTGACAGCAAGAACCATCTGTGGGTGTGTGTGCGCGTTCGTGGGCGCGTGCGTTGATTTCCGGAGCTCAGGGCCACCTGATCCCCCTCCCGCCCCCCCAATTCTACTCATTTAACTTGTTAAGCGGATCATACCAATTAGTCCAGCGACATGGTCCACACACACACACACTCGCACATGGTGAAACGAGAAAGGCCAAAGCACAGCTGAGCCACTGGTCGACGACTCTGACAGAACATACAGATTTACTTATTATCTCTTTACATGGATTATTAATGTAAATCAAAACTGGTTTACTTCGTTTTCCATATGTTGCATATATTTTTCTATCTATTTATGTTTATGATTATTAAACTCTGCTAACGAGATGGTGATTTTTATTTATGAGCAGCGGGTTGAGCAGGAAAGATGTCTGATGAACAACAGGAGTAAAATAGAGAAAAAAGGCAAAAAAAATTGGACAAGGCCCCAATTTTAGTCTCTGTCCGTGGATCTAATCTGCACCTGGAATGTCGAGTAAATGTCACTAAAGCTAATTCTGCATTTTCCAAAGTCATTAAAAACTTCCCGTGTAGGGAACACTGAGCTCTGAATCACACACAAGTTCATCTCAGGTAATCGAGGAGAGACCGGGAAGCAGCTGCCGTCCTGGAAACAGCCGAGCTCGACGGGCTGCCGAGCATCACTGCACGCAAACATGCAAGCGTGCGCGCACACACACACACACATACACACCGTAGAATCTGCAGACGCTGTTATGGTGGGGGGTGATGATGAACGAGCAGTAACATGATCTGCTTTCGGTGCTTCTCGACACAACAAACCCCCGTGAGCGCAGCCCCCTGGGAAAATGGTTTGCCATGTGAGAGATGAAGAGCGAGAGAGAGAGAGAGACCCAGTAAACCACTGAAGGGGTGAGAAAGAGTGAGTGAGGAAGAGGCTAACACAGGAGGAGCGACGTCTAGACGAGAGAAGAATTGCTGGCTGTCTGCTGACCTGTTTGTCTGAATAACACGTGAAAGGGAAGAAGAAAAATGCTCACAGTGGACAAAAGTTTCCCCACTTTAAGTCTTTGGGATATACAGGAATGTCTGCTGTGAGCAGACATCATCATCATCATCATCAACATGAATGAAGGACTGCATGTAGAGATGATCGTCATCGCTTCGCTACACAAGCAAAGGCAAAATATCTCAAAGCATGGAAGCATTTATCTGTGTTCACACACTCCATCTTTGTTTATGTGGAAGCCATAGAAACCTTTCTGTGGCTGGTATAAACCAGAGGAGTGGAGGATGCTAACACAATAATGCACAAGGGCTGGAGAACATCCCTATCAATAAGTCCACATAGCATCCAAAAGCTGCACAATTGTCTTCATACATTAGATGGTTTCATATTATGTGCTTCATATGAAGTGTTCTAAGTTGTAGTTAAATCAGTATTTTCATGCCAGTAAAATTTACAGCAAGTTTCTTATTTCTTTTTTCTACTTTAGTCGCTGTATTTACACAAAGACCAGGAGCAGAAAAAGGGGGGGGGGGGGGGGGGGGGGGGGGGGGGGGGGGGGGGGGGGGGGGGGGGGGGGCGAAGAGGAGAAAAGCAAGAAGAAGAAGAACTTTGGAATAATGGCTCGTTAGATTTTACGTTGAGGTCAGAAGTCAGATCTGGGAATTAGCAGCCATCTTTAACAGATGAAGTCGGAGGTAGTGAGTCTACCTCGACTTTCTGAGTCCGATATCCGGCTTAAGGGGTGTTCTTGTTGTATTTCCGACTGGGAACTCGGGAAAACTGACTTCCAAGTACAAATCGAATGCACCATGATTTTGTGAATGCAACAGAGAATAGTGTTTACCAAGACCAAAGCTATATTAGGGGCGGGGGGGGGGGAGCCTGGGAATGTTTATTCCTCCAAAGGGGAGCATGGTAGAAAAACTATGAGAACCACTGCTTTACTTTATTACAACTGTCACTGTTTAAGGATCAAATATCAAAGCAATGCTGGACGAACATGAGCTCAGTGTTTCTTGGTTTTTCTGCTGTGTAATGATCTAATTTCACCAGTTGTGTTTGTGAACGCGGTCCAACACGTGACACAGAGTGGCATTAGCAATCAGCATCAACAAATACGGTTTTATGTTTTTATATCTCCAGCTGGCGTTTATAAATGCAGCTCAAAACTGTATAAATATAGTTTGATGCCATTTCTAAAAACATTCAGCATGTGGAAATACCAGTTGGTGTTGCAAAGAACAACTAGGAACTAGACTGGTGGGATGAAGACAGAAGTTTACTAGGAAAATTAGACAAACTGGGATTTGTCTTCCTGCACCAGGATCTGAATTCAGAAATATTTGCACCTTCGTTTGGTGCGATTTGCTTTCACACTGCACTTGACTCTCTTTTGGTTCACTGGATAGTTTGTTTGCTTTCACACTGCAAGCGAACCGCAACCACTAGCAAGTAAACAGAGACCCCAGAGTATTCAATACAACTAGAGTTCACTTGATTGATTGGTCCACACCAGAGAGTGAACGTGCGTTCACACCACTTCAAACACACCAGACTATCCACGGAAGTGGGCCAGAGTTAGTTTAAAGCAAACCAAACAGAGCCAGTGTGAATGTGCCCTCAGAATACAGAGGAAGATGTGTTGTATTGAAGAGATGTTTAATGTTATGTTGTGACGTGGCACTACGGTGGCTCGAGTTGTGGAAAACCACATCAGTTCCTAACAGGTTCTTTATTGAATCAAATAAGAGCTGGCTCTGTTATCATCCACTAAGCAGGTAAAGAAAATGGATGGATGGATAGATAGACCTACTTCTCAGTCAGTCTGGACTAATCTACCCAGCACTGAAAAGTAAAAACAAGCCACAGAAAAAAGCCCGGGGATAAAGAGTACAAAGTACTCTTTTATGCTCTATACTAAAGACAGGTACAGAGCCTTTCGTCCGTCTTCTGCATACTTTACATGGGGCAGTGTTGGGGACTTGCCATGGGGCAGTGTTGGGGACTTGCCATGGGGCAGTGTTGGGGACTTGCCATGGGGCAGTGTTGGAGACTTGCCATGGGGCAGTGTTGGGGACTTGCCATGGGGCAGTGTTGAGCAGTGTGTGCGACCTGCTAAAGGAACAAATGGCCACACAGACCACTGCCGTCTACTGCGCTGCCTCCTTTTATGTCTCTTTCTGAGAATGATCATCATGATCGTCCA
>JAOXYM010000019.1:1108468-1134758 GCA_028567055.1 Leptatherina wallacei
ACACACACACACACACACACACACACACACACACACACACACACACACACACACACACACACACACACACACTGACATTGTTGCATTCATGTTTCCCCAAGATCTTGTAGTGATGATGGGAGAGTCTGACCTCCAGCACATCCCAAAGATTCTCAACATGGTTCAGGTCTGGACTCTGTGTGAAAATGATGTCTCCTGTTCCCTGAACCACTCTTTCACAATCTGAACCCCATGAATCCTGGTGTTGTCATCCTGGAATATGGCCGTGCCATCAGGGAAGATGGAATAATCTGCTCATTTCATTCAAGTAGTCAGCTGACCTCATTATTTGGGCACATAATGTTGCTGAACCTAGACCTGAACCTAGACCTGACCAACTGCAGCAGCTCCAGGTCATGGACTGCCCCCACAGGCTTGTACAGTAGTCACAAGGCATGATGGCTGCATCACTTCATTCTCCTCTATTCTTACCTTGATGCTCCCATCACTCTGGAACAGGGTTAGTCTGGACTCATCAGACCACATGACCTTCTTCCATTGATCCATAGTCCAACCTTTATGCTCCCATTCAAACTGAAGCCTTTTTCTCCAATTAGCATCACTGGTTAGTGGCTTTTTTTATTATTCTAAGAGTTTCTGCATCTCCTTAGACGTTTTCTCTGCCTGATGCCAATGATTGGACCCTTCTTAAACAGACTGACGTCATTTCTTGATGCTCATTTACGTTTGATAATAAAAGGGAACGGTGCGTTTGCCATTCTGGAGCTCAGGCTGTGGAAAAGCTTAAATCACAATTGTGGACGCATGCATTCTCAGTATATTTTGGACTTGACTATTCTGTTTTTTCTTGTATTTCACAGTTGGTCTCTGCTTGTAATGGTTTTACTTTTTTGTATAGCACCTTTAAACTTTCTGGAAGATTCTATTTGAAAAAAATGACATGTTTAACTTAATTTCATAACTTTTTTGGACATGAGGTTGTAGACCAGAATAAAATAAAGGAGCCCTGCATTGGAGATAAGTATTTTCTTAGCCTGCGGTCGCTTGTGAGACTCCTCACCTTCCATGGCATCTGTGAGGTAGCTGGCAGCGCTCAGCGCCCTCCCTCTCCTCTCTGAGTCCTGTGTGGATGAAGGCCGAGGCAGCAGCATCGTACTGAGCTCTGTGGTGGATGTGGGGACCTGAGAAACACAAAGTTGGAAAATCATTTTATCTATTAATGGATGGATAAATGTTTTGATTGTATCCATCATCAACATCACTGAGGAGCTGTCAGTCACCCCATTGTGCAGCAGGAAGAGAAGCCAAGCATGCAGCTGGGGTCAAAAACCTTCAGCCACAGCTTTCTAATGATGCTAAATACTACACAGAGCAATTACAGCATCTTAACTTCACTATTTCCTTAATGTCTTAAACCTCCAGGCACATCTTATGTTCATTCATAAGTATGAGCAGCGTGCCACTCATGCATTACCGTTTTGATAAAACACACACACATAACACACATTTATGACAGGTCTAACAGGTCATACATAGGGCAGAGATTTTTTTTGTTTAAATGTGTTTCTGTGAGTGTGCTTCCTATCACCAGGGCAACAGATAAGCAGGTAATGGCTGGTGTTCAATGAATCAGAGAAATCACTGTGGCACCGCTGTGCATGTGAGTGTCGCTTAATTATCGCTGGAAAAACTGCTGGATGCTTTTCAGATGAGCTGAACGGACAAAACATCCACGTGAAACTGACCTTCAATCCAAACTAAGGCTTTAAATTATACAAACAATGGCCACCTTTCTTTATGTTTTGAGTCCTGGATTGTGACTGCAACATAAGGAATCAGTTTCCTCTGCTCCTGACCATGATGTGTTAATATTCCCGGAGTCCCGGCCGACGTTAGGAAACAAGCTTTTAGTGTTGCCGCCCCTTTAGCTTGGAATTCATTACAATCTGAAATGAAAATGTCCCAACTCATTTCATCTCGTACCTTTTGTTCTTTTTTTCTTTCGAGGATCTAATGAACAGTGTCTTTGTTTTTACTTGTTTCTGACATTTTTTGAATATGTATTTGATGACTTCATTCATTGCACTTTAGAATCTATCAATTGTATAAATTTACTAATGTATTGGTTGTTAATTTATGCTCTTTGTGTTTTTAATCTGTATTTTAAGATGTGTGCTGTTGACCTCTTGATCAGGTTGCCTTTGAAAAAATTTTTTTTTTAAAAAGTCTGCTTGAAGCTCAGGTTTCCATACGGTGTTTCATTAGGCTCAAAGTGTGCAGCTTTTGCCATCAATATGCATGGTAGTCTACAAATATTATTCATATCATGGGTTAAAAAAAGTACAATTACAACCTGAACAACGTTCGATTTATAGCACTTCTACCTGTCACATCTGTAGTTGAATGAGGATTCAAATATAGAAATTTATACACAGATGGAGAAAATAAAACTTTCATTCATCAAAAACTAAACCAATGGCACCATTAAAGCCTCTGTTTGTCCATCCATTTTCTTTGTCTGCTTAATCCAATTCAGGTTAGAAAGAAAACTGAGGAATATATTGTTTTTTTTCCTTCTTCCTTCAACTGCTCCTTATCCATGATCGTGATTGGTCCTCTGATGCCAACTCCACCCATATCATAGGAGCATGCACTTCACAAAAATCAGGAAACCTGAGCTGATGATCATCATTGTAGCATCCTTTAGGGAGGTACTTGGAATATCTTGAACCTTCTTCAGAGAACATACTCCAGGGGTGAAGCAAATAAGGCAGAGATCTAACAGGAACAAACTAAGGAAAACTATTTAAAATAACGCAGATAGTCAAAACAACACAAAAAATGTGGTAAACCAAAAGCAAAAAGAATAAGATTAAACAAAAACAACTGAAACAAGATTGCATGACTCTACAACGATAGCTCTATAGACATCTCACAGTTATGCACATGAACCAAATGTGCACACTGCTGGTTTTCACATGCATGAATTTTGGTGGCTTAAACACAATGCTACCAACCACATGCCAAACACATTTGGGGCCTAATCTGGCCCCAAACCTTTTGATCCTTGAGGTTCGGCATCGTATGTCAGCCAAACATTCATGTCTATCTGGGTAAGAATTTCTCACCTTAAAAGGACAAGAACACACAGCTGGATACCGCCAACTGGTTGGAGAACAGATGAAACTGCTCAAATATTGATGCCCAAATCTAGGTTATCATTTCACACTTATGACCTCATCGGAATATTTAAGATCTTCTTTTCAAAGGTTGAATATGGGACATTTTTATTAAAAGCTATATTTAAAAAATAATAATACCTCCACGAGGCATTTAGACGGGTGCAGAATGAAAGTACTGCATTTCCTTAAAAAATTATATTTAGCCTGAAAATATAAATTTTGACGGATTCGACAATGGCGTTTTGTTTACATCTACCAGCCAATAGGGGGCCGCCATTGCAGGTTGCCAAATACGGTCTCTATGTTCCAATAGTATGGTTGGCAAAGCTTGCCTGGTACTGGGAGAAATGACGGAGTTGGTAAGTCAAGCGGCTGCGTCTGAGCCCAGGAGATATCATCATCAGTCTCAGAAAAGGAATGTCCGGAGAATAGCAAAAACTATACTAAATTTAGGTGAAGCCTACACTAGATGGACCCACATAGAAAATTTCCATGGCATCGAAACAGACGGGGAAATGGCTACTTTTCTACTGGATCGCTAAGCTTGCTAACTTGGCCAACGTTAGCTCGCAGTCAAACTCCTCGGTAATACTTGTTTTCATTTTATGACGTTGTTTCTAGTTATGAGAAGACCGATCATGGCCCATCGACCTCCACACCCAGTGAACAGAGGGAACAGAGGCAGCTTAATCCTCCTGTCTTGTCCAGTATTGCTGGCCAAAAGTAAGACTGTCATAAATTACGTGCATCTAATAGATAATTGATAGCAAAGCTAACCTTTCATACTGCTGTAAAATAAAAGTCGAAATTAGTCCTTACCCTGCACGATTAGTCACTGGACATGGTGCCGGCTGGTCACTTGACATATCGGCACACCAGACACACTAGATGTCGCTATTGCGGCCGTATACCATATCCAACCTTTAACTAAAGTTTTATAGGTTTGTACAGTGCTCACTTCTTCAGCGTGACTTTGTAGAAGTGGACCTGACAGTGTTCCCTGTTGAGTTACAGAAACTCTGAGATCTCAAAGAGCCTGCATGAACCTAATTTGCTCAGGTGTTATTACATAACACTTCCTGGTAACCGTCCCTCCAGTGAGACGTGATGCATTCGCCGGAAGGTCGCTGCCCACAACAACGCCTACATCCTGTCTGTGTGCTAGGCAGGGAAGCACCAGGGAAACACACACATGCACACACACTGGCACAGCAACCAGCCGTGAACTAATCCAGCATCCTTTCGCTGATGTGAGTTGCCATGGTGACATTTCTGTGGCAATAGTGTGTGCTTGCCTCCTCCTCCTCCTCCCACTCCTGTCTGAGCAGCAGGATGACAGGTCTGTGTTCTTCATGGACAAGAGGAGGCAGAAAAACCATGTGTCAAAACATGACACCGTGAACTGAACTCAGACCAGCTTCAAACTCCCACACAACCCCTGTAGTTCAGCCCAGTGCTCCCATTTATTATAAAGTAACTTCTCAAAACTGCATCCGAGGGTTCTTTTTGTTGTGACAGCGGGGCTCAACGCAGAAAAAATATGTTTTTATCACTAAACTGATGCGAATGGGCCTTGACCAAACATCATTATACATAAGAAAAGTTTCTTATTTGCTGTTTGGGTAGGTTTAGGCACAAAAAACATTTGTGAAAGATTAATAAAAATGTAGATTAGGACAGCCAGATGTTACCTGAAAGTGATATAAGCTTTAGTTTTCTGTTTTCCTCAGAATGAGTGCAAATAAAATCTCTCATATTTTAAGATTCATCTTCTTCACATGGTTAACTAAAGATGCTTTTTGACCAACAGAACCCACAACTTAAAGACCAAGGGCTTCTTCTCAGGAACTAAACGATAAGTCAAGCTGGGTCCGTTACATTTCCACTGAGGTCCAAAGTTCAGAGTAGATTAGAATTATTAAACCATCTGCAGCTTCCACCTCCTGTGTACTCTCTGTTGTCTTGGCACTGCCGCTCTGAACCTACAGTAAAACTAAGAAGACCACATCAGCTGTACCGAATCAGAATCTGTTTATGTTATACATTTCTAAAGGGTTTTGGGTGTTTTCATCTGTGCCTTAAAGCAAAACTGTTGTGAAGGAAACAAACTGGAGATCAATAATTTATTGCTCTGAATCACATCCTTCTCAACAGCACTGCTACTGCTTGTGTTTTCTGTGTTCATGGTTGTCAGATAAAAAAGTTAGAGATATTCAGCTTTTTGCATGATGTCAGAATGTACCTAAAATGCACTATAACCTGTACAGGTGAACTTAATTCTGAAAACACATGTACAAATGTTCAATATCTCAATAAGTCCTTATTGCACAACATGCTCTCTAACAAGCTGATTAACTACAAAGAAAGAAAAAAAACTAAAGAAGTGTCTATGCTCATGTTTTACATTTGACCATGAATGGACCACTAAATGATCTGGTTCAATGACAACTTGTCTCTAAACAGCTCTCTTCATCATACTGTTCACATGTTGACATCATCAGACCAAGACCACACTTAACACATAACATGTTATTGAGATGTTAATATTTCATGTTGTGGTCTACCCACCACCGTTATTACATTTTATGTCAATAAATTGCTTTATATGACGCAAATAGCATCACATGATTCTACATTCATGATTTGAAATCAGCGTTTCCGTAAAAATCCCTTGAAAGTTTGATATCCCTAACTTTTTGTAAATGGTGTAATCAATGAATGAATGAATGAAATATACTTTATTTATACCACGGACAGACACAACCTTTCAGTCTCACAAACTGTGGTCTGTTAGGTAGTCATGAAAGTCCCTATGGTGTTTTTTAGGGCTGCTATTTCCTCCCTTAAACTTTGTTTGGCTCTGGTTCTTGTGATGAAAATGGACAGGGTCGAAGAAAAAAACCTCCTAAAGACCCTGATTTCTGAAAAAAGTTCCTGCAGTGATGATCCAGCTCACATCAATTCGTAGCTTTCTGTGATACCAGCTTGTAATTTGAACAAAATCTCTGCCTTCATTATGTCACTTTGGAATTGAGATGTTATCTTCATTTAATGTATTTTTACTAGTGGTGGGACCAGATTTTAAAAAAAATCTATTTTAATTAGAGGCTTTGTAATTAATTAATTTGATTAATCAAATTTAATCGGATAACATTAGCCCCCTCAAAAAGCTAATTTTTTTCATTCAAATGGATTTTAGTGGCGACTGAATCAAATAATAGACAGACATTAATACTGTAAACTCAAGCTCTAGTGATGTCTGGAAAAATGTTTTTAATTGCATTTCAGTTCGAAAGAGCAGAAAAGAAATGGAAAATATTCCTGAACTGAAGTTAAAGTACCATTTTAAGTACTTTAACTAAAAGCTAATGAAGAATCTACAACATGTTACAGTGCTTTTAACTTTGTCCACACTCTTCATTAATAGTCATTAATATCTGACAGTAAGCCAGGATGGGATGAGCCAGCAGCAGCTTTCAGTCTGGTCATGGAGCAGAGGTGGACATCTCCTGGCCTGGAGCTGGGACTGATGCTGCGTGAGGACGCTTCTTGACGGGGGCGGAGCTTGTGGCAACACCCGCTCAATGAGAAGAGTAAACGTTATGTTCTTTCACATCAGTTTCCAATAACATCAGAAAAAATCTCTAGATTTTACGCTAGTCGCTTTTTAAGAATAGAGTTGCTAGAGGGTTCTGAAAACTCGCTAAATATAGCATCAAAGCTACTATGTTAGCAACACTGCATTAGCCGAGCTCTGACGTGTGCATCTGTGAAATCGGTGTACCGAAAAAAAACAAACATTCCACGTTTTTTGGAGCACAAACTGCAAATAAATGCGCTCATTTTTTTAACACATCAAATTTTTTCCAATTAATTAATCGCAATTAACGTGTTAAAGTCCCACCTCTAATTTTTACGTCTTTGCTGAATTTCTTGCCCTCAAATTTCCTCAAACAAGCTCGAGTCTTCGGTTTGACTTTGTTAACTTTGTTGTTGACGAGCAAAAATGGTCGCAGCATAATAAACGTGGAATTGCTCAACCATTTAAATCATAATACATGTTTTAGCCTATAAAAACAGCAAATGAATATGTTAATAAGGTTAGGAAAGTTGTTTTTTACTGAAGTGGGTTGTTATGTAGGCTACCTCTTTTTCTCCATACTTCTTGTTACATAACAGTGATGGTCTGGTGGGCTGCTTGTGAGCAGGTGGAAGTGACCAAACACCTCCGGGCATGGAGCTGCTGTGTTTGTCCTCGTGACCTACTGTCTAATAAGAAAAAGGGCACAAACTGTGCATAAGTGTTTTGAATAAATGAAGTCCCAAATGACATGAAGAGCTCTGAATTTCAGCTGCTGCCATTTTATAAGGTTTTGCTGTGGAGGTGAAGATTAAACTAAGAAAATAGAAAATCGGGAATGTGCTGTTAAACAGAGCAACACACAAGCACAATAAATCCTTTCAAACACAAGCCTTGGGATTCACTGGGAAACATCATTACTAACTAGAAATGAAAACAAGGAACTGAAAGGTTTTCAAGGATATCTGAAGATACAATAATTTTTTTCAACAGCACAAAAATAATCCTTCAAAGAGGGACTTTGAGTTTTCTGAGAATCTGTGTTTTAACAAAAAGAAGTAATCAGTGACACAGCAGAATTAGAAAAAAAAGCTTGGTTAGAAAATGTTGTTTCCAATCTTTTTGTGTTCAACGTTTAAGTCCAAACTTTTTAAATCTGACTCCATTAAATAACTTTTCTCCCCAGTGATCTGATGTACTTCATAAGCATTATAATAATATAATTAAAGGCAACACAACATAAGATTCTGACCTTAAAACTGTGTTTCTGACTTGTTTTGACGGCAGTGACATTCATTATGTACATTCCTGAAGCCTGACTGGTCGACTTCAAAAATCACATAAAATGTCGATCCCACAAGGTAACTGAAGAAGACATTATCGGACGAAGTGTGGAAAAGAAAGAGAAAATAGAAAAGAGGAAGAAATAAGACAAGAGCCAACATCAGACTGACTTTTACCGGCTGGAGAAGATCTCTGAGAAGAGACAGGATGCAAGGCGGATGCTGAATTAACCTTCATCGGGGGGCGCCGATGAAGTGCCAAAATCTTCCAAAGTTCAGAGGTGCTTCTTTAATTTCATACAGCTTTAATACAGATAATTAGGTTATTCTTTCTTTTATGGTTATTTGTTTGATGGTCATTTATTTTCTAAATGTCTTCATTATTGCAGATCAAAATGCCCCTCTGCCTCTCAGAGTCTGTTTAATAAAGGGCAGGTGTGGAGTCAAGAAGACTGAATGCTAGGGATAAATCAAAAAGAGCTTTAGGAAAGTACGAGTTTAATTGTACAGATTTTATCTTGAATTAATTGTAATACAATTTGTTATATCCACTCTGTTAGATCTTCTAATTGAAAAGGTAGTTTCTTTTTCACATGACTTCAGATCAGTAAAAATACTTCAGCTTCCATGCACAAGAATTCATGTGTCATTTTTTATTCTGTTTTTTATTAATTTCTCCCCCCACATAGCTCAAATGTGCACCCAGTTCAAGTTACCAGATCTGTATGCAGGTCCAAACATCCCCATAAACAAAAGCAGGGTTTCTCTCCATCTCTGCATGAGTTTATTCAGTGACTCATGCAGCATGAAAGTGATCTGATTATCACCTCTGCTGGGCATAATGTAGGATATACGTATGTATGTGTGCAGGCACACAGCTGATCTACTGGATTTTAGCAGCCTTGCAGCAAAAACACAGATAAAATATGTACAACATGGGAAATGGTGAGTCTGTGGGTGTTTTTCAGTGATGTGACCTTTAGCAATATCTGCCATAAACTGGTGTTTGAGCAACTTACATGTGTTTAAAATGCTGTTCAGTGCAAATGACTACTTTCTACTGTCAATACAACGCGAGACAGCTATTTAATGCATTTCTGGTTTAATCTTGCTGTCAGGGAGTACAAATGTCCACATCCCATCAATTCTCCCAATGGAGTACCCCAAGGCTCTATGTCAGAGCCCTGTCCCTTTAGAATATAAAACACATTTTTGGGTCTTGTTATTCACTCAAATGGATCCACATTTCCTCTTCTACAGAAAACGAAACTTGTCTGTACCTTTCATTCCCACCAGATTACTCCACTGCCACGGTACAAATCGCAGTTTTTCTCTCCGAAGTATCCACATGGATGAAAGCTCGCTATTTAAACTCAGTCAGAAGTGGACTGAGATATTATTTTAGAGGTTGATTCTACAGTATGTGTAGAAAAACATAATACTGTTGTCAAAATTCAGAGTCCTTGCTTACAAAATAGAGCAAGCGAGAACATATCGTCTGAACAAACACATGAATTAAACTTCATATTCTCTACAGATGGCATTAGATGGTAAATTGAGCACAATTTCTTTTTAATAAATTGTGCAGGTATACACCGAATTTTTGTTCTCCACACAGATGCTACATCAGTGTTTTTATGATTTGATAATGAATAAAATTCAAATTCATTAGATAATCCATGTGACTGCTGTTTTATTAAACTCTGTTAGTGTTGATGTGTTCTTTCCTGGCACTGCAAAAAAAAAAAGTACCTCAGTTATGTGCCTGAGCTGCAATGTGTGGCTTTAGCCCATCATGCCACAGCAGTGACACCATGTATGCTCCGATTATATGCATGTGTGTGTGTGCAGACAGGGGGAATACCACAGTATTGTTATCTGAGCTGCTTGATATGAGTGTGTGCGTGTGTGTGTGTGTTTAGCCATGATATCAGAGTGTAGTTATGCAAAGCGCTGATTCATAATTCACATATCTGAGTGTTGGATGGCTGCACACTCCACCATTTTTTCCACCACAACAGACACACACACATAACACACACACAGGACACTATACTCACACTTTCCTCCTTGACCTTCTCCATAGTGCAGGCAGGCAGCTGCCCTTGCAGTGGTGGTGGGGAAACCCCATTCTGGTCCATGGCAACAAACAGCTTCCCGTTGACGTTTAGAGTTGGATAAAACACCTGGAGACGCACACACACACATACACACACATATATATATATATAGGAATGAAATAAGAGTGTGTGAAGATCTTTATGCATCTTGGCTGATTGTGTTTCAAAGTCTAATCTCATCTCTTCTGGTCTCACCTCTGCTAATCTCATCTATCAGGGGCTGAATGGGGTTCGGACTGCACCGTGTCAGAGTCCATACGGTCAGAAATACTTGCCATGACTTGGCTGATACACATGACACACTACACTTTGTTCGTTGGTCACCGACAGTCCGGCAGGATTCACACCTATGTAGTGAGTTTGAATCCGTCTGACACTCAGTCAAACCACAGTCATCCACAGCCAGGTTGTTTTTGTTTCTGCACGTGTCGGCGCTGCCGTTTGAAAAGCTGAACTTTTTAAAACTTCCCACCACAAACAATTGTTGGAAGGTGAAACAACATACGTACAATCCAGTCCAGTGAAGCAACATCACACAATGAGGAGGGAGACTGTTGAGGCCTGATGAGGAAGAAGTATTTTTCTTCTTGTCTCAGCAGATCAGCTGCTTCCCTCTCATCACCATCCTCCTTTATGTCCTTCACAACAGCCATCTACCCTCTCTATGGTCTTATTGTTCTCTTGCCATCTTCAGCATCCTTGTCTCTCACATTGGCCCTTATTTATGAAACAAACATGGAAATGAGCACACATCTGACTGCAGGAACGATCTTACGATTGGATCCACGTGTGATTTATGAAATGTTCGTATCTGACCAATCCCAGCGTACGAATGATCGGACCCGATAAATGCAGCAGGTGAAATCAATCGTCATTTACACGTTACGCCCTTAATTATTCGTGTTTCAGAGGCCTAGCCCAGGGAGACAGGTGCCAAAAGCGACTGATCAGCCAATCATCAGTCTCCATGAGCAGATCCCTGCCGTCACTAAAGACGCGCTCGCGTCCCCTACTGTTCCTCTAGTAGTAAATCTGTCGTTGTCCAGATCCGACAGGTGAACTGTGAAAGCTCTTCTTAAACACTAAAACGGCCACCAGCGTATTTTGACCGCTGCGTTTAGAGCATCCTGAGCTCTACCTTTTTGAGTCAGTATTGCCATCTCCAAACAGCAACTCGTGTCTGGTCTTACTATCTGCCAATGAGATGCTTTGAAACACTTTATATAATCAAGACTGCAATCAGTCAAATCCGGTTTGATATTTACAAAAAAACAAAAATAAAAGAAATTGTATGCTAAACGGGCATCAGTGCTTGTACTGAAGTAAATAAAATAGACCGGTTAACGTGGTGATGCTTGAAGAAAAGGAAACAAAGCCGTGAAATGAAAAGAGCTCTTCTTTCTTGACTTCTTTTTTGGCAATACCAGGTACATCATATCACCCTTGACAAGATGCTGGTCAGCCATGTGGTTTTCTTATTCACATCTTCTAAATGCAGATCAAAAAGAACAAGAGGCAAATGAAGGCGGCCCGCCTGACACTGAACCGTAAACGAGCCGATATGATGTAGTCTGAACTCAGAAAAACAAAACTAAAATATGACCTCATCCTGTTGGTCACCACTGAAACTTTCTGTAGGACAGATTCTCACCTCATGTTGGTGTTTTACATCTGTCTGTCAAACTCTCGTCTCACCTCTCATTGTATTTCATCTCCCCTCATTCCAATCATAGTCTCCTGTCTTTCTGTCTCAGCCGATCAGATTATCGCATCTAATACAAAGTCACAGTCATGTACCAGTTTACCCAGATTCTACTCATGCATCCTCTTTTGAACTGACTCTTAACTCATCTGCAGCTCTCATCCTCAACTCTCAAATCTCACCCAGACCATAAAAGTTCTCATTCTCAGTCACATGACATCTTTCCTCATCTCGTCTTTATTTAAAAGTGTGTTTAGCTCACCTGGGAACTCCTGCTGGCCGTGCTGTAGGTGCTCAGACGCCGTTTGGACCACGGATTGGGCAGGATGCCACTGAAAGTCCCCCCGCTGTACGTTCGGCCCCCGACTCCCTCCACAACGTCACCCGGGACGCTGTACTCATCGTCGGCCATCTCTCCCTCCGATCCCCGGCTCCTCAGACGGAAGTTGAAGATGGAGGAAACCTGACTGCTTCGCCGAGTCCTTGTGGAGAAGGATCGAGCGAGGAGGGGGTGCAGGGGCTGGAGGATAAAGTTGGTTTTTAACCTTTGTGTCGTTACTTTAAGCAACGAGATTAAATGCTTTTATTCTGATCTTTTCTCCCGCACCTTTCCCCCATCCGTCATGTCCACCTGCAGCAGCTTTTCCTCCGATAGGTTCGCCTCCGCGTCACCCACACCCATCAGCACTTGGCTCCGCCTTCGCTCCTCCAGGCTGTCCGGCGCCAGGCCGAAGGGGGAGAGGTCTGGTGACATCAGTGAATCAGAGTCGAGGGTTTTCTGGGCAGCAAGCTGGTGGAAGGGTTCAAATGTTAAATTAAATGTTGTCAGATAAACTCAACCAGGACAAGTAAAGGAACCAGATTTAGATTGTAATACATTCAATAAAGCTAAATATTCATTTGTTAATAAACAACAGTCATCGTGGTTCTAATCCCAACTCAGTCACCTGTTGATCTTTCTTTAACCTCTCCATGGCCAGCTGGAACTCTCTCTCTTTCTGGCAGGCTTCAGCAATGGTCGCCTGGTTCTGCTCTTCATACGCCATGGCGACCACGGCCAGGATGAGGTTGACCAGATAGAACGAGCCAAGGAAGATGACCACCACGAAGAACACCATGTAGGTCTTACCGGCCGAACGCAGCGTCTGAAGACACAAGAGTCCAAAGTTTTACAACACAGTGAAGAGATGAAGACAGTGTACGTCAGTGTCTGGACAAGTAACACACGTTTAATAAGAAAAAGGAAGGATTGCACCCGTATTACTGCACTTCAGTTCCAGCTGCACCATCATAGGATTATTATTTTACTTAGAATGAGGTTAATAGTCAGAATATTGCTGAGGGTGTGGGTTAAAGGTGAGCATCGTTATGCTTATTTTGCATTTCAATCCCTATATTTTCACATAAGTTGGCTTTTTCAGTTGAGTGAGATCTTTATCTGTATAATGAGATATCACAGGAGGAAGAGATTTAACAATTTTTACAGAGAAAAGAGAGAAAAAAACTAAGGAGGACAGGAAAGACTGGACAATGTTAATATCCAGGGCAGGAGTGGAACCAATTTTCAGCCCGGGAGTTTAATATCTTACACCAGCGCACCTCTTTTTGATGTGGAGTAAACTGGATAAGTGAATCTGTTCACTACTTACATCCTGTGGTTTTTATTACTAACAAGAGTACAACTGTGGTTTTATTGTGAAAACAAAGACTAATTTCCTGTAGTAATGCGTTTAAGGGTTGGTGCATTAATGTGGACAGCTGAGAGAGAATCAGGGCTTCACAAGCAGAGCAGAAGAAGCCCAAATATGCAACTACTCTGAAGAAAACAAGCCCAAAAACCTGCAACCCGCGACTGACGATATTTTCAAGTTTCCCAGAAAAACAAGCACAAAGTCTATAATAACAGGCGGACTTGGCAACACAAGCAATGAGCGAACCGAGCACTGCGTCGCCGCTAACCTTCGCCTTGTTTCGCCCTATGACAGGCGGAAGGAAAAGTAGTTCCTACCTATCCTGAAAGTTTAGTGTTGACATGTTGGTATTTTAGGAACAGATATTTCAGTATCAAACTGCCCTTCACCACAGATTAGTCTTTTATAGGATGAAATGTAGGCCAGTTTCTATGAATGATTGATAAATGAGGGCCCTGGTTTTAGGACCAGGTGATGTAATTTTGTCCTGATGCATAAAACCTTAGATCTGAAGAAGGATTTCCTTTCTTAGTCACAGTGTACTAAAAGTACTTTAGATGCTTAGATTACGGTCTTCATCAAATTTACTGCTTTTCTTCTTTCATGGTACGTTAACTGATCCCGAATGTTACCTGGTGGTAGAGGTTCTCCCAGTAGTCTTGTGTCATCAGACGAAACAGAGACAGGAAGGCCCACCCAAAGGTGTCAAAGCTGGTGTAGCCATAGTTGGGATTTCTTCCTGTCTTCAAGCAGTCAAACCCATCTGGACACTTTCTGTAACACAAACACACACAGAGAACAGTGTCTGCTGTGAAACCACTTGAAAATGTGTCAGTATCTTTTACCACCTTCAGAAATGTCTGCAGATTTATTTCTTTATTCATTTTTGGACATTGAAGAGAGGAGATTTTCAGGATTTTGAAGTTGTCAGCCATTGTTATGTGATAAGTGGGTGGGTGATGACGTAACTAACTACAGGTTCTCTTACACCTTTGATTTGGAAAATCTAGCATCACTGCTTTGTGCAGGATGTGGGTGTTGGCAGTGTTTTCAAGGCTATGCGTCCATCCATCTTTCCATTTGTCCCTAACAAAAACACCACCTCTGTTTCCTCATCACTGTTTACGGCTGAATGCTTGCTACCGGCGCACGACTCCGACCCGCCCACACATGTCGTCGCGGCGACAGAACAGATAACACATGGAAGGCATTTGTCATAATTAATATCCTGCATTCATATCCTATCACATTCATCGCCGCCCACACGGACACATCTGATCCGCCGATGCACAGCAGTCCTGTTGGTGGCGTGCTGGTCAGCTTGGAGACGAGACGATGAGAGGCTCTCTCTGCTGACAGCAACTTACAATCCCAGACAAACAGCAGTGAGGAGAAGGAAAAACAACCGGAATGATTCTGGTGATTGTGTGAGGAAGACAAACCGACTTCACATTCAGACACTCCCCTTTTCCACTTTGCCTGTATTCTGTTTAAGATGCTGTGTTCATACACCTCTTTCCTTTCATTGTGATTCTACATCTTTCCTTCCTTCCCAGTGAGCAGCTACTTCTTTCAGTTTGCGTTTACTTTTGTTGGGAGACATCCTGACATTCAAGGGAGAAAAGTTCAGACAGCAGGCAGGCCACTCCAGGACCAGTACCCTCCTCTTCCTCAGCCAAGACTTTGCAATGTGGGCAGAATTAGTTTTTTTTCATCATCTTATTGAAAAATCCATAGATGTCCCTGGAAAAGATGTCGTCCTGAAGGCATCATATGTTGCTGTAAAATCTAAGCCAACTATTCTGCATTAATGTTGATATGAGCTTCTCCGAGAACATTGATCCAACCCCACCATCACAAAGCGGGCTTTTGGACTTACTGCCAACAACAGTCTGGATGTTCCTTATGGTTTTTGGTCCAGAGTGCATTGGGTCCAAAGGATGCGGTCTAACCACGAACCACGTTTCCAGTGTGTGATGGTCCATCCAAGAGCTGAGACAAATCAACGTCTCTGGACAAAGTTAATATCAAACTTTTTCTCCTCATAGCAAAGTTTAAGGTGGTATTTATGAATGTAACTCTGTATAGTAAAGCTTGGCAAAGCTTTCCCTCAGTCATCTGTTTTCAGTTATTAAGGTACCAGATGTCCCCTGGGTGGGACGTGACAAATAAATATGTATTTTACATAGTCTCCCTTCCAAGTACCTACACATGTTATACACCGTTGCAAAGCTAAGATTACTGGGATTTGAATGATGCATAACACTCCAGGCTACAATCGTAGCTGTAGATTTAGTAAACACTTATTTAAGACTAGTCGCAAATTGAAATGTATTTTTCAAAGCGATACTGTTCTCCAGAAGCAGATGATACTGCAATAAAAAAGTCCTGTTACATAATCAAGAGTCCAGTAAAATAATTGGTCCACAACAAGTCTTTTAGCCATGAAAACCCATTTTAGGTGAACATTGCGGGATTTTAAGGGTTGAATGACAGCTGTTGATGCAGTGCTGTCTGAGGAACCAGAGATCAGGGTGTCCAGCTCAGACTCGCGTCCTTCTCCTTTACACACCCTAATTCCTCCAGACTGAATCATTTAATGATATTCTGCGCTTTGAATGAAGACATGCAGTTAAATCATTTTCTTATATATTTATCTACTTGATGACAAACTGGAGATCCTCTTTCCATCTTGAACAATTAAATATTCACCAGGGACTCAGTCTTTAATGGGAGCCTCTTTTCATCATCATCACAATCCCTTTAACTGTTTCTTTAGAATATCATCATCATCATCTCATGAAATAGCATCCTTACTAGCTCTGAATAACCCTGCCCCAACACATTTGGGGAATTTGTTGCAGCCTGAAATGCAAAAAAGGAAAATAAAAGAAAGATGATGACACAACATATCTGGAGTTTTTACTGTTGCAGTGAAACAAAAGTGATCGTAAACGGAAAAAACAGCAGATTTGGCTAATTGTGAGAAGGGCTGGGCAATTCATCGAAAATTAATCGAAACAATCATTCAGAACCAAACATCGATGTAATCGTGCAGAAGTCGATTATTTCAATTATTTCTCTTAAATATATTTAGAAGTCTCATTAAATGACCAGAAATAGTTAAACAGTGTGAGCTTCCTTTATTTCAAAATCAATATCTGCTCATCTATTATGAAAACATTTGCTACAAAAACTTTCAGTTAGCTATGAGGGCTATAAATAAAACAATACTAAAATAATCGCTAATTACTCGTAATGGAGGTAACATGTTCAATCAATAGTGATATTGATTTAAGGTCACATGGGCCAGCCCTAACTGTCTTGTCCCCGTTTGCTCTTTACTTCTACCCTGATTCAACAACGTATATCATAAAGAATAAATGCCATATTTAATTAATTCTTTACAATAATTGTGCTGCTCAGTCTCAGGAATTAAGCAATTCCATTAAATTAGTATTAGCATCAAATACTGAATGTGATCAGATAAATTTATTCATTTTGTCCACAGAAAAAAAAAACTTTTTATTTTGGAATTGCCCCACGTATCCACATGCAAACAGCATTTTAGTCAGAAAACAGATATACAGAAGAGAGCAAACCACATTATTTCTATCTATAGCTCAATGTATTCCAGTCTCATCCCTTTCTGTTTGCTCTAAAACATGCTGAAGATTTTTCTTTTATTCTCTGAATCATAATTTTGCCATCCAGCATCAGGGTCTTTAGCATTGGTCAGATTATAATGAAAGCAACTGTGTCCAGAACAAATGTTCAGATATACGGCCAACTTCCTCAACAAGACAAGTTTATTTCCAACGTAAGTTGAAACCAAATAAGTGTGGAGACTAAAGAACGGCTGCACCTGCCGGTGTGTTTTAAAGTGTAGAGATATAGTTTTCTATCGGGGCTGACATTAGCTGCAGCATTAACGGACTTCTGGTTGAATAAAGCTCTGACTCACTCAGGACTTTTCATGCTGAGACTTAGAAAAAGGTTGCTGCTGTGCAGACGATATCTGGGGATTCAAACCCACAACCCTGCGGTTACAAGCCCACCGCAGTGACCCGTCCCGGCTGGCGCCGCCCCCGCCAGGCCGCTACAGATGCTGGGAGGCTTTTAAGCAGCGCTCTCCTGCTGACTCATCTCAGCCCGCTTGTATTTATTATCACCTTACTACACAACACTTGGTGGGAGCTGGTGATTCTAATTTATCAAAGACACATGGAAATAAACCATATACTTATATAAGTTAATTACACAAAGCAGAGGTTAATTTTGCTTTAAATGCTGTTATTATCTTTTAATAAAAAATGTGCAAAAGCCCCCCCAACTTCATTTCTTTATCTGTTGTACATCCATTCTTAAACTTTATAGGAAATATTTATTCAAACCATTTCTTAAATTAGCCTTCCCCTTTTTCCAGCCAAGATATATTTTGCATATATGCATGTATCTATTTCACATAAATACTATATTATGTTCCTGAACAAAACTTCCCTCAAACATTGACTAGAACATTTAAACCAGTGCTGCTCAGCGTACACAGTATGGGCAGTTCTGTTCACGTTTTTGAAATTTAAAGCCAATTTCTAACCAACTTGCAGAATAAAGCCTTTTAAAACCAACAACAAACCAAAAGACATTTAAAGTTCATCTCACTGCAAACCCATTGCCCCGCTCGGTGGAGTGTTGCTGTTGGTTTATAGTCCTTTTGTTATTTTTTGGTTCGGTCTTGCTCCCTGTTTTATTTTGCTGAGTTTAGACCAGTCTGTTCTGTGTTAACTTTACTTCCTGCTCCCTTGTTATCACACCTGGCTTCTTTTGCTAATTGCCTCACCTCCTTCTTGTTTTGTAATTAGTTCCATGTACTTATACTCCTAAGTTTCTGTTTCTCAGCATCAGATCATCTGTCATGTTCTCCCCAGTGTCTTTGTTGGAAGTAGTTTCTTTTGTAATTAAACGTTTCATTATTACACCTGCCTCTCAAACCTGTATTTGGGCCGTCCGTTCTCCACGCCCTGTGACACGTATTCATCATCTAGTCTAATATAAAACTCGAGTAACAGAAGTTATGGTTAGAAAAATCTCATTATTTTGACATTAAGAATCCACAAAAGGCTCCTTATCAGGACTTTGCAAGTAAAGTAAAATGTTTATCTATAAATCAAATAAAATTCTTCTATATTTACAAGATTTTACTGTATTAATATCCATAAACTATGATTAAATCTACATACTTCACCAATAATTTAGCTGAAGATGGTCCAACAAAATATGCACTGCAATGATGAGCGGAGGTTTTTCTTAAATAAAAAGTGTTATTTCATGATGATAATTTTGAATCCTTGCAGCCATGTTCTGTTTTGTACGATAACTGGTCAAAACTCTGGTTATCTTTTTAAAAGCTGCGCCCCCGTTTTCCATTAAGGATAAGTCTATTTGGCTGCCTGCTAGCTAAAACATATCCTGCCACCTTTCAGACTCAAAGTAGCTCAAAAAGTTTAATGTCGAAGGCTTGTACAGTAAAAACATTCAAATCATACAATTAAAAAAAAGTAAATATAATCCTAATGAACCTAGAGATATTAAGAGTAGAAGTAAATCTCATCTCATGCAGCTGCTCTGGTTGACCAGCCATGAGTCATGTGCAGCTGGAATGTGATAATACAAAGTAAAGCATCCGGCTGTCCGAGCACTACGGCACCAGCAGTCAAAGTTAAAGCAGATAAAACCTTGACATGGCGGCCGATTGAAGCTGCTCAGCACCGTTATGTCATGGGAGTCTGATAGCAAACTTAGTGGAGCTGCTGATGCAAACATTACGGTAACAATCGATGCTGATTGGATCAGACGGGCCACGGAGGCGCCGATGTGGAGATTACGGTAACAGCTTCTAGAAAAATTCTCTTCTGCTGATGTTACTGTTTAAACTGAGTGATGAGCTGAGGAAAACGCCACACTAGACACACACACACACACTGTGGACGCTTACATTGATAACATGATGAAGTCATCACACACACAAAATATGACTAACCACTCATGTGCAGCCAGTCATCATGATGCCAGACTGACACCAACTCTGAGCAAGGCCACGCCATCCACACACACACACACACACACACACACACTAAGTGTGGCTCGTCATTCCTCCACTTCCATCCATCCATCTCATGGCAAGTGAGTCAACATGGAGGCATCTGAGTGGAGAGAGAGGCTATGAAGTGTGTATGATGGCTTGACTGAGTGTGTGTGTGTGTGTGTGTGTGTGTGTGTGTGTGTGTGTGTGTGTTTAAGTGTTTTGTGGACAGCAAAATGTAGCCGGTGAAGTGTGTTTGGAAAAAGCAGACAGGAGGTTACTGTACAGAGAGAGTGTGTGTGAGGTATCAGAGTGTGAGAGGCAGCAGTTATCTCTCACACACACCTCTGTCTGTGTTAATGGAGGGACGCCACTTCAGACCCCGCTCCCACACCAAAGGGGGGGCCCCTCAGCCGAGCACTTACACACCTACATCACCCACACACACTCACACATAGAGAATGTCTACAATGACAAACATCTGCTGGTGTGGCGGCACAAAGATTCAAACACTCAAACGGAGAATTTAGATTCAATTTGGGAATCAAGCCGCAGCGTATTTATCGCTTCACACCGACCAACACACGTCATCAAACGCTTCAGATATCAGGTTATCAATAAATTCATCAAGTCTTTGCCTGGAACATATTCAGGACACAATTCTGTAAATAGTGACATCACCAAACAGCCATGCAGCCGTCTACATGTTGCTGTAACAGTATGTGGACCGTTGCATGCAATGTTATTGTGTCTTGCTGAAATACACAAGGCCTCAGTTCAGAGGATCCAAAGTCCAAATTGCTGTCCTTGACCTCCAAAGATCAGTTTGACATTTGGTCCGAAGACAAATGTTTCTGGATTCTGTTCCCGTGTGGTTTCTTCTCCACATGACAGAACTGTAACCTGGATTAGTGGGCGGTGCAGTGAACTGTGTTCATTGATAAGGATTTCTAGAGGTGTTCCTGAGCCTGAGAAGTCATTTCCATAATAAAATCATGTCTGATTTTAATGCAGAGCTGGCTGAGGGCCAAAGGATCATGGACAACCAATATCAGTTTTCATTTCTGCCCTTTGCATACAGAGATATTTACAGATTCTCTTAATCTTTTGAAATAGTGATGCACTGTAAATGATGAGATCTTCTAAGTCTTTGCTATTTTCTGTTGAACATTATCCAAAAATTGTTCCATAATTTGTTGATTTAGACTTTTTCCAGATTACTTCTGAAGCTCCACCTTTCTAAGGTGCTCTTTTCATGCCCCATCGTGTGACTGACCTGTTATCATTTACACTTTGCAACATGTTCCTCCAGATGCTTCTTCTCATATATATTATAGCCCAATATATATATATATATATATATATATATTATATATAGTAGCTGAAGAGTTTGATGTATATGTGCATGTTGTGTAAAAGTTCAAAAATTACAAAATGATAATTTCCACGATTACATTTTAATGCCAATATCGGCCGATAATATTGGACATCTCTAATAATCGCATACGTATGGTTTGATGCAGTAAACCCTCATCTCAGTTGCATTCACACAATTATTTCACAATTATTCTTCAATCTACAAAAATGAATCGGTGCATTACTGCCAGGGGGTCTGGATTTTGGACCAGAATCTTTCCAAGAGCCGGAGTTGTCAAAATATTAGTTCCTCTGCTACATTTACGCAATCCCATTTGCCCCCCCCCCCCCCGTCATGTCACTGCACCCCCACCGGGGGGGGACTGCCCCCCAGTTTGATAATCACTGGTCTATATCCACTTCTTCCTATGCAAGAATGCATCAAAATGTGCAGCCCAATATTTTTTCATGAAATTGAGGATGTAAATCCTGGTAACAGAGAGCACAATGTAGACAGGCTTGCATTAACTCTGCTCTTCAGACTCATTTATGCTCTACAATAAGTAAATGGAGCCTTCTGTCCATCTTCTGCATCCTTCACTAACCCTATTTTGGTCTGTCTAGCAAATGGAGCAGTTCCACTGGAAACCATTGAGGCAGTGTTGTGCAGCTTACATGCAGAGAAGAAGAATCACCTGCGATGTATTTAATGGCTGCACAGACCACTGCCATCTACGATCTACCATCTACGATCTACCATGCCCGTTTTGCTCTCTTTCCGAGAATGCACATGACATTAATATGATGTTTGTTGTTGTCTGAAACTGATGTCAGAACTCATAAGTAACCACGGCAACGTAATGGATGCATGGGAGTATATGGTGTTGTGATGTTTGGCAACATTTAAAAAGGAAGTACCCATTTACATGCATAAAGGGAGCAGAAATGCTTTTACTCACAAGTCATGTTATCTCTCTTTGCCAAACTTTAGTCTACCGAGTTTTGACAAAGTTTTCGACCTTCGCCTGCATTGAAACTCCAGCTGTTTCCAAGCAGAACTGAAACGGTGCATAAAACAGCTCAATAAAAAGAGACATGGACAAATAGATTCATTCAGAGACAAACATCCAGGCGCTATTCTGGGAGATATCCTGGGGATTTCTGTTTGTGTGTCTGTATTTTCACTCCACACTCCCCCTGTCATTTCATTCTGTTCCCAATGACCTCCTGTAAATATAAACACACACACACCTTTAATTATTACACTCAGGTAAACTCAAATCCGGGAGGAAGAGAGTACTTAGCATCTCTATAGCAACCATATCCCAGCTCTGGTTGCCAGGGGAGACCCTTTTGTGCTACCTCTGTTGGGAAACAGACAGACCATATTTTTTTATGTATGAGTGTGCCAGTTTTGTGTACACAACAGCCTGAATAACACTCAATAAAATTAAAAACTTTACCACTTCTGACCTCTGAGGTTTGCTTTTTTTGCTCATCAGTCGGTAATTTAATCTACTTAAAGAGGAAAATATATCCCATACACAGCAACGTAATCTAATTTACAGAAGTCCAGTTCAGTCATGTCCAATCTGGTTAATCAAATTCAACCTTTTCTAATCTAATCCTACTCTAATCTTGTGAAAAATAGTAGGATTGTTAATAAACCCTTCTAATCTTCTTTTGACGTGTATAATTAGTCCAGTTTTATCCAAACGTATGTCTAATAGAGATGTTTCTGTCTGTTCCAACACAGTGAGTCCTGACATACAGTAGTCTGATATCTTAATATATCCTAATGATATAATCTTATTTATCATAATCTATCCTGACAAAACTTCAGTTTACCTCAGTAACTTATGTAAATAACAGATGTCATCGGCTAGAAACCAAAACTCTGCAAAGACAAACTGAACAAACTTGTGCTGCAGCCAAAACTCTGAAAACAACTCTGAACTGAGTTTATGGAAAAAATTAAACAGCAATACTGGCATAATGGTGTGAAATGATGAGAAAAGTTTGATCTGATACCTGAAAAGTTCTGTACAGATCCAGTGTGGAGGATATAGTGACATCTAGTGGCATCAATTGCAACCTGCAGCAAACAGAGTGCACATACCTCCAAAGTTTTTTCCTTTTAGACTAATGTAGACCAATGTAGCTAAAATAAAAAATGTTTCTATCACTTGATCATCCTAAACGTTTCACTTTAACTTTAAATCAAACTTCTGTCTTAAAAAAGTCATGTTGCTCTGGGTCAATGGTACAGAAAGTGAAGAGTGCCGATATTTGGGATTTCCCTCTCCATGCTGTAATCTCTCACAACAGGAAACGAACTGCTTCACTTTCTGTTTTTATTAAACTAATTATGTCATAACTCAAATCAAAAGGCAGCTTGAAGTGCAAATGTGCTGGAAGAGCATCCTGAAACAGTTTATTTGTAAGTGTTTCATACGGGGTTTTAGATCAGCAGCCAATGTGGTTGGTAGATTCCTAAACTTGTCAACCAATCAGAATTCTCTGGACAAAGTGTTTTTTTTTCAGGCAAAGTAAACAAGATCATGAGTAAAACTGAATGCATTTCATCATACATGTTTGTTTTTTTCACAAAAATACCAAAATCTCCTCTTTTCCATCAACAACGAAGTAACTTTTGTTCCAACACATTAAACCCTTTAATGTCAAATGGATTATATTTGATATATACTGTACAGTCTCTCAGACCACCATACAACTATAACTATACAAAATTGTCTATGTCTATTATTTTCTTGCATTTTGTTAAAGAGCCATATAAAGATTTCAAATTTCAAAAATTAGACTTGTCTCCCTACTTTTTCTCAGGTTGGTTTTGGTAGACCTCTGCCAAGCCATTGTAACTTTTTCTTTTCGCAAGGAATTATTCTATAGTTAGAAGCTCTAATGGCAAAATGATCCTCATCTCCTCAGAGCAAAAATTCTTTAAAAGAATTCCTGTATCCAGGTGGTGATCCGGATCAGCCTCGAAATGTAATCACTTGTTCCTTATTCCATGTCTGAAGATTTCATTAAAACCGTCCATAACTTTTTGAATTATGTTGCTAACAGACAGACAGACCAACGGAGCCAAATACAGGACCTCAGCCTTAGTAAGAAGCATGTGGGACAATAGGCAGCTCTGGGCGACAAATTGATCGCGGTTAGAAGAATTTGGGAAAAGTTTTGATTATCAACCCAAGACGTCTAGGATCTGATGCTCCATGTTTAGCTGTTATGTACTAGAAACTGAAGTCAACCTGCAATGACCAATACATGAACGAGTTTGCTTCTTCGTTGTGTCTCATCTTCTCCTTCAGTAATTGTTGGTGTGTGGAACACGTTATTTAAAAAGTGATTCATTTGAATGGTGGAGCGTGAAGGCAATCTCATTCTGGAGGAATGTTGCACCCCCCCCCCCAACTGAACCAAGTCCCCAATCGTAGTGAGTCTAGCGGACTATCCTGGTGTGAATGAACCCTAACTTCTCATGTTCTGCCATCCTGGGAGTTCCCCCTTTCAGCTGAATCATTCAGAACAATGTTTAGAAGAAGTAGAACAAGAGGAAAACTTTATCTAACCAATTATAATATTTTCAACATACACAAGGATTTGATCTCTGCATGAGATATTCATTACACACATTAGTGAGACACATGTGGAGATCTTATGAGGTTAGTGCCTTGCTCAAGGATCAGTACAGTGCTAGTCATCCACAGCCCCCATTTTTCTCAGCTGATTAGATAAATAAACCACTGATGTCCTCATCCCTCAGAGCTACAGCTGCCCTCATTCGCTTCATTTGCCGTCGGTGTCTAATATTGCTGTTTCATCACGGCACGAACAACACAGGACACCTCGTCTTACAGATGCCAGGGGCTTTGACAGGACAACGGTATTTGATGCCCTGAGAATGACAACAGGTTGCATTCTCAAATAAGTTGATGAAGGAAGAACATGAATCAGGTGAAGGATTCAGAAATGAACTTCATATTGGAAAAAGAACAAACAAATTTAAAATTTTGATGGGTTTTCTTTGGTATTGGATGCTGGATTAGTGGTGCTGTTGAAGTTTCATATGCATGTTGCTTAATATGTAATGTTTGTAAGTTACATGCAGAGGTTTGAGCAGCTCCATGTAAGCTGCAGCAGCTGTCTGGATGTACAACACTGCAGTTGCTGCTTTATGCAGGATTTACAATGCATGACTTTCAAACAAGGCTTTCCACCTACGTTGATGGCATTCAGCCAAATTCAAGCCAAAGCACGGTCACTGAGCACCATCATAAATAAATGTTTCAGATTTTTCTGAAAGGAGAACATCATGCACATGATTTCCACAGCAGATATTTATGCTTTAGCAGACACAAGGTTGTGCGGTTTGTCCAGAAAAGTACTGATAGAGAAGGTCAGAGGTCACTAGCCATGATCGACTGGTGGAATCAGAGCTCACAGGGATGGCCGAAGGGACGAGCAGGTTTGTGAAGTCGTCTGCATTAACTTAAGGTCATCATAGCGCTTTCAGTGTTTCCATGAGATGCGTAGAGAAAATCCCTGCTGCTTTGATTGTGTTTTAATGTCTCATCAGTGACACAGCATCTCCTGAAATAGCAGCTAAACTATCGAGGCGGGTCACCGAGCTGTTAGCATCACAGCACAGACAAGGCTGGCTACAAACCAGCGCTTTGATCACAGCCGTCCATGTGGCACTTTGATCACCACATTTGGTCACATTAATAACAGAGTCGTCTCCGATGTGTTATCATTAGAACATCTAAACCAGCCTGATTACCAAGCACTTAAAAGGAGACACACACACACACACATAGCTCTGCCGATGCATGCTCAGACCACCCTGATTGACTTGTTCACAGTAACCAAGAAAAATATTCATCAACATTCCAGGTCTGAGAGGTCGAGTTAAAAACAGAACAGAACGTTTTCCATCTGCAGGTCTGAGAGGGATCCAATTTCAGACTGATTTCATTAATTTCAAGTTTTTTTTGTCCTCACTCAGTTCTCACTGCCCTGTGGGCAGTTGTCAGTCTAATACTCCAGCTGTGAATCAGTTTTCAGAAAAGGATTTGTTCAAATGTCTAGAAATAACACACAAAACTGCCAAACATGCAAAGACTATATATTCTGTTAATGCGGTGACACAAATGGAAACGACACACAGAAATGAAGCAACTTCAAAACTGAAACTTGAAATTAAAAACCAAAACATTCAGTCAGAAATGCTGAAATATAGAAAAATATTTCAAATAAAAGGATAAATA
>JAOXYM010000019.1:1134858-1152921 GCA_028567055.1 Leptatherina wallacei
TATATCTTCCGAGCCACCGCTCCCTCCCACCATGTGTAGGACACCCAATGCCAGGAAGGGCAGCCAAAAAATCTGGCTTATGATTGATCATAATCAATCATCATGACACATATAAAGTTTAAAATATTGCAGCGATCTCTTTCCTGTTTATAATTCGTTTGTTGTTAACCAAAATACAAATACAAGTTACAAAAACAAAACAACTAAAGTCCATCAAGCAGCGACTAGCAGCTCAAACATCAGCTCCGTAGCGACTCTGTCATCCTTCCACACACAAACGGAAAGCACGAACAGAACCACCCCCTTAACTTCCAGCCAATCACAGATCTTACATGAGATGCCTCTTCCTTCACTGCATTGACTGACAGGTTTCGTGACCTCTGAACCTCAGACATGTTCAATGACGCTCTGTAAATGTCAGGACCACAGTAATAAAATATTTCTATCTTAGCCAAACTGAATGTGTGAACTCAGTAACACTTATTGTTGCTAGGCAATATGTCCACTAGTGGGTTCACTAGAGTTCACTTCTGGAAACCGATGTCAGTTTCAGACCACAACAAACATGGTGATGCTGGAGGTGATGTTCATTCTCAGAAAGAAACATAAAAAGAGGCAGCGCAGTAGACGGAGGTGGTTTGTGAGACCAGTAAACACATCACAGCTTTTTCCTCCTTGTTCCATGTTTCACTGGTTGCATGTGAGCTATAATGTGCAACACTGCCTTCACAGTGCCGGGCAAGCCAAGGCAAGTTTATTTGTATATCACATTTTATGTACAAGACAATACAAAGCACCCAAATGTCTAGCAGCAGCTTTCTTGTTATAAAAAAAACTAAAACTGAAAAAAGTCAAACCTTATTGTATTTGGAGAAACAAGCACAAATATATGAGGTAGTCATAATGATAAAGACACACAAGCAAGACACTTTTGTCAGTCTTCTGTGTCATTTACGCATGATATTTGGTCCGTTTTCGGGGGCCTTACAGACCCGTCTCTCGGTGCAGAAAACAGGGTAATACCATCAGAAACCCCAGGGGCAGCGTTGAGCAGTATAGCTAACATGCGACCAGCGAAAGAAGAAGAAGACGACGATGGCAACAACAGTAGAGATGGGGGGAGCTTTGAAGGAAGGTTGTATAAAGCGGTGCATTAAAGCCACCAACCAGTGTCTGAAACTGACATCAGAATGCAGAAGTGAACTCTGAACTCAGCTGTCCACTAGTGGATGAATTGACTTAATAACCATGGCAATGTAAAAGACACATGGAAGACTGAGGGAGGCGCCGTATGAGAACGTTTGAAATGGACGTGCCTATTTACCGACGTAAGGGAGAATAAATTGGCCTTCAGTCGAGTATTGAGAATATACATTTAGCATGATTTGGGTTGAACATGGATGTTTACGTGCATTTTAAAAGTCCAGTTTTGGTCAGACTGATGCAACAATTCAGTTTTTTGTCCAGTAAAGGTACCGTGTGTCTGCGTTGAGTTTCACACATTAAGACAGTGGTGAAGTCAGCCTATTATCACTTAAAGAAGATATTGAGGATTAAAAGACTGATGTCTCCACAGGATTTAGAAAAACTTGTCCATGCATTTTAACGCTATCCTTGCAGGTCTCCTTAAATAGTCCATCAGACAGCTGCATTTTAAAAGGAGGTCAGATAAATAAGAAGGCCCAAGACCATTAAGACATTTATTAAAGGAACCTTAAAATCAATCCTGAAACACAGGGGGAGCCAATGTGGTGATTTTAAAACTGGTGTAAACTGGTGGTCCCGCCCTCTGGTCATTGTCAGAACTTGTGTCACTGAGTTCTGAAGTAATTGTAGTTAAAGATACTCTTCTTAGGAAGACCAGAGAGAAGGGCATTACAATAATCTAATCTACTAGAAATAAAAGCATGCATCAGCGCCTCCATGTTGGCAAGAGAGAGAAATGAGCGGACTCTGGCGATGTTTTTAAGATGATAAAATCCAGTCTTTGTGACATTTCCAATAAAATCCAGCTCAGAGTTGAAAAGACACCCAGATTTCTCACGCACCGAGAAGGTTGAAAGTTAAGTAATTTAGGTCAAATGATCTCTCTCTTGTCTTCAGGACCGATTTTTAAAACTTCAGCTTTGTCCTGGTTAAGCTGTGGGAAATTATTTGCCATCCATGACTTTATATCAAAAATGCAGTTTAAAAGAACAATAACTATCTCAAGGTCATCAGGACACACAGCGATGTAAAGCACCTTCAATTGTCTTGTATATGAAATTTGCTGTACAAATAAACTAGCCTTGCCTTAGCAGGCGCGCCACAGTAAACAACACCTCACAGAGGAAAGCAGATTTAATACAGCGCTATGTAACCACACGTGTAGAGTTAAGGTAACAAATAACACAGAAGTACATTTGTTCTAATTAAATACACTCTGTTTCAGATTCATCACTAATGGTGAAGCCTCAGGAAGCTTCTGGTCTGTGGTCCATGTGCCACAACACAAAATGCCAGTGTTGTATTAATTCCAACAGAGAGCTTTCATGCCGCATGCTCTAAATGTTGCTGAGAGATTCAAAGGTCTGGAGGAAAATGTGTCAGGCTCAGTTTCATTTTTCAGAATGAAAAGGCTTCTTAACCTTTTCAGATCTCTCGCTCCTTAAACATCTGTTAACTTGCAGGTTAGGATCAGAGAAGCGTCTCATTTATAATCCAACATCACTCTTCATTCGTGCACCTTGTGTGCCCGTTACTGTCTTGTTGTTTACATGCTCCGTGACAGACTTTCATATATAGCTTTAGTGTTGCATGCAGCTTCAATATCCTGCGGTGAGAGTCTAATCAGAACTTGTTCTGGTCCACCATATTTGGTCAAAGGGCTCAGCGTGGCTTTACTTCACTTGTATGTCAACACTGTTGATATTCTGTTGTCTGAATGCTGCTTGTTTATATCATAACCTCTGTTAAGGAAGTGGATCTCTTATTAGGCTCATATTCTGACATGCTTTTAAATTCAACGTTACATTTCAGAAAAGGAAAATTGAGTTAAATAGAAAGCTGATATATTACATGTGGAACATTTGAGGTCGTAGTACGTCTGCATTTACTGTTGTTTGATAAACAACATCAACAAGAATATAGCCTTCTTCCCTCACTGTTTTAGTGGACAGTTTTATCATCCTGTGAAGTGAGTGCTGTTTGTTTTAGCCAGCGGTGGTTTCAGTGCTCTACATGCATTTTAAAAGAAAGAGGAGCAGCCTAACAAATGCTCCGGGCTGCTGTAAACTCCCTGTGAAACGAGTTCTCGAGTGGCTCATTACCTAGCTATGTGAGTCGGCATGGGAAGAAGTCATGTTGGCTGCGATTCAGACACTTGTTGGCTTTGCTCGGGAATAGCGCAGAGTGCTAAGTCATGTTCATTTCACCAGCTGCGTCCAAATGATTTATAGCGTTGGGGGGATAATGTGACTCTACAGAAATAGAGCTTGAGGGGGCGCCGGGGACGGTGTCTCAGCGGGACGAGGAGCCCGCTGTGGTCTGAAGACGTGGGTTTGAGATCAGCTGTGGATCTGTTTTTCAGTCCCTCGTGGATCGATAACTGCAGAGAAACATGAGCAGTAACTGAACTCATTTCACTTTTACCTCTGCTGTTTGTCGTCCTCCTCTCTGTCATATATAGAAATATTCCTCAACTTCTTTTTCTGTCTTTCCTGACCTGTTGTCTGTCAAATCAGATTTGACCATTATTTGTTGCCATTAACAGGACTAATTTAATTTAGGCTACAAACTTGAAACTGCTCCCAATAAAATTTTGTTCATTTAATGATTTTTTTAGATTTAAAGCTAAACGAATAACTTGTGTAATGACCTAGATTGTTTTTAAAAACACTACATTATTATTATTACTACACTGATTTATGTCATAAAAGAGAACATGATGGTATATCAGGTTGTTTTTGGATGCAGGGATAAAAAGAGTAAGAATGTACATCCATAACTAACTGTCTCCTGCCATTATCCTGTCAGGTTTAATTTAGCTTTGATGTCTAAAAGTGAGAAAAATCTAGCAGAGCTGGGCAAAGATGAAGAAAGAAAATGGGAAAATGAGGGGAACCTTACTGGGAGAGAATTAGTCACACTGCTGGATGTAAGATCTGCTACTTAACAAGCAGGTGTTGTACTGAAATCTGATTTTTTCTTTTTTTAAAACATATCTTACAATGTATATTACTTATTATACTTTCAAATACATTCAGCAATGTATTTTTTAGAGGTTCATGCAGTTGGTTTTACAAGTATATTGATAATAAAGATGTGTTTTAATCTGTAGGGGTAAAAATTAACTTGCAGTGTATAGATATGCTTCACATTTAGTCTTAAGGATTAGAAACGGACTGAGATATGTCTGAGATACAGTCTGACTGTAGAGAAGATGATCCCGAGGTTAGAATTCAGGACAAGCAGGAACATAATTTGGTATCTAAACAAACCGATGCCTGACATGGAAGTTTTATGAAAGCTTGATAAAAAAAAAATATGTGAAGATCACAAACTATATAGACATTTTTTGTCAAAGAATAGAAATGAGATGAAATTATTTGGCATAGAGGAGATCAAATCAGACCTGATCTCTGCATGGGGTAAGGAAGAGGGTGCACGTATTTGATTGACAGCTGGGAAGATGGTACAATTAGCTCAGATATTCTGTCAAAGGCCAAAAACGTCAACACCTGGGAGACGATGAAGAGCAGATACATGGACACATTTCATATTTGATATGATGTAAAACGAGACACACTGTGAACTTTGTGATGTGACAATCATGGATAAAGATTATCTTGAAGCAACATTTGCAAACTGGCCATCTTGAAATTCACACAACGCTAAGCATGCTAAAGAAACTACATCTGTTTTAAGGCCAGTAGATAAAGAGAGAAAATTCTTCTATCCCGCGGCCTTGCAAGAAAATAGTGTCTGGGCAGAAGCTTTTTCTTGTGTTATTGTGTGATTAGTTAGAAATTGGAAGTGGCCGAGATTGATTTTTCCTCTTTCATGTTACAGTAAGGAAAGACATCAGATGACCTGAACAGGCCACAGAGAGCTAGAAATCCAAACTGTAGATTTAGTTGGCTATACAAACCAAAGCACCAACTAGCTAAAACTCCACAGAGACATCTGTCACTTGGCTCAGCCGTCTGTCCAATGAACTCTGAACATGTTGAAGAATTCTCACTTTGTTGTTTCATTAGTTTAAAATACACAAACATAAAAACTAAGCCTGTGTGTAATCTGAACCAGAGAAGTGTATCTGTGAGAACAAAAGCATTCCTGCGGGGGATCATTTCTGCTCCATATGGCTTGGTGACAACGATGTTTGCTTAAGAGACTTTGGTTTCTGTCTTTGCTTTGTGTTCAATTTAATGTTTGTTCAAATAAAATCGCTCTTCAAAAATAAAATTCTTCTGTGATCCTGTTTGTGATGCAGAAAACAAGTGCAGCTGCAGCATGCCTGACGCTCCAGCATGCAGTGTCAGGCAGAAAAAAAACATAAATGTGTTTTTAATATGTTAAATTCAGTGGAAGCTGGCACCGACCAAAATGTGACATGAAGTGTATGTAGTGTTGGGTCAGAAGGATAATTAAGGGGCTTTGGTTGTTGAAACCAGTTCAATGCACCAAAATCCAACTGTACAGATCGCCATGAACTTCTACAAGGATTTCCATCATAAAAAAAAAGAAAAAGATAATCATATTGCATAGATATCAAATAAATCACAACTTTCTCTCACATGAAAATGTGCAGATTTTTTATGCATCTGTGCAAATGCAGTTTTGGGGCTATGAAAATGAACTCGGAGGAAAACGGCTTCCAGGGTGAAGATTTTTTGGATAATCCAACTGAAAATGAAAATGAGCAGACGATGCTCCATGATGTACAGTAAAAATTGCGAGGGATTTGTTGTCTACCAGCCTAAACTGTATATACAAACACAGAACGGCATTTGCTGCCACGTTTGCTGCCACAATTTTTGGACTTTGTGAACGCAAACCGGACCAATTGAGAAACTGCAACAATGTATCATCCTCGCTTTGGTTCGAACCAGAAAATGGACCTTTTGGTGTGAACACGACCTTAGTTACTAACTTTGCTGAAGATCAAAGTTGTCACAACATGTTATTGAGGACACTGCCACATAAAACAGAGCTCACCTTCTTTAGATTTGCAGGAGAATCATTTTTTTGCCCGCATGGTGTCAAAGCCAGGGCCAGATCACTAGGAATGGGCATTTTCTGTGAGTTCTGAAGTCGACTAGTCAGGCCAATTAGAATTAATTGGTCGATGAATCGACCAATTAATTCATCATATTTAAATTAAAAAAACTTTTTTCCTCTATGTTCTTTAACATTCTGTGGGCTGTCCATGTGCAGTGAGTAGATGAGAAAATGGCTCAGGGAGACACTGGGATTGAATCTGTGGGGAAGTTACTGTACCAGGTGAATGGTAAATGGATTGTATGTAAAGCGCTTTTCTAGTCATGTTGACCACACAAAGCGCTTTTACACTACATGTCTCATTCACCCACACAGCACTTCTATTATTACATACTAAGTGCTTTCTACCAACACACACATTCATACACCAATAGACACATCCAGAGGCAATGTGGGGTTCAGTGTCTTGCCCGGGGTAACTTCGGCATGTAGTCAGGGGAAGCCTGGAATCGATCCACCGACTTTCTGGTTGCTCTTCCTCCTGAGCTACAGCAGCCACACGGCTGAACTAAACAGCGCAACCAACAGGAGCATTCAGCAACAACAAAACCAGTTAATTTCCGTTGTCTTTCCATCTGGTCTTTTTCTTCCTGAAGAGCTACATTTCTGTGAGGGTTTAGTAACCGTGCTGCTCTGGTCTGTTTCTTTCATTATCGGTGAAAACTCCGGCAAAAGCAGCTGATAAACTTTACTGCTTCAACCTCAAAATTGAGATCGGATTGTCAAAAGTGAGGTGATCCTTCCTGGGTTGAAGCTAACGCTAGCTTCAGAGTCAACTCCCTTCTCTTTACCCGGCAGTGGTGAAGCAGACAGACTCTGCTGTAACCAGAAGAGCTGTGGTGTTTATTGATGAAGCTTGTGGTAAGAAACTGGACATTCACTACCTAACAGGCAGTTTCTCACAGTGAACTCTTTCTACTCAGTTTAGCTTGTGTTGGTGTGGACACAGCCAAATACTTTTCTTTAAACACAAATCATGCTAAGGAAGCCTTAACTCACACTTCACTGAAGGTGCAACCAACCACAGCTTTTACAAAAGATTCTTATTCTTTATCATTTCCAACTTGGAAACTGATTTCTGTGTCTAACAATGATTTCAGGGTTATTTCAGATGTCTTATGTAAGCTTTCAGGCTGATCTACATCAATATATCATCTCTCCCATGAGTTAACAGCGTAAACAAGGTTTTCTATGAGATCAACCAGTTTCTTCTTCTAATCAAATCGCGGTAAAATGATGTGTGTCTAAATGAGTGACAGAGCAAAATATCTCCCACTCTTTTATATTTCTTTCTTTCCTACTGGACGGTCACATTGCTCAGTCGGGTGTGAAACAGTACATCGATCAGACCTCAACACACAGGACAGCGTCCACCTGCGCCAACGTGTCAACAGCGTCTCGACTCATTCTGTGTCAATAAAGCTACTTGTCAATAAATATTCATTTCTCCAAGCCCACTTCCTCCTCGGTCTCCAGGGCAGACTCTGTCATGTTTAATCTTTCAAGCTGACTCCATAATTTGACTCCTTATCACCGCTCAGACTGTTTACTCACACAAACAGAAACAACAAGGAAAGGCAGAGGCCTTTTGTTTCTGATGACAGTTGATTGGCTTGATCCACTGGCTGAGTTTTTCTCACACCCACTCATCTGTTTGATGACAGGTGTTCTGCATAGAAATGTCCATACACACAGTTAAAGTTATGAGAGTGAAAAAAAGGGAAATAATTCTTCATGTCCATTTTTTCCCAACTTCCTTTTCAAACTGACATGACTATGAAAAAACCCCCACCTGATTTCATCATATAAGACACTCGGTAAGTCCCTTACCTTGGCCCTAATAATCCATTTTTCATTTTTGCAGGTGGAGCGGTCACCCCTTTTCCTTCAGAGATTATTAAGTAGTGTCTCAGGATCTTGATCTCTAGTGATGGTAAGAGAGAGTGAGAAATGGTGGGATGGATTGGGGCTGCACAGCAAGTGATGAGGGCACTGCACTGGTAAGTTGCAGTGAAGAGAGGTTCATTTTACCGATGTCTCTATGTTCCAACCCTTACCTATGGTCACTAGTGATGGAAATAATGAGACCATGGATACAAGCGGTTGAAAAGGGCTTCCTTCAGATGGCGCCCAGGCTTAAGGCCCATTTATGCTCGACGCAGAAGACGGATACGCAGACGGACAGACAGTTTCATCCATCTCCTGCATCTGTTACGCGCATAATTTGGTGTGTTTTCGGGGTCCTTGCACATTCGTCACTCGACGCAGAAGATGGAGTAATACCACCGGAACCACAGTGGCAGTGCTGAACAGAAACAAACCAGAGAAGAAGAAGAAGAGGAACGGGAAGAGGAAAAACAAAAACTGCAGAAACTGTGCAAGCTTTTGAAATAAGGCTATGTGAGTGTTCAGGGCGTGCTGGGTGGTTAGAATCAACTTATAGCGGCGCATTACCGCCGCCAAAAGCTTCTGAAACCGATGTAGGATCACAGGGTTAACTATGAACTCAGTGCTGCCCACAAGTGGAGGTCAACCATAGCAACGTAAAAGATGCATGAAAGTATAAGTACGCCAATGCATGAGAACGTTGGAAACGGACGTTCCTATTTACATCCGTAAGGGAGCATAAATGGGCCTTTAGCCTGGGAGATTGAGTGAAGACCTCACACATCCAAAGGGAGCTTGGTATAGAGCCGTATTGAAAGGAGTCAGATGAGGTAGTCCTGGCATCGAACTAGGATGCCTCCTGTTCCCCTTCCCAGGAAGGTTTTCCCAAGCATGTCCTACTGGGAAGAGACCATGGGGCACACCCAGGACTTGCTGGAGGTATTATAGAAACCTGGAGTCCCCCAGGAAAAGCTGGAGACTGTCGCTTGGGAGAGGGGTGTCTGGGTCTCCCTCCTTAAACCGTTGTCTTTACGACCCAATCCAATGGATCACTACTCTGTAATCCAAGTCACCTCTGCAAAACAGAGGGGTATGGACAGCTGGTAGGGCTGAGTGGCAAATGGAGACGGCTCTTTAGTTAAGATCCCTTTGCAGCAAACTTTTAATTCACACCTCTGAGGATCTTTGCCACCGTGCAGGTTAGTTCTCCATGTTTAAAATATCAACCTGTCACTCCAGTAGATTCATAGTCTGTAGTGTTGGAAGGACTCCCGGCATTTAGAACTGTTGAGGAGCTTTTTGTTAGTTTTCAATATTATGAAGTGTGTTTTAACTGATATAAGGTCTTTTCCTAAACCTTTCCTAAAATGTTATGTTTTCTGTTTCTGGTTTCAATTTTCTGAAAATGAATAAGATTGTCTACATTTTGTGGACAGTGATAGTTGAAGAAACAATTCTGACGCTTCAAGTTTTTTGTCTGAATCATCACTTAATGGTTTCATAATCTAGCAGCAAATCGCAGCATCCACCTCCCACCCTCTGGTTGGCTGTGATACAGTGTGCGTGGTAGGTCTGATCCGTCGGCTCGGAGGACACCGAGGGCAGGTCAGGATCAAGATGGTCGACATTATCCTGTCTGTTCAGCTGGACGTAGGCAGGGAGAGAAGGTCAGAGTGCCAAATCGAATGTTGTTTTCATCCGGTGGGTTTGTTCACACGCCATCGTCTACTGACAGCTTTCCCTGTGTACAACACAGGTGTCACTTGTCCTTTTGTGTTTGCACTTTGTGCCGTTAGCCACTTTATTAGCAGAAAAGATGCAACTTGAAAGGAAGTCTACAGAAATCCAAGCAGCTGCGTGTCAACGCTCTTCCATCCCAGCAGGGCAGTTTTTCTTGGTACTGTATTATAATTAATGTCCTCTGACAGAAACTCTCTCTGTTCTTCAGCCCACACCTCTGTACTTCCACTGCTGCTGTGCCCTGATTCCACCCTCAGGGATCAATGAAGTTCATTTCATCCTTCCAGAGTGGGTTATTCTTATAACTCAATCTTGTCAGTGAGTGGATGACTTTTAATTTCATCCAGCTTATTCACCCTCCTCTGCTTTTCTGTGCTCAAATGATTGAGAAAACTCTACATGTTCTCCATAAAGCAAAAAAGTAATGAATTTTTGGAACAACTTGCAACAAAGTAGTGGTCGCAGAATGGAAAATAGAGCACAGGATGGAGAGGCAGATAGGCATGGTGTCTGCAGTTAAATAGGTGTTCAAAGCTCTAGCCCTCCAATCCTCACCTATAAATTTCCATTATAAGTCAGCTAAGCTCTCTCTTGGAGAAAGTTTCTGGATTTCATCCAAGAAAGTAAAGCTACTGAGCAACTTCCTTTAATCCCTGTATGTATGCAATAAATGCCTTGCCCAATTGGTCACCGGATGTCTCCACAGGGAAACAAGAGTTACTTCCAATTTGTAGTGTGGGCTGTGATGGTTGTGGAGCGGGGAGACGAGGTGCCCAACTTGAACAATTTTGTCCATATAACCTAAAGCAGTCACGGACACACTAATCAGTCCTGACTAAAAGCTTAAATCGATCATGTTCAGGTATTTCATGTACATTGTCCAAGTGTTTTCTCCAAATTCAGAATAATTTCTCCTTCTGCACTTCCGCCTGCAAATCAGTACCTCTGTCCTGATGTAACTGTAGTGCCTGAAGGACAAACCCGGGGAGCAAATGTCCCCTTGATGCATTGTTCTATGACCGCAAGCTTCATAGCTCACACCAACAGAAACATGCAGCCAGCTCATCGCTGCACTTTTGAACTTTAACAGGAAATTTAAAAAAACCTGCTAAAAGCCTGTTAATGCTTGTGCAGTCGTAAGAAGCTAGAGGAAGAGAATGCAACAGAAATAACAGATTACCGCATTAATCAATTTACAGTACATTAATGTGCACGTAAAATACATTTACATACAAATGTCCTTAGAGCTTAAAGATGATGTCCTGTTAGAGCTGTGTCATCATGTTATCACCAAACGCTTTCTGCTCTGTTTGGCTGAGATTTTATTTCTGCATAAGGGTGGTCACAATCAGATTTACTCATTTAATTGAATGAATTCACTCATCTGATTATGTTTTACTCCAAGTAAAGGGCTGCAGATCAAATCCTTTATCTGTAAAATCATTGATTCCACTAAAGCTATATTGTAAGACAATGCTACTGTTGAGTCTGCACCAGATGAACTGAGGACAATGTTCCTTTAACTCCATTTGCAAGGTCTTATTTTTACCTTCTTAGAGGTGCTCTCCCTGCATGAGGGGTACTATCATTAACCTTGTGATTTGCACTGCCCCTACCTGCAGATCTCGACACACAACATATCTCCTTCTTCTTCATTTAATGTGTCAGACATGTTTGCATAAGAACAAAATACTTCCAAAAGTAGCTTTGAGTCTAGATTTAAAGTGCTGATGACACGATTTTGCCAGTTTTATAAACCAAACATTCAGTCCCGATTAACTATATAATAGAAGCGTGCTTGCATAATGTCGTTAGAAGAAAAAACAGCCTCCATTCAGGCAAATTTGACCAGACGGTGGCGCTGCTGCTCACCAGGGAGGAAGGAGGCAGAAGTGACATCAGCGGGTGAACGCCTGCCACTGCTGCCAGCTTTGTTCACAGGAAGGCAAGCAGCTTATAGCGGACGGTTTCTTTGTTTTTTTAGTTGTACCGATAAAGAATTATGGCCGTGCCTTTGCGTTGTATTTCAGGTTGAGTTGGTTCATTCAGACCCACCACGGGGAAGTTGTGATGAGCGGTGATACACTTAGCATGCCAATCATTTTCTGCTTCACTTTGTCCTGCTCCTGACAACAAATACTCTCCTCCTCTGTTGTCATGTTCACAACCACACCAGCAGCTGTAAAAATTAAAAAAAAACTGTGTTTATTTTTTACATTAGAACGGCAACCAACTGTAATTTTGACGGCTACATTTAAACTTCAAATAATTTGCGCAGCCTAAATAGCCTGTTTGTAAAAGACGGAATCGGGTGGACTAGAAGTCACAGCACCAGCACACGGCTTTGCCTCCCGTGCTGCAGGTGTTGGATTTAACTTTTTTTTCCCGTAGCCTACCTGGCGCAGCATCCTTTCAGGATTTTATTTGACAAAGTTATTGAACACACAAATGTCAAAACGGTGAAAATGAGGTATTGGTTGTTCTAGTCTTATTACAAACAAATGTGCAATCCTTTATTGTCATTATATCATAACAATTAGTCGGCTAAAGTAATTTCACATTTAATTATTTGTACAGATGCCCTATCACATTACCAGGTAGATAAATATTTCCATTTGATCATAAATGAGCATTTTTTTTATTATTAAATTTATAATTTAGCTATGATTTTATCAAGTTTAAATAAATAACATCTGTGAACGAATAATTTGATGTAACGTCTGTAACAAAGGCACCAATCCGTGTTCCCCTGCCGTGTGTTTACTGCTGCTCCATCTCTGACTGACTCGCTCGGCACAAAGGTCCGGTTTGAACATGTGATGTTCCTCACCATCACCTCACTCTTCCGAACTGCAACTAGCTGATGGTTCCACCACGCAAACCAGTTGCAGATTAGATGCGCTGGAACCATTGTAGTTTTCTACCACTTCCATCATGCAGTAGAACGGTCTGCCTGCGGCTGACGTCACAACATGGCGACGGGTTTTTGTAGCCGTTAAAACTTGGATATTTGTGCGAATATGAGCCTGTTTGCCTTAACTTTTCCTTGCACATAACTACTTATTTTGTCATTAAGTATTATTGTATTGCAAAATTACATTAAGTCGTAATCGTGTCACGGTGTTTGCTAGCCTCGGTAAAAACTGGAGATTGCTTTCACACTGCACTTAGGCAAACAAACCAAAGCCTTTGAACCACGTGAAGCAGGGCTGCATCAAGGATTACTGGAGGAGAAGGCAAGACAAACAACAGACAAGAAAACTCACCCGTCAACTGTTTAGTGCTGTCATGGAAACAGAAGTAGCATTTGGTTGACTTGAAACAAACTGAGACCTATGTTATTAAGTGGACCAGAGTTAATTCCTTTAATGTCCCCTCCCTGGACTCCATCTACAACACTCGCAACTTAAATAGAGCAAGGAACCTCGGTCGGGACGGTTTCCATCCATGCCACCACTGTTTGAACTACTGCCCCCTGCTATGGTTGTATGAAGACCAGGACAAACAGATTTAAAAATAGCTTTTACCCTCGAGCCATTTTTTTACCCTGCTGAATGCAAACATGCACTTAATATTCCTGCCCACCTATTTATCGTTTATCTAGCTGCTATAATGCACTTTATTCCATCATCTTAGGTTGTGCACTAATTGCTGAATATTTTGTTTAGTTTTGATGTGCCTTTGCCTTTTATGTGATTTTCACTTTAAGGCCAAGCTTTTAATCTCATTGTATTTGTGCATGATAACAATAAACCTTGATTTTGAGTCTGGCTGTACATTCACACCTCGCCAAACACACAGAACTTTCCAAGCCAACCAACTAAGGTTTGATTAAGAAGGGATATTGTAAATATACCCTTAATATTCCCCTTGACTTCATTTGTTGACTCCATCAGTGTCAAACAAGGAGCTAGAGGCTGCCCTGAGACGAGGAATAGCAGCTTGCTAATCCCAATGCAACCCTCTAGTGCCTTGTCCTTCGGGACCTTTCAAGTCCCCATAACCTTGATAAGCCCCTAGAAACATTTGGTTCAGGGACGCCTCAAGAGACTGTAATGCATCTTTCAGGACACAACAAGCAACAAACAAGATTAACAAAGAATTTTTTTCATTTCATTCAATTCACATTTCCTGTTGTCCTGAAAATTAATAAAGAAATATGGAGCTGTTCAAGTTCGTCTGCTTTGGGTGAGGAGGGGTTGGCTGCAACTTCCACTCATAATAAATACATTTTATCAATGATATGTGTAATCATCTCTACATACTATTAATAATAAGGAAATACATATAAGCTAAATTAGATTTAAAAGAAATTTGATTTAAAAGAAATAAAACGAATGCAATGATTTGCACATCCCATGAAACCAATAATTCATTTACAATCATTTTACTCATAATATTGTTTTTGCATTTTATAGAAAATATTAGTTTTTCTGATAAACTGATGGCAGCAACACATCTGTAAAAAGTAGTTCCAGGGTGATGTTCAGCATCGTGTCTGTAAACATCTGGGAAGTGAGGAGACCAGTTGCTGGACTTTTAGGAGAGGAATGTTGTCCCATTCTGGTCTGATGCAGGATTCTAGCTGCTCTAGCCTCGAGGCCAGTTCAGTACCAGGACGCTTCCACTGCAAAACCTTGCTGTTGTAATAGATGAAGAGTGATTCGGGACTGTCTTTCTAAATGGACTTCCCTGGAAATAACATCATCTGGATGGGACCAGATTGCTCCAAAACCTCCATGTACTTTTCAGCATTGATGGAGCTTCTCAACTGGTTGAGCTACACATCATCAAGGCAGCAATATGTCTGGTTGGGCTGAGGGCAGCAAAACGCTGAAGTAGTAAATGGTACCAAGAATGAATTCATTTTCAGCAGGAATATGTTGTATTTAATTGTGTCAACTGGAAAGGCATCAGTAACGTGACGAGGTATAAAAGAGCACATTAGAGAGGCAAAGTCTCAGCAGTAAAGGTTCAGTAATCTGTTCCTCATAAAAGACAAGGAGCTTGTTCATCTACATCTCCTACGGAGCTCGCAGTCACAGAAAAAATGTTTTCTTCCATTTCTTGTTCATTTGATGAATTACTAACTCGTGTGTGTGTCATGTGACTAAAACAGACAGAAAAGAAAACACTGAACGTATAAAAGCTGCTTTTGGCAGCACAGTTCCATCAATGCTATTGATGTAAAAACTTAAAAGTGATTTAGGTTATTATCAAGAAAACCATGGAAAATGGCTTGATATTAGCTCTTAAATTAAACTCTTTGGAGCTATTTTTGTTGTTATAATTATGTTTGTCCAGACAAATGAACCTTTAGTACCAGGCATTTAAAATGAGCAAGAAAATGAGAAGACAAGGGTGGTCTAATTATTTTTTGAGAATATTTAGAGAATCTGGAGGCATCTTTGTGTGCAGGGGGTTCGGCTGAAAATCAATATAAAATGTTTGTGATCTTCAGGCTCACAGGAGGCGCTGGATTAAAATCAGACATTATTTTAATGATGAAAACGACACCTCAGGAAGATTTATAGTAATTATTATTTATGGTTGAGCTACACACCATCATGTACATCATGAAGAGAAGCTTGAGCTCCTCAGCTTGCCCAGGTAATATCATCCCCCCCCCCCCCCCCGTCTCTTTCCCATTTCCAGCCAATCTGCTGTTACTACAGCCCAAAAAAATCCTTCAAAAATATGAATGAACATTTATTTACTCTGTTGTGAATAAGACATTTATGGGAGCGTATTTGGGTTTTATTCATATTTCATTGTTTTAAGGTTTTTGTTGGTTCAAACAGTCTCAGAGATGCAGAGAAATTCATTTCATATTCAACAGGGATCAAAATGAAGGTTTGCATAATTTCCCTTTTGTTTTTCTGAGGAAAGATGTAAAAGTGCTTCAAACTGGCCCATCATCAACACACACACACTCTCTCTCTGTCTGTTATCTCCCAGTGGACCAGCGTTTAGGTGGTGAAAGCCTCTTTTGTGTCATTGGACAGATGTCACATTCACAGCCACCCGGAGAGCTCATAACTCAAAGAAAACACCCAGAACGAACACGCACACAAACAGATGGAGGCAGCCAAACACGCACACACATGCACTCAGACAAAATCAACCTCCATTCTGAAAAATGTCATCGATACTGCAGTTGAGTTATTGATCAGCGTAGCTCTTAACATTATGTTTGAAGCATTTCTATCAGAGGTGTACGATGCTGAGAGCATCACAGCACAACCAACGTATTCACACACTTTAAAACGTGCGTGTGCAAAGCAGAGCATGCAAAGACAGACATGTTGGAAATGCACTTGTACAAGCAGAGACAAATGCTAACCTAATTTAACGGAGCGCACACACACACACAGTTTAGTGCATTGACATGAGCTACCACAAGCTAAGCTAATGGAATGATGAATATCAGCTATGTGACGCAGTGTATTCCAGGAAAATCAACCCCCTCGGCAGCTATTTCCTCAGATGCGGGTCAAGCCATATTTCTTTTTAACTGCGCTGATGACAGCAGAGTCTTTCTGAGAAGAAGCTGGGTCAATGATGATTAAAGTCGTACCTCCACCTTCTCCATTTGCTCTTGTGTTTTCTGGTCACATTACGGGGAAAATCAAAGCCATCTCTGGGTTTTAATAAGAAAACAGCCTCTTGTTTCTTTTTCTTTTCCTTTTTTTGTGCAGACTGCAGGCGTGAAGAAGAAACACACGGGTCTGAACACGTTCATAGTGTTTGCAAGTCCGATTTTCATTTTCTGAATTTGAGATTTATTCTACTTAAACGAACACCAAATTTTTAGGGAATGGTCATTTGCATAAAAATGAAAGTGCTGAGAGAAGAACTGAGTCGTCCTGTAAACACATAACAGGCATCAGTTTACCATGAATGTCCTGCAGCAGGTCAAACACATCATGATCAGGACTCAAACTGAAACAACAGAATCACAAATATCATCTTTATATTCATCTCGTTCATTTTTATTTTATTTTTTTTTTGATTACCAAACAGAATAAATATTGATATCAACAATAAAAGTTTATCTAATGTTATGCTCTGTAAGGATCTTGGAATCTGGGGCAAATGTGTGCAAGCCCATTTGTTGTAACGTGTGAATGTATGCATAAAGGCAACGCAGCAATGGAGACCTGAAGTTCTAAACCTTTGAAAAGCAAGTCTTCTTTCTTGGACTCTTAACATACTCATGCTGGACAAAGTTAAACACGAACGTAGCTGTCAAACTGCCTACCTGGAAGTACTCGCCCACATACTCGGTGTCAGAACGTAACCAGGCGCCATGTTGTGCACGTAGCCTATTTAATCATTGTTTGTCTGTCTCAATGTTAGCTTCTTAATGGTTTCGTAAATGCGACGTTATCAGTTGTTGATTCACATGAAGCACGTCTAAAGGTATGCTAGTTGTCTTGGTGGACAGTCGCAATCACATGAAATGAAGATGCAGACGATTGTGCACCATCACATCTGATCTGTATTATTAACGCACCTTTTAGCATGAGACAGTTCAGCCAACTCTTCTCATGGCTGCTACTGACACATTTCCGGGTCATTTTACTCAGTTAGGAACCTTCCTGTGAAAAGACGACTATTTGACCGGACCAGTGAGTCTGTATGTATGTGCTGTAGGTGGAGTTTCCAGCCATCTCATTCACCGCCATGCAGTGCATCAGCCCTGTTCTTTTCTGTACTCGTCAGTAGATCAACATGTACACCCATCTGGTTTACACTGCAGCCTTGGGCTGAACCCTGTGGAGATTTAAGATTTTTGCATTTGATATTTTTGCTTCAACTCTCCCTGTCTAACATCTGCTTCTGGATTTTTGTCTTTTCTTTCTGGCCGTTAACCTGTCTTCTAGAGTCACAACAATGAACGCTTCAACCTTTTGGATCATTGAAATAAATCAGAATCTGACTTGTGACAGATTGGCACAACTCCAATCTGTCACCCTGCCGCTTAGTCATGGATCCTAATGCAGCCTTATCTCCCTCTACATCAGAGCACACTGAAACATCCTCTGCACGCCTGTCTGTCTCTCGCACGCAGGTGAAGAAACAACTGGAGAAACTAAACCGGAACAAGGCTGCAGGTCCAGATGGTGTCAGCCCCAGGGTTCTGAAAACCTGCTCAGAACAACTATGTTGGAT
>JAOXYM010000019.1:1166533-1177137 GCA_028567055.1 Leptatherina wallacei
GTGTCCTGCAGCAGGGACACAACAAAAACCTGCAGGACACCGGCCCTCGAGGACCAGGATTGAGGATCCCTGCTTTAGACCAATAAACTTTTTCTCTGAGATACAGCAGCTCTAGTAGGGTTGATATAGTGGGTAGAAGACATTTCAGTCATCAAACTATCAAATCTATTTTGTTGTTTATAAAATATTGACTTAAAATATTTGCAAATCATTGCAATATTAATTGTTTTTGTTAGTTTTTTTCACAGTGTCCCAAAATTTATGAAATTCTGGTTGTGTAAGTAATAGGAGTGGGAGAAATAAAAATGATTCACATAAATATCACGATTTTTTGTTTCTTGATTTGAAAAAAAGAAAAAACTTCTTTTTTTTTTACCTGTCTTGTCCATTATCATAGAAAACAGAATTATGGTCTGGCTGCTGTGTTGTGCAAATTTGCTTTGCCAATGTGAGCTTTTTTCCTAATTGAAATGCTTCATTTTCAGCTGGTTCAAACATATCGCTGCTGAAATAATGTGAAAAACTGATTCACATGTAACATGCATTTTTTGGGGGGAAATATGGCTCCTGATATAGCCTGTAGACAATGTCATCATTCAACTTTCACATGGTCTGGTGTTAAAAAAGCCAACTAAAAATCACAAAAATCGGTAACATCACAAAATTGCAAGAATCACAAATAAAATCCAATCTGCACCCAAAAAAAATGGTAAAAGAACAGAATCGGGAGGAAAGCATATCGTCCCAGCCCTAGTAAGCAACACAGTCTGTGCTGTTATGAATATTTACATGTGTGAAGGCTGATAAATGCTCCATGGAAACATTATTGTAAGAACCCAACAGGAATAATCACTGTACTATGCATGTAGGTGTGTCCTCAAATCCAGTTTAACTCAGTTTGTGATGAAAGTTCACACCCTAAAGCGAAAGTAAAGCAGCTGAAGGCCCCCAACGAGTGAGTCCAGGTAATTCCAGATATTCCCAGCTTCTGAATTTATCTAAAAGCTGGACCAAGAAAATGTCCACTCACCCTGAGTCGCTGCTGTTCCCACAGATTAAGGCATCCTTGGCTCCCTCCACCTTGTAGAAGTTGTCTAGAACAAAAAAAAGGGAAAGTATCAGTCTCAGATCCCATTTTATTCCACAATCAAGTAAAAACGGCTTTCTGAGACTCTTCCTTCTCCTCCCATACAGGTTGTGTCGACAATGTTTCCACTGTTTGCAGGAAATGACACATTTACTCCAGCTGACTATCAGCAGCCAAGTTCTGATCTGGAAAAATGCCTGAAAAAGTGCAAAACCTGAACAATCAGAGACGATATGGAGTCAGAAAACTATAATGTTCACACGGGAGAAGCTACTGATGTTAAAATACTTGTTTGAGCTCCTGCTCATTATAAATATTGAAAATACTACTCCTTTTCATTTTAAATATTGATGCTGAAGCAGCTACATGGAGACCAGGGCCTGTTAGGGTTGTCACACCCTAATGTTTCATGTCAAAATAACTGTAGTTTAAAAAGCAGTTACTTTGCAAACCAACTAGACTCACCCAAAAGCAATGTCAAACTACCAGGGATATAAAAAATATGGAATTAAAAATCAGCAAGGTCAATCTGCCAACATAAATCCACATCCCTGCTGAAACTAAAACTAATAAGTTCTGTAAGTTTATAACTACTTGCCTCTAAAAGCCTCTAAAATGCTTGCATGGTGCTCATCTTGCATCACCGTGAGAGTCTACCGGCTCCCCGACCGTCTGTCTGTGTTACCGCATGATCAATAAACTCATCAGACTCCGCTTGTGTGTTTTGGTCTGGTAAGACCGTCTGAGCGGGAGGGCAATAAAGCCAAAACCATTACAGCAAGCACGGTTTGTTGAGCATTTATTCAACACTTCAGTCTGACCACAAGCCATTTCCAAGTACATTAATACGCCTTAATGGCCTCACATGGAGTACTTCAGGTTCTCGACTGCCCCAAACGCACTCCAGAACAAAAGCGTCCGACATAAGTTCAAAAGCTTTTAATGCACGTCTGCAAGAAGAAAACAAGCGCTGCAGGAGTGTTAAAGGAAAAGCTAGATTCCAAAAGAAAAACCTATTATTGGTGCCCGGGAACTGCATGTCATCGATCTTTATGAAACTCGGTACACATCTTCTACATGCTCGGGCAAACAAAAAAACCTCTTGGTCCAAACCCAACAGGAAGTCGCCATTTTGGCGTTTTACTCGCGTTGCACTTTAACGAACTTGTCCTAGGGATTTTATCGTAGAGCCACCAAAGTTGGTCAGAATGTTCAGGAGGCATGTGGGATTAAAAGTTATCAAAAACTTTGTCAAAGTAGTAACGGCGTAGTGGGGGCGGGGCCTCAAAGTTTGATGTCTCGCCATCAAGCACAATTCCTTGTATCTCCTACATACAACACATGGGTCAGTCCAGTTCCATGCTGACCACAACCACGTGTCCAGATGATGTCATGACTTTAGCCACGCCCCCTACAAACAGGAAGTGACCCATTTTAAGACCTAAATGACCTGCATTCATTGACAAACATTACTATGCTACCGCTTATCACTCACTGATGATTCCAAAAAGCTTATGATGTCTTTTACACTAACAGAGGAGCTGCACTGACCCTGGCAGAGGGAGTGTACAGGTAAGGCTGCACACTCCTGCATGACCACACCTGCGACTGCTATTGAGGGTGAGAGTGCTACGGCCGGGAGGTTACTTGTAGATGCTGCGGTGCAATAGGCCGAGCGGCGCTGGAGGTGCGAGGGCCTCCATCGCCGCTTGCAGCTTTAATTTTTTATTATTATTTATTTATTTTTATTTATTTTTTTATTATTTATTTGTACCTTACATAATAGGGGAGGAGGATCCCAACAAGGGGACAAGCAGAACATCTTCACTAGATCATACCAGCAACAGCAAAACACCATCTACTGCAATGCCTGCTTCCCTCTCCCTCCCCACACGTCCCACTTCCACCCACCCTCTCTACCCCCGCCCTCCACACCTCACTGTGATGGAGTCAAGGCAAAGAAACATAGAAAAACAATTATACATACGCACATACACACACGTACATATATACTGTATATACATACAGTACATACATGTATATAAACATATATTTTTTAAAAAGGAAAAATTTAACAAATAGATAAGACAAATAAAAAGGGACACACACATACACCTCACACACTCCTTTCCTTCTACCATCCAGAAATCCCATAGCCTCACATTCACCAAACAAACATCTCAGACATGACGAAGGTCACAGAATAACTGCTATCTCCTCCATCATGATGATATCCTCAGAGACAACATAGCATGTATGATATACACAGAAGAAATAGCCAAAAGGCTGTACATATAATATAATCATGTGTATTATGTCCATCATATTCAAAACATACTAAGTAAACAATATAAACTAAGAAAAAACATGGTTGAAATGGAGCATAAGTATTTACAACATGTTAGTCATTTTCTCTAAAAGCTTTGACTGGCCATTAATATTTCATGTTTTTGCATAAAGACCTGGGAATAAAAATCTATAGTGGATCATTTAGTCATCAAGACAAGGAAGCATTTAACCATATCGTGTGCCAATCTAGATCCAAAGAGATGTTAATATCCGTCATCCAGAGTCTGTTCGGTAATAGAGGTTTGTATAAAGCTTTGGTTATGAATTTATATAAGTCAGAGACAGTACCATTATTTTTAACTTTGATGTCAAAAATAACAAAGTGGATGGTTTTCTAACTCTGTTCTCCTTGGGACACCTTATGTTGCCCATAATTGTAAAAAAGAAAAGAAAAGAAAGAAAAGCGGCTCAGTTTGATTCACTCATTCTGAATCACTGGATCAGTACTTTGGATTAAATTCAGTCTATTTTTATTCCATATGGAGCAGGGAGTGACCCATGTGTAGTAACAGCTAATGTTTTTCTTCTTCCTGCTCCTTTGCAAGCATGGTGCATCCTTTTTAAGATGTACTTCTGATTGACTTGTCGAGTTTTAATGTTGCTTGTGCATAACCATGTGAGAAATAAACTGTTGAATAATGTAGTGACTTTAACCCTTTAATCCTGTTGTTGCAAGTTTGTGAAAAACAACTTCTGGTCTTTGTTTATTTATTTACTTTTATCAAAATAATTTATTTTATCTATTCATTTGCTTTTAATAACTCTTATTTATGTATTTATTTTCATATTATTAATCTATCATAAATCTTTTGTTTTCAAGTATTTTTCATTCTAGTATTTTTTTTCCTGATTTTGTCCCCCCTATATTCATTTCCTTTTTAAATAATTGTCAATGAATTCAGGTGTTATGGGGTTAAAGCAACATTACGTAAGTTTTCCGACCTTTAAAACTGTGACTGACTGACACGTTTTGATGGCACAATGACATTGGTTATGTGCATTCCTGGAGCTTTTGCCGCCATGGATCGTCCCGAGGCTGAGAAACCGCACTCTACAACCCAGAGCATCAGGTGACAGCTGTGTTTTCCTTTATGGCACCGCATCACACACCAGCAACTAGATATCACTAGACATTACTACTAGATAACACACACCATGGCTGATTCAGCAAAAAATAACCAAAAAGGCATTATCAGAGAAAGCAAGACATAAAAAGAGAGAAAGGGACAGAGCAAGAGAGAGAATAAAGGTTAACATCAAAATGACTTTTGCTGGCTGGAGAGACCTCAGAGTAGAGACAGGATGAAGATGGATGCTGAATTAGCTTTCGTTAGAGAGAAGTAGTGCAGCTTTAACGTCTAGTTTTCACATAGATTCATAACTATGCACCCCCTAGTGTTCAATGTGAAGAAATCCATTTCCTTTTGGACGGATGAAAACTTTAAATGCAAAAGGCCCATTTTAACCCTATTTTCCCATTCAGTTTTACTATCTATCAAATATACTTATGGAATTACTGCAACCAAAGATGTAACAGTACATGGTTAGAAATCACTTAGAAGGAAGTTCTGCCTGGTGAGTGGTCAGCTTTCTGATTAAATGCATTCAAAACATTGTGATTTGTTTAGACCACAAGCAGAAAACAGATTTGAGGACAGACTGAAGATCTAATACCCAAACCTCGACAGATGAGAAATTTCTGTTCCTCTAAGTGATGGCCTGACATTTTCATCTCGTTACCTTATGAAAACAGCTATTTGTAATTCACATCTTTTATTCAGCAGAGAGTTTGGACCGCATGCGTTTAACTCCAGCTAAGAGTCATTATGACTGATTGCAAAGCATTCAAGAAAATACGAGGATGGCAGTAATTTTCTTATTGCACTTATCTGACAGTCACCTAAAAAAGAAGCGTTTTTTCGAAGAGAGTTACTTTAAAGTAAAAAAAAAAAAAAACTAAAAAAACTCAGCTCGTCAGAGAGAAACAAAGCATTTTAACATATCAAAGACAGCAAAAGCTTTTTTCTGAGCTCCTTTACTGTGGCTGAATATGTGCGAAGGTTTTGTCTTTTATCAAACTAAACCTGGTTCTGTGGTCATTATGTGAGACTATGACTGCGGCTGCACCACAGGCACTTAAACCTTTTAGGATTACAGCCATTCATTTGTTATCGAGTACATCTGGAAGCCTGCTTCCCCTCTCAACAACAAAAATGTCTGATGCCTGCTCTGCTTTTATTCACAAGCTTACAAAGTAAGCAAGAAGCCTTTACACAGTCCTGAGCTTATTCACTGAGGCATTCAGACGAAGTACACAGTCATTTCCTAAAAGTTCATTATTGAGGATGCCATACACCTCCCCCCCACACCGAAATAGATGCATATTTGCCTGCAGTCTGATATTTAGTAAAGGTTTTTGTTTTTTTGCTTTTTCTCCATGCACACCCCCCATCTGACAGGATTTTATGGAGCAGCAGAAGCTTAGAAAATTGTCTCTACAGGACATCAAAGGAATGGGCTTAATTTAATTTCTTTTTAAAACTTGATAGTAGCAAATCACCCTGTCAACTCTTAATAAACTTCCATCCTCCCCTCGTGCATTTTCATCAACAAGAGATAAATATGCACAATGAAAATCTGCAAGTATGACAAGAGTCAGCAGGAGAGTTATTGGTCAAAGTGAATTAGATGGAGACACAGTTTATCTGCTCACCCATGATGGAAAAATATCAGTTAGTGATTAATCTATTACCTAAATGTCTTTATTGTACATTCATCCATCAACAGTTGTGTTTGTGTGGAGCTGCTGGAGATAAAGGTGACCTTCCCAGACCTGAAACTCATCTTTAAACTGTAATTGGAACAAAGAACAATTAATCTGTTTACACCTGGGATGTTCAACTCCAGTCCTTGAGGGCCAGTGCCCTGCAAGTTGTAGATGTTTCCCTGTGTCAACACCCTCCATTCAGTTTTTTCAGTTTATTTAAATGTATTCAAACATCTGAGCGGTGCCACATCTGCAAAATACACAAAAATAAGCATAGAAGAAAGAAAGCTCCATGTTCAATTGCATCTCTTTTCCAAGACACTGAGACCAAATTTCCCATGATACTTAAATTCTTGTGTGCATTTGAACAAATTCAGCCCGGTTGATTGTGAAGAACAAATCGGTTTCTACATCCTGCATCAAAATGTTGCCCGTCTGTAATGTGATGAAGAGGGACGAGGATAAAACCTTCGGACAGGACGCTGCAGGAATGACTACTGCTGTAGTCAGCTACGACCACACAGAACAAACAAAGCTTGATGGGAAATGTTTAGCAAGAAGAACATGTGCCATTGATCTCCAAACTGTGGGATGTTTTCAGATCAGCTCAACGGACTGAGCTTAAGGCCGCGGCCTCAGCTCTCAGGTTTCACAGCAGCTTTTAGAGGTCGATACGAGAGCCTGCAGGGGACATTTGTTTGATGTGATGGATGGCAAAGCGAACTGGAAATGAATAAATAGATGGTACATTAGCAATGGCTGCATGTCCAGACAAACCTCTTTACTGTAAACTCAAACTTTACTTTATCTGAGGCAGATTCTTCTTTTAGCAGAAGTCCAGACAGAAAAAAATAAGTTATTCTAATCTTTTCCTCCCAGGTTGTTCTTCTTGTTGCCGGAAGTTACTTCCCCTCACCTGACTGATTAAAAGTGAGATTATCTGAGCGAGTGTTACGTTTCTGCAGTTGGCTGGATTTAAACAACTTGCTTCAGGACAACACAGGAACAGATCTGACACAGGACATGACATCGAACTACCAGGAGAAGGGAGTAAAATAAGGCTACCACTCCTGTAGCTGCACAATGATAGCTTCATTTTAAAAGTCAGACTGCAAGAGTCAAAAGAACAAAGAGCTGTGACGTGATGCATGGCAGGCGTGTCTGTGTGAATATTTACCGTATGTCCTGTGTTTGGTTTTTACACAATAGCTCAACTTTACTTATAAAAGCAAGAACCGCACCCAGCTGGGCTTTTCTCAGCGAGGATACGTCTTTTGAACACGTTGCTCTGAGCAAATTTTATTAAAAAAAACTTGATTATTTACAATATGACCACAGGTGTCTGCACAATGACATAGATGGCCATTTCTATTGATGTGTTAGCAATGAGCTGAAACAGCAGTGAAAACATACAAGACTCATTCAGTCAGATTAGAGAGGAAAAATAATTACGTAGAATGATGATTAAAATGAGGATTTTGCATAATGTTGGAGTCGAATGTTCAAACTGATTTGGAGAATAAACGCGTTCAGTATTTTGGGGACGTGCAGCTCAGATTTTATCTGACAACATTAAGCGTTGCCCTTAACCCTGATCTCGCCCTTCGCCTGTGTGTGTGCGTATGTGTGCATGTGTGTATATTACAATGTCCACATAGCTCGTCTTATAATCTATGGTTCATGCACCGGACATGATGGATGTGTATTCTGAGTGACCTAGCAGGACCTCTGCATCTCTGTGTGTGTGTCACGTCATGTATGCACTGTATTCTTGTTAAACTACCCAGCTGAACTGCCTCTAACAGTGTGTGTGTGTGTGTATGTGTGTGTGTCTGTGAGAATTACTGACGTCAGTTGTGTCTGCAGTGCCAACATGACAGTGTCCAGTCCATTTAAGAAGAACTAGCGATCACTGCAGCATGACACACAACTCTCTGCAGAACATACTGGAAGCAGGTCCAGTTCTGCTGTGACTGCATCATCCTGGACCTGCTCCATCCACCCATCTCTGTGTGTAAAGTGCTCATGTATGTTTGTGTGCTCCAACCTGCTCCAATGGCACACTGTGACACAGCCATGAAAGAAAAAGCTTTTCATTTGTGTGGATGGATTGTTTTTGTGACACCCAGCACATCTTTCAGAGTGATGTGTTTTAGTTTGACGTTTCTTTTACGTCAGCATCGTGTTTTGCATCTCTTCCAAAGAGGGTAGAACTTGGCGCCTGGTAAACTAGAAAAAAAAGAAAAGTGTCCTTTTTAAGTAAAACTTTTATGTTTTCCGAGCCCTGACTGAGCTTTTTGTTTACCTTTAAAAACCTGAAGTACCCAAATTGGGGGACTTTGAGTACAGATGATGCCAAAAGGGCCATACAAAAACCTTATATTCATCCTGAAAGGGTTATTTCTATTATTATTGTTATTATTATTACTATTATTATTATTAGCGAGCCTGAAACTTTTAGCATTTGTGCCATGTGCCATCTTCATTTCCTCTTCACCAGTAAAACATATACTGGTATTTACACATCTTAACAAACCTCACAAGTGTTTCCTTTACTATGGCTCCTGAAGAATTCAAATAGACCTTGTGATTGCAGATATATACTTATTTCATTATGGGTATGCAATAATCAAACAGAGGCCTAAGGACTAGGCACCGGGCTCAAAGGGTTCAAACTAAAATGTGAACAGCACTGAGTTAGATTGCAGTGACCAGGAAAGTCATGGCTGACAGTTGCGTGAGTGATTCCTCCACAAATCCCCAATGTTTACAAGACAGAACTTTTTCCTGCCCGTTAATAATTAACTTTTGCAACAGTTTCAAAGTCTTGACACTGTAAGTCTGTAATTATTTTCATTTTCATGTACATATGCACAAAGTAGAGAGAAATTCATGTCCCAGGACAGAAATCAGTGAAGAGGCTGTGTTGTTTATTATTTACCAGATTTCAACAACACTTCCTAATGAGCCAATTACTAGATTTCTACAATGTTTCCTTATGGCATCCATACTATTCGCTGAAATATTTAACTTTTTGCCTATTTTATAAATGTTTTACCTGTTTAAGTAAATTTAAAGAACAAAAAAGCAATGTATTGAAATGCCTCTCATCAGTTAGTTATATCTGTCCCCTTCAGAAGTTTCACAGCTGGAGTCCTGAACATGGACCTGCATTGGCAGCACCTATCTGAGACTAACAGTTTGCTAGATTTGGTTAGACTGCAACTTCTTTCCATAACCTAGCTTTGGTTTTGTGATGGCTAGCTGTAGGGGAAAGTTGGTGGGCAGTAGCTGGAGGGTGTAAAATCTATCCATATTGGCACCTTTGATTACAAGATAGGGCTTTGCTTGAGAAAACAACCAACACCTGACACACGTACTGTTTTTTTTGTAAAACCTTTACATGGTAGAGGTCCAGAACAGAGCCAACATGATGCAGAAACATAAAAAGCAACACATTTTCTCATTCTATGATGAGTCCAGCACAAAGTTACAATATAAACTATGGATATCTCACTTCTGCATATGGATTGTATAGTGTGTACACGACTAATGAATCCATTAGTATGTTTATTAACTGCCAGTATGGATTTATAGATCAATCTTTTATTTCCCTCAGCCTCTAGAGAACTAAAAGCCTGTTGCGAACTCATTTAGTGAAATAACCTCTCTGTACACTAAACTCTTCACTTAGAAAATGCTCAGGGTAAAAGTACCTGCTGAATTGTATGTTTCTCTGTAGCCTCACACACTCCGATGACAGGAATCAGACTCAAAAGTTAACGTAGAAAACTAAAGAAAACAGTTAATATAAAGCAGAAACACTGATGGGAAATATCCATTTTACCGATGCCCATTTAAGGCAGTACTGTTGCACCTCCCCATTCTGCTTGGAAGGCATGGATGCAGCATAGGAATTAAAGATGACACATTAGAATTTTGTGGTTTGAAAGCAGGCATCGATCTAGGTTAAGATTAGAAGTTTTACAAAAAAATGCTCCCTGAATGAAGTCATGGAAATGTCTTTGTTTAAACCTGAGCCAAACGCACACACACTTCTTTTTCTTCCACAAAGAGAAAGATCCAACAGTCCTCAGGACAGTCGGGGTGCATTCACACCAAGATAGTCCGCTAGACTCGGTATGACTGGGGACTTCATGCTGTACCACTAAAAAACACATCGGATCTTTTAAATAACGTATACCACTCCTCACTGAAAAATCCATCGATTGGTTAATGCAGGACGACTTGTGTTTCAATCACATCCATCGCAAAACATCTATCCATCCATCCATCTATCCATCAGGGTGAACTATTCTGTCATAAAAAGCCACTTTGAAACAATTAGGGAAGAAAATCCAGATGACCCAGCTTTCCACCAGCACTTGAATGCACCATGTG
>JAOXYM010000019.1:1186404-1199904 GCA_028567055.1 Leptatherina wallacei
GATGAGCTAAACCACAAACTGGATGCTATTCCTGATCAGAGTAGCTAGCTGGTTGTGGCTACTGGACTCATTTGGACTGTGGATTCCAACTTGGAGAAGTTGTTTGCTCGGCTTAGAGGGACCTTACTCCCGTATTCGGACATTTTGGAGTCGCCGTGAGAGACCACTGAAAGACCCAAAGCAGACAAAACAAGTTCTGTCTGTCCCAAAACAATTCTGTTATCTTAATCTGGCTCCCTGACGTTGGCCTTGCTGACTTATCATATTCCCCTGTGGCAAACTATGAAAACAAACGCTCTGTCCCCCCACCCCGCCTCCGTCAGACCCTGAACTCTACTCCACCCCCTGCTACTGGCTACAAATCGGTGACGGAGGCGCCGATTGGCTGCGTCCGCTCCGGGTTGGGCTGGAAGCGAGTACCTGCCCACTCCCGCCCTCCCCATCGTTGTCTCATGTTGTGACTGTCTGAATACGTGATTATGTGTACTGAGGTGGTTTTTTGTGACCCTGTAAAGGGCCCCTTTTTTAGGCCCCTGGCCCCTTTTTTGTGTAATTTCCATGACCTGCATTCTACCTGATCTTTTAATGTACATAAAATGTCTGTTTTGTCTTTATATGGGAGACAGGTTCCCTTTTGTTGGTCTTCGGGCACAGCAACAATAAAAGACTTTCTTCTTCTTCTTCTTCTTCTTCTTCTTAATATCTGCAGTTTTCTGGTTTTATGAAAGATGCAAAACGATGGAACTTAGGAGCAGAGTACTGGGGATCATCTGAGTCCAGTCAGGTATAAACATGCAAGAACAAATCAGCCATCACGTGCATTATCTGGGTGTGTTAGTCTGGCTGAACAGCTCCCATTCTGTTCATGTAAATATGCTCACAGCAGCCATTCACAGACAAAAAGAAGTTGTATTGATTTAGCCGTCTGCGAGACAGCTGGCAGCTCTGAAGTTTGTGGTCCACTTAGAAACAATGAACTCATCTAATTATGTCGAAGTCCTGCACCTGTAGGATATCTGTATACAGATATCCTGCTAAATTTTACAAAAGCTAAGTGTTCAAATGCTCATTTTGTGTCAAAAAAACGTTTTTTTTAAAGTTTAAAAGTCATGTGAAATATCTCTTAAAATGACGTGTGATTAAATGTTGATGTCATGACAGACCTTTATCAGCACTTCAGCCTATCATGTCTAATAAAGAGGATGATGAAGAGACATGTAAGCCATGGACTGCATCTACATGACAAAAAAGGGGGAATTTGGGTTTAAATGCTGTGCCTGTCCATTAGTTTTAGATTTAGTTGCATCATTGTTTAGACTTTAGTCATACATGACCAGTAAATCCCACTGTAAATCTTTATTCATGTATTCATGTTCCTGTAGCACTCGCGATTTGCTCCTTTAACATCAACTGTTTTATGTAAATGGCTTCACATTTATTCAGAGGGGGCGTCAGAAAGTTCAGCTGAAGGTGACCTCAGTTTGGAAAGGAAAGCTTAGAAAAGAAAAAGGAAAACTCTCTAATTCGTCTCTGATGTGCAGTATGAGGATAAATGTGTTACATCTAGGGTTAAACTGCTTCGTATGTCCACCTCCACCCAGCGAGAGGGCTGTGGAATTATAAATGAGCTGGAAAAAGAATAAACTTTAAAAACACGAGAATATTAACAAGGAAATAATAAATAAATAAAAAAATCAATGAGTAAATTAAAAATAAGAATTATAGAACAAATAGAGGATTAAGAAAATTCAACCAAAAGAATTTAAAAGAAATTGAATGACAAATATTCAAAATTATAATAGAAATAAAAAAACAAACAAAAAAGAAAAAAAGAATTAGAAAAAAATTATATTACATTATAAATAAAAAGAGAAATAAATACAAGTGTACCTAAAAATAAAATAAGTTGCATTATATTTTAACATTTATCCATAAAATTATAATAATTTTTTTTCTTTGTTAAAATTTCCACATTTAAATTTGATTGATTTACTGAATTATTGATTTTATTTCGGGATTTTTTTCATTGGTATTTCCTTTTTTTTTTCAACTTCCTTTGTAATTTTCATGCAATAGTGAGCACATCTGATCAAAGGACTTTTTCATTATATAGTATAGTATAGTATATATAGTATAGTATTATATAGTATATTAGTATTTGGTCACAATATATAGAGGGGAGCAGGTCATCTTTCTGCTGCATCCAAAAACACTAGATCTGAAATGAATGTTGAAAATATGAGAAACCCTTTAGATAAACAGATAAAGATAAACATTTGGCACTTTCATTTCTAAATGCCAACGCAGATTAAAATTCAGAGATGCTTTCTAGCATCGATGCTGCGAGTGAGCTTCTGGTTAAACCCGTGGGTTGGTGCAGGATTATCAAATTTACCTGCAGACACAATCATAAACTATAAAATATGTTTAAGTCCAGTTTTCATTTTTTTCAGAGGCACAAATTATAATGAATGCAACAAAAATAATAGCTTAATATGCTCATTGCCCCCTCAGAGTAAACCACTACTGTATGATCACACTAATATAAATGAATGGGATAAAACTGAATGCTAGTTTGATGTGCTACACGGCGTGGACGCATCAGGACTTCAGTGTTTTATCAACTATTTACCACAGCATCTGAGAAGCACTTAGTCTCATGACTGGTTGGGTTAAACTGATTAAAATGACTTCACTTTGAGCCCAACGTTTGGTTTCTTTAAAGTTTTTCTGCCCTGGTTTGGACTGACGGCACAATGGAAGTTTTACACAGCAGAGTTTCTACTGACTTTGCAAAAGCTTACAAACAGACTTAAAGGCAGAAACGCTCAAACGTCTGAGCATCCAGAGCAGTGAGAGGCCAACAGCATTACAGATGAGCTTTTAGTTTTAATCCCATCAGAACAACAACAGTCATGTCAGACTCTGCTTCTCAGTTTTGCTCTCTTTTGCCTCATTTCCAGTCGTTTCTGCTTTGCAGCTAATTTCCTGCTCAGATCTTTCACAATTTTCAGGGTGCAAACAGATTAATCACTTCCTTTTCCTTCTAGGTTTTAAATCTCAAACAACTACAGAAAGCTTTTTGAAATGTTTATTTATTGATGTTCTGGGCTATTTGTGTTCATCAGTGATCATGGCGCGACCACTTCCAGGTGATGCGCAGGGATCATTTTGTTGCTATGACACCTGGCAGCGAGTGATCATTTAGTCCTTCAAGTTAACCTGTTAAAGCAGGAAAAAAGTGGTCAACTGTGAGGATTTGAGTGACTTTAACGAGAGCCAAGCTGATGGCTTAGCAGCAGGGACAAAGTATCTGAGGTGGAGCTCCATTGGGATGTTCCTGGTCTGCAGTAAGGATCAGCCAAAATTGGTCAAAGGAAGAAAAACATGTGAACCAGTGGCAGGGTCATGGAAGACTGATGCACACTGTCTCAAAGGCTGCCTATCTATCCATCTTCTACCACACTCCAGCCCCAAGCCCACCTCTCTAACTGCTAGGCCACCACTCCCCCCCCTCCTCTGAAACAAATAGAGGAGCTAATGAAGTAAATATTGCTGACAAGGTTAATGCTAGGTCTGACAGAAAGATGTGCACCACACTTTGTTCTGCTACTGGCTGCATAGCTGCTGACCGGTCAAGGTGTTGATCCATGTCCAGTGCTGCAAGTGTCTACAGTGGCCATGTCACAGATCACAGAGCACCGGTGCATGTGCATCTCTTAGCTGAGGAAGACATGACACTATGGGAAGACGACTAGCAGGTGTGCTGCTTTGGGCAACTTTGGGATCCCGACATTCATGTGGATGTACCTAAACAGGAACAAAGCGAGAGCTTTGAGATGGTATCCTGTGAGTTTCATAGAGTTCCCACCTCACATCTCACAGGATGAAAATGCTCTGCTAGGTGGTCATAATGAGAATGATTTATTGATATTTTCTTTAATGTAAATCGTTTTATTATTTTCTTCTCAATATTTGTAAAGCTAAAAATGCTGGATGAGTGAGTGAGAGAACGTTAAAACATTTATGTCAGAATCTGTGGCTTTAAAGCTGCGTTTCAGTTTGAGTTTGTTTACGGGAGCTGGTTTCAGAGATGATGAGCGACTCAGAGTAATGGGCTGCTTTTCAGTCACATGGTCCCGCCGTTACATCCACTGGCCGATGTTGTGCACGGATGAAAAACAACGAGGTCTGTTGTGCTGCATGTGTGGGAGTATAGTGAGCTACAGCTGGGTTTCCATTTACTAATGAAGCAATGTTTTGAAGAGCTGCAAAACAGAAATGTGACTCACACGTTTCCATTCACTGATGTAAATAAATTGTGTGTAGAGTGTGTAGAGTCACCAAAGGGGTTACAGTATAGACTACATTGCAAGTGGTTGTGATTCAGTAGAAAAAGTAGTTCTAACAACAATAACTGTGGTGGACATCCACAGGAAGAAAAGAGAGAGAGCGTTTCTTAAGGAGTTTCTTTGTTCTCATGGAAAATCTGGACTGTTATGTCTGGAAAAAAGCCGTCAGTCAAGCTTATTGTTCATCAGACTGGTGAGTCACTTCAATTTAATCTTTACCAGGTCAGATGCAGCAAGCAAAGTGGTTTCCATTCCCCTTAAAGATCCACTCCTCAACTTTTCGATCTTAAAACTAAAAACTCTGTGTTCTGGACTTGTTTGATGGCACAGTGACGTCTGTTCTATGCATTTCTGGCCAGCAGCCTCCCGCGGCTGAGAAACTGCACTATTAAACTTTTTCATCCGGAACGCATGTGTGCTGAGTTTTGCTGCACGCAAGCGTTACACGCTAGCAAGTGGAATTAAACAAATCGGCTGTTTTGAACACGCACCGTGGCGGATTCAGCAAACAAAACGTTAGAGGGCATTAATTGGAGGAAGGGAGGAAACAAAAGAGAGCCAGAGACAAGAGCAAGGGATAAGACATAGTAGTAACGGGAGGATGAAGATGGATGCCGAATTATCCGTTGATAGGGGGCACAACACTGAGAAAATGGCAAAAGCTAAATAGTGCGTCTTTAATATGCATCAAGCCTCTTTCAGAACAGACAAAAATCCATCCCATCTGAGCTTCTAAACTTTTTATCTGCATTAAAGCAACACTGCATAAGTTTCCTCCCTTATCACCTTGAATTGTCTTGTACATGAAATGTGCTATACAAATAAACTTGCCTTACATTAAAACTTGGAGCTTCTGAATTATTTTATGACACACTGACATTCCTCATGTACTTTTCTGGAGTTTCCCAGAGCTGAAAATCTGCCCTTCACACCTTTTTCTTTCAGGCTGGCGCATCACCTGTTAGCAGCGCGTGCTGCTGTGTCACACGCTAGCAACTGCATATTATCAAACGGGCCATATTGAATGTCTGATTCAGCAAAGAAATGGGTAAGGACATTATCGGAGGGAGCAAGGTAAAGAAAGTGAGAAAGTGACAGAATAAAGAGTCAACATCAAACTGACTTTTACTGGCTGGAGAAAGCTCAGAGAAGAGACAGGATGTAACATGGATGCTGAATTAGCCGTCGTTAGGGGGCACCAAATGGTGAAAATCATAGCACTGCTGTAACAGAATAAAAAAAAAAAACTTTTTCTACAATTTCCATTCATTTAGTCTTATTCACGTCTTTAAATGAAAATAGAAAATGGAAATGGAAAGCCAAGTATTGCTTTAAAGTTGTATGTTTGATCAGTAACCGCTCTGATTAGCTCTCTTATGATACCAAACCTGATGGATCAGTCAGTAGTAGGGCTGTGTTTTAATGTGTTGTAATCTCTCCACACTCCCGATACATTCTGCCAGGAGCCACTGGTCTCACTCCACCGTTCACGCGGGCAAATTTCGAAAACTTCTAAAGAGTTTTTGGTGAATAAAAGACGCCATTTTAAACTAGATTTTCCAGCAGCAATGCGAACGCTAAGTAACCGCAGAAAGTGAAGGTTAACAAGTTCAAACACACGTCATCTTATGTTATTAAGAGACGCTGTTGTTTTTATGCAGCAGTTAATGCATAAAGTTTAGGTACTTTAAACGTTTACGTTCTTAGAACTATCTGGAAGATTCGGACAAAAAGACGAAACATAAAAGAATTATCTTCAGCTGACGCATCATATTCAACTTTTATCTTATTTTGACATTCTTGGACTATTCAGGAAAACAATCGTTTAACTTCCACACAGAGCTGCATTGATGTTTGTGTTTGTGTGTGACTCACGCCATGACGATGACGCTGAAGTCGAGCCAGTTCCAGGGGTCCCTCAGGAAGGTGAAGGGCCCCACACAGAAACCTCTCGCCAGGATCTTTATGAGAGATTCAAATGTGTAGATACCTGTAAAGGTATACCTGAAGAGACGAGGAGGAAATGTGGGAGGAGGAATAAAAGGAGGGAAAAAATAGGATGTAAGAGAAGTAGGGAGAGAGTAGGGAGGGATAAGAAGTGAAAATGATGAAAAAAATCGGAGAAGAAAGGGAAAGGAGGTAAGGGTGTGATAGAGATGATGAATAAAAGGAATGAAGCAGTAGAGAACAGATTAATTGAAAAAAAAGATGAAAGAGGACCAGATAAATATTCATAAAAGTCTCCAAGCTTCCTGTACTTATCCATTTTGTCCCCCAGGTACAAGTTTGACCGACCGAAGTCAAGTCAACCGTATAAGACAGAAACAGGCAGTCATGTCAGATCTGTGGCAGCAGCTGCAAGCCAGTGGTGCAACTCTGGACTTTAAAAGGGACAGTTCACCTCTTTTTTCCCCAACAAACCCTTGTGATAACAAAGTGTTAGTAACGATGGACCTAATTCTAACGGAGGTGAATGTAACTGAGACTGATGGAGCCCAGTCATAAAAATCTACGTCAGAAATAACAGAGAAGCTTGTTTCTGAGCATGCTCTGAACAACACAGATCTGTATGGAGCTTTGGAAGCCATGTTAACATTAACAGGTGACACTAACAACAGTAACCTGAACAATGTTAACTTACATTCATCCACTATTCTGAACTGTCACCTTTAATGTTAAATGTAGATCTTAAAAAAGGTCCAGCAGGGCTTAATTACAAGCCACTGCTCACTAAAACCTTCCTTTTTCAGGATCTGATGCACAAAGAGACATAAAATGAAACGTTTTAGAGTAATAAGATTGTTGCTTCCCTCCCAAAACAATAATAATAAAGAAAAATTTCAGATTTGATGTGAAATGGAGAATTTTTTTGTTTTGACTTTGGGAGTTTGACATTTCATTCTGCCTGACTGACCTCTGGATTCATCGTTTTCTGCGACTGGTGGGCATTTCAGTCCAACCGATTCAACTGAATGTTTCATCTGCACACTAATAACCCACCAGATCAGGTGACCTTTATTCCCCCCTCCTTACTTTACTTCTTCAGCCGTACATACAGTATATAGTAAGTAGAGGACAGACAGACAGACAGAAAGCTTCTGAAGTGTACTTACTCCACGTATTTGGCCCAGTAAGCTGGCTCCGACATGGCCATGAAGCAACAGTTGGTCAGGATGGTGCACATGATGAACAAACTGAATAATGTGAGAAGGTTAAGGAAGAACGGGGTTTCACATTACACTCACACATCAGAAAACATTTCATCTGTACTGAGGTTCATTGCAAATCTGCTTCATCTTCTCAGACGTCCATGCTCACGAGACTTTGTTCAGTCTGAAGTGGAGTCGTCTTCATCGGGATAGTTTACTATGGTGGAGCTGTTAATGTATGTTCTCTCAGATGCCCCTTTGTCACGTGTCCTTTAGTGGACATGTGTAAGTGGAGTAGGTGCACCCATTCATCCTTCCTTCATTCATCCACCTCTTCATCCCTCATTCCTTACTGGAACATCCACTGCAATAGAAAAATTACTTACCTCAAAAAAGCATTTGACTACATACATCATAATATTCTTCTTAAACATCCTTGTAACTAGGTAACTAGCAGTGGCACTTTATTAGATTACAAGTTATTCAAACAACATAAAATAGTGTGTTCAAATAAATAATATAAAATCAGATATATGCAATGTAGCATGAGGGGTTCCTCAAAGGTCAGTGCTCGGACCTGAACTGTTTATTTTGACCAGTAATGATATCGTTAACGTATCTAAAGCGTTTATTTGCAGAAAGCAACTTTTCTTTATGTGGATGACCAGTTGAGCGGTGGTCCAGAAATGACTGCTTTAATGTAAAAAAACAAAAACAAAACAACAATAATAATACAAAAAAAACATATTTCATGATTGTTAGTAATAGAGATACAAACATTAAAATTTCATTTAACAAATAACATATTACAATTGACAAAGGAAGAGAAATTAAGTATTTGGTTATTATTTATGAATTTTCATCACGGAAGTCGCATATTAAATAGCAAAAAACAAATGTTACATAAAGTAAAGTATTCACTGGAAAACAAAGGACTAAATCTATTGTTTAATTCTTTGATTGTTCCATATCTGACTTATTGTGTTGAAATATGGGGAACTACAAGTAAAACTAGTTAAAGTAGTTTTCATTTGACCAAAAAGAGCAATAAGAATCATTGGCAGAAGCAGATATCAATCCATCATTTGCAAAGTTACAGCTATGAAGATTCAGTCATCGAGCTGAATACAATATTCTGAAGTTAATGTACAAAGGTCATAGGAAATGTTTCCCAATCAATATTCCAAAAAGATTTGAAAAAAGACAAATTTGCTATCATTTAAAAGGATGAGAAAAATAAAACTAAATTCAGAACAAAAGTTGGAGGATGTGTCTGTGTATGGAGTCAGTATTATGGAACAATCTGATTAAAGAAGCAAAATCAAATATTGTCTTTAAAAAAAACTGCTTTGACGAGAAAATAAAATGAAAAGAAGTTAATTTGTTTTGCTCTGTTTTGCTGTATGGTGATGTTAATATAGTTTATGAAGCATAACAATTTTTGCTGTCCCCTATTATATTATTTGTTTGGTAAATGAATGGTTTGTGAGAGAAGGGCAGATTATATATGTATATATTTCTTTTTTTTCTGCTTCTTTAATTCACGTGTTATAGATTCATGTTTGCATTGATTGTTTTGTTTGGTTAAAGAATTAAACTTCTTTTCCCCCTCTACATATCATTCTTCTGTTTCTCTTTTCAGATTCTATCTGGTTTGAGTCATTAGCCGTGTTTACATGCTCTGTGATCCAGATTAACTGCTTGATTGTAATTGTAACATACCGACCAGAAGATTCTGAGTCGATCGCACTCATTTTGATTTAATTTAATTATCTGAATAACTTTATCAGGGTCCATGTAAACAGCAAAGATCTGGTCGGAATAGAAGAGATTTAATCTAAACATGGCTGCTGACATCCTGAGACGGTGTAGGTACCAGATGTACTCGGGTTGGTCAGATCTGCTCGGGGCCCTGCGCCTGCCGATGACGTATCACTACGGCAACGCCGCTCGATCTGCTCGGGCTGACAGGTCTCTAACAACCAGATCTGCTCGGGTCTCTTAACCTCGTTGTCTCTACAACGACATTTGTTCTCTTGATCTTGAAGTTCTTGAAGCTACAATCCCACAAATTTGTCTGAACCACGTCCAGCCAATCATATAGCAGATGTCATCGGCAGGCACAGGGCCCCGGGCACATCTGACCAACCGAACACATCTGGTACCTAACAGACCACCCTGAGTCTCCCCACAAACACCCCACATGAGCCAATAAGAGAACTTTCAGATGAATCCATCAATAATACTCTAATTCAGACCTTTATTACAGAGTAAACTCACATTATTGAGGCAAGGTACTTGCCAGTGAATAGAGATTTGGATAGAAGTGCAGAGAACTGGCTGGAAAGTGGAGGAAATGGTTGTGTCTTTATTCACAAATGAAGAAAAAAAGATGCAGATTTAATTCTGATGGATCTGCCGACACCTGCCCAGAAACGTGAAAGTGTGAAATCAAACTGACGATAACCTCAAATTTGCAAATAGTTTGCTGTTTGGCCAGAAGTTGGACTTAATCATGCCTGAGAGAGAATTAGTCATTTAATTTAGTGTACACTTCTTTGATTTACAGCTCTTGTCAGCATGTGGAGGAGCAGCAGCTCAAATGGAGGATAAAAATGTCCTGAGTGTTTTGTTGGCGACCAAAGAAGTGAAGCTTTTATGATTCATTCTCTCATTGTAAGCCTCAGCTAAATGCCTGACATGTAAATGCAAAAATCTTTAGTTTTTTTTACCACTTTATGTGTGTATGTGGAGATTTTACATGTGCTGTATTTTTTAATAGCTCGCACTTTAGTGCTAAATAAAGACAAAGTGTCCTGGGTTGAGTCAGGTTAGCATGTAGCTCGCTGTTCAATGCCTGCCACATTCAATACAGCAAATTAATATGCCATTAACAGCACTCGTGTAGAAGCCCCCCCAACAAGCCTCTAATCATTTCATAATGGGGAGCAGTAACTTTCCAAACTGTCAGCGGCAGCAGTATAGGTTAAATATCAGCTTCACCTGCCTTCTTCCTGATCAGGTGGGAGAGACTTGGTGAGACCTCGCTCAGCTGTCAATCACAGCTATAAATGAATCATAATTATTGTAATTTGGCAGAAGGAACATGCTGCCAGGGTGAAAGCAGCCCAAACTCCAGCTGAAACTTGTTTGAGTGGTGGGGTAATTGTTGATTGAGTGCCGGCTGTAATGATGCCGCCGGAGTGCGGTGGCAGGCGGTGAGATAATACAGTTACCGATTGACAAACAACACAAATGTCCCCCCACCGCGGCTGCCACACAGCCAGAAGCTAATTATCCTGTAATGATAGCCCTGCTGTTGTGGACCTCCCAGGCCACCATACCGGTAATGTCATTATACCTCCCACATCCATGGCGGGATCCATCTTCCTCTCACTAGTCTGCCTTACTTTCTCTTTTTTTTTTTTTCCATGTCCACATTCGTGCTCCTCCATCACTCCCCCCGTTCTCTCTTAACCTACGTTCGATCAAACCTGGTGGCATCAATGCTGCTCAAGCTGCACCCCGGCCTCAGCTGGACCAGATGCACCAAACTTAAAGGGCCGGTCTGCAGAAAACACCGACTGTCTCACAGGAATGTCTCGTGGGACACAAAAGTGGCCTCCCGAGCAAGCCCCCGTGAGAAACGTGGCCGTACACGGCGTGCTCCTTCAAAAGTGTTTTCTGTTTTATCACCTGAGAGATAAAACCCAAAATGTTAGCATCATAGCATCAGAGCTGTGTGTGTGTGTGTGTGTGTGGGTGTGTGTGTGCATCCAGCTCACACCACAGCTTGTCATAGTGGCGCCACTGTGGTCGGGCAGAAATCCAGAACACACTTGATCTCACACAAACACTTCTAAAGCACAAACTCAAACTCCACTTCACCTCCACAGCTTGTACCCTCACATCCACACACCACCTCTCCACAACAACACACACATTTCTTATTTCTGCTTTTCCTCTCCTTGTAACACACACACCACTCGATCGAAAACACACACACCGCCAAACATGAGCAGCGCCACACCTCTTCTGCCGACCTCTTCACCCACTTATCCCCGTGACAACAGCAGCGTGTCCGCCGGCTCGACATCTCTCAACACCAGCAGCCGCCTCCCGCGGTAAAAATAGACAAGTGTGAGGTGTGGATAAAGGGGGTTTAAGGGTTTGGGTTGGGGGGGGGTTTGGATTTTGGGTGTGAAGTAATATCTGACATGTAGGCCTGGCGTCTGGAGGCCGAGGCGGACGCCGGCGTGGAGCTGGTGAGCAGCAGAGGATGGGCAGCTGGCCAAACTCCCGCAGCTGGAGGCTTCTGGTTTTAAAGCACTTCTGAACCAACGGCATCAACTTTTGTCTTTAATCCCGATTATTCAATAACAAAAAAGTTTCATTTGAGCCGAGAAGCACAAATGGAAAAAATTCCATGTTTCCTTTATGTTTCATCAGCTTCCTTTTCATGAGCCGTAGTAATGGTGAAACAGCAGCTGTTGCAGATTTTCAGACGAATCTGCATCTATTCCTGCTGAATCGAAGCTTTCAGCTGCTCAGCCGTCAGCGTCTGATTCTTCTCTTCATGATGCTGCACACATTTTCAGCAGGAGACAGATGTGGACTGCAGGCAGGTCAAACACAGACTGGGAAAATGGTTCTCCTGAGTCCATGTGGCTGTACTGATCATGCTGGCTTCTCCTGCAGTCCTGTCTGAAGGTCTGTAGATGCTCCACAATAACAGAGAAATTTGCTCTTTTTCTCAAGGCTGCAAGAACAAAGTTCATTCTGGACCAGTTATTTTATACTTCAGGAAAACCCTCGTCCACGGTGTGGCAGTGGTTTCATGGTGCGGTGTCTGCGTACTTCCTCTCTACCCATTCAACCTTGGTGAAAGTTTCACATCGGCAGGAAAGAAAAGACAACTCGACAATATGTGATGTTGACTCCCAACCAAACTAAAATAAAGTTTCAAACTACAGAAACTACAGAAAGCACAGAGACAGAGGAGAGTCCAAGTCCACCAAACCCCTTTCACCATCCAACCATACTCCTTTTTACCTATTTAAATAGATTTGTCATCTTTTTTGAGACTTTCACTACATAACTTGAGTCTGGATTCCTAGACAGTTATGTTTTGCACTCATAGAAAATAAGCCAATTCCCATCTATGAACACAAACCAGTAGATTGAATCTTCTATTATGCAACACAACTCGACCAAAGGAATATACTCCAAACAAGTCCTTCATGTAAAAATAATAAAGTTTTTGCTTTCATTAACTTGGAATGAGCATTATGTCATTGTGACATTTTCTAAATCTGTTGAAAAGTGTTGTGATTGTTGCCCTCAAGCCCACAATTTGAGTTTATTGTAATAGAAAATGTCTAAAAACAGACAAATACTCACATTTCAGGGACTGGAACAAGTGATTTGATATGTTGGGGAGGGGGTAAAACAAAGTTTAAAATAGCTGCCGTGACATTTCTGATTAAAACTAACTGATTAACAAACTAATCGTTTAAGCTCCAAGGAGTCTGGGGGGAAATAATGCAAACGAAATGAACGCTGGGGGCCCCAACGGTAGATTTTAGTCCAGAGTCACACCGGCTGAGATTACTTCACCTCTTCTGGATCTTTAAACTCATTAAATCCCCATCACAGTCGGGTGCTGTCGCAGCTTACCGAGAGACATGACAAATCTACAGAAAGGACGCATATAAGGAGCTGCAGGTCAGGGATCGGTTTCCAGGAACCGACCTGGACGTTACTGTAACCGTCTGTGAATGTGTGTCCTTTTCCAGCCGTGTGAGTGCATCCAGATAACTCCTGAGGGAGGCTGCATAATATTTACTGTTACATGTTTATGGCTCACCAGAAAGCTGAAGATGATATCTGGCTTAGAAATACGACTGTCAGGATGAGTCCTCCGATTCACACACACACACACACACACACACACACACACACACACACACACACACACACACACACACACACACACACAC
>JAOXYM010000019.1:1202861-1213249 GCA_028567055.1 Leptatherina wallacei
GGGAGTCAATGGGAATCTGCTCTGTTTTGCAGCCAGCACCTAGTGGAGGAGGGGGGAACTGCAATTTTTGGCACTTTCGCATAGGCTTCTCATTTCTAAGCCGGAAGTTGCCCCTTGGTGAGGACAGAGGACCGCTATGCTTGTTTGATCACTGCGCTTATTTAGCGCAATCACGAGACAGGGGTTAAACCACCATCTGATTTGTTGGTGCATTTTACATCAAAAAATGTTTTGCTCAGTGTGCTTAATTTATTTATTGCGCGATCCAGAGGGCAAGACAAGACACACGTTCAGCGGATTTGTCAGTGCATTTTATTTTGTAAGATCTTCGACACATTTCCGGAATCTAATTTAGTTAAAAAATTAGTTTCTTCCTATGGTGGAGGTCTGCAGCCAGACTGTCTTGGGGTTGCTCTGTTTCTGCGTCAAGCGAGGGATGGCTAAGCTCCCTGAAAACGGACCAAATCACGTGAGTAACCGTCTGTCCGTCCGTCTGCGTATCCGTCTTCTGCTACAACCATAAATGGGCCTTAAGTGTACATTTCTGCAGCACATCGTCACCTTCTGTTTTACCTCCTATTTCTTTAAAACCTGCCTCCATAAACACCCAGTCTGCTCTGATTGGTCAACCAATTTACACTGAATGCTGCAGTTAAAAGCAGACAACTATGCATTTCAGACTCTTCAGCAGCAGTGCTTCATAATTACGCAGTAGCTGTTAAGTAATATCTTTAAGTAATATCCTCTTACCTTAACAGCCCCACCCACCCCAAAAAAAGTTTCACATAAGCCGGCTGCAGGTGTTTTACAAATAATTTCTCAAATCTTGTAAGAAAAGAAAAAGTGACATCATGATCAAGGCACCTGAGAGCTAGCTAGCTGTAGCTACCATGAATTGCTCCATCAGCTCCACAGCTGTTAGGCTGAAAATATACTTGCTTATACATATCCGTGTTCATCATGGCATCGTTCATTGTTTGTGCACGGTCTAAGAAATTAACACACGTTCACAAGCTGCAATATACAAGCAACCACTAGGGGCAGTGCACGGATCAATTCGACTAGATTAAGGTCACAGAGTTGACTGTGTGGTTGTTTTAGGGGGCTTACACAACATTTATGATACAACCGTTGTTGAGGTTTTATTCTGCCATCACCTCTAAATTACCCAAATGTTATCCTTCTTTATAGTCACTATGTTTATTTTGTTTACACGCTTAGAAATTTGGCAATTCTATCCGGTCTGAGTTCACTAACGCCCCCCTAGTGGAATTCTCCAGTAATGACAAGCAAGTAGGTAAACTATTTAGTTTCCCAAACAGCAGATTATTACTGCAGGGTTAGAAAGTAAGTATATTCTCAGCTTTAGCTGCAGGCTGCAAAGATGGGTGACGTTTAATTAAACAATAGTTCATTGATTCCAAAAGGATTTGATCAGAATCAGGCCCTAATCCTCAGACAGACTCACTAATAGGTCCAGCAGGAGGTAACGGTCCACTTTAGAGTGGATTTTAAGGCTTGTTAGGCTTGTAGCAGATTAACTCCTGAAGACATGTCTGACCTCCTGATACTCTATCAGGCTGAAAGCAACCTGAGAGCTTGAGGTGGATCATTACTTGAGCAAACTACAAACAAAAGGTGACAGGGCCACTCAGCTTGCTTTTCATTGATTTTATTACTTTTATTCTCATTTTATGCTCCTATTGTTGCCTTTTAGCGTTATATCAAATTATCGTGTTCCTTATTTATTATTCTGTCTTTATGTAACAGTAAACAATACTTGAGCTTTACAGAACTTACTATAATTGATCTTCCCAAAACATGCCCTTAGACTGTCTCTTAGAGGTTATTGTTGTCTCCAAAGAGGAGAAAAGTTCTCCATGACCGACCCAGCACAGACACACACACACACTCCCAGTCAGTCTTCTCAAGCCTTCAGTGAATGAAGCTGACAAAGAATTAATTTATTTTGCATGGATTCTTCGCCAGAAGAGAGGAGGTATTTCCAGAAATCTTCACACACACGTACAAACGCGCACACACATACACATGGCAGCCTACCCTCTTGTCTTTGAAGTAGTACGGGTCGATGTCTTCCAGGGGAACGCCCACCAGATGAGATGGGATGTCAGCAAAGATGCGCGGCAGCTGTTTTCCTGCTTCCAGGTCGGGCCGGGGCCGGGGGAGCACCACGTCGCCCAGGTCCTTAAACACACACACACACCGCACAAAAAAACATCTCAAATCTCACATTTTATGGTCGTATCCACGTCTTCCTGCTTCCGTTTCTGCTTCCTGGTCGTGTTTCTCAAATGTGTTCCTACCTCCTGGTAGTGTTTTTTGCGTCGGGCCTCCTCCTGGGCGATGCGCTGCTCGATGGCCGCCAGGGAGTCCGGCGTGAAGCGCTGAAAGCTCTCTGGTCCCATTGGAAACACACAGCCAGCCATCTTCTCATCCTGATCCTGCTGCAGACTGGCCCAGTATACCAGCTGCACACGCACCAGGAAAAACAATGACACATTAAAACATTTCTTACATTTAGTGTCAATTTAATGTCCTGGTGGGTCAACTCCACTCCTTACTACATTACCCAACATGCTTCTCTGCCAGAAATAGCTACCAAACTACAGTAGAGCAGATGGAGACATCAGGATAGGAGTATCAGAGGATTTTTACTGGGAAAAATACCATTGTACCGTCATAAAAACACCGATTTGCAAATCAAGATACAACAATTAAGTTGTTTTAGAGCATAGAAACCCTTAGAAAAAATGTTGAGTGACACATCTTAATATTTCCTGAAAACTGTTGGCTCATGTTGAACTTGATGGCAACAACGTGTCTCAAGAAAATGCTGGAAAATTAGGCAGTACTAAACAGGAACATGTAATTTTAGGTTAATCATCAACAGGTCAGTGACACTATCTGGGTTTAAAAAGAGCACCTTAAAGAGGAAGAGTCTCAGCAAAAAGGTTCAGCAATCAGAAAAATGTGTATACAAATTGTGAAACAGCTTTTTGAGTACTGTCCCTCATTTTAAGACTGAATTTTTTATCTTATTTACCAAACATAATATCATCATCACTGTCCCTGAGGGACACAGCTGTAATTCAATATTGGATGCCTCTGAAAGAAATCTCTGTGATCACAGTTCACCATGACATCCACAAATCTGGGTTCAAAAAGATGCATGTGGGGCAAAGATCCAGAAACGCAGCTGTCTTCTCTCAAAGCAAGCTGTTCAAAAACATACAGAAGCAAAGTGGAAAGCTGTTCTAAGATAAGACAAATCATATTTACATTTCTTTTTTGGAAATCAATTACAATTTCCCTTGGGATCAATAAAAGTATCTATCTATCCATCTATCCATCTATCTATCTATCTATCTATCTATCTATCTATCTAGGTTGTCACATTCTCTGGACAGAAGAGAGAAAATCGGGCGCGTTAGTAGCATTCAGTTCAGGTAGTATGGGGGTGCATTAGTGTCTTTTGAACTGGCAACTGGTAATATAAAAACAGATTTTAGGCAAGTTTGATTTATCTATTACATAAAACATACATTCATACATAAAACAAAAAGAAACATAAAATAAAATAAAGGGATTTACATATAATACAGAGGGGTGCAGAAAAAAATCTGTTGTAAATCGAGATTCTTATTAATGAAGATTCTGAATCGATCCAAAATCTCCAAGAATCGATATTTTAAGACTTTAAAAGTGTTTGACAGACTACTTTCAAAGCTATTAAGCAAAAATAAATGTCACCTCTTTATTAAAAGATTGCTTTTCAATTTTTGAATCACTTGATTGTCCTTGAAAACCTCCTTGTATCTTATAGAGGAATGCAGTTAATCCCGGAATTGGCACCCTTTGTTACTAAGAGTATTTTTTGTGAATCAAAGTCGGTTTGAATAAAGATTCAGAGTCGAATTGAATCATGAGTTGAAGTCAGATTTACATCCCTAAACATCAACATTAAAATCATCACCATCACTGTCAGTGTAAAAGAAAATACTTTTTGTTTTTTTAACTCCCAGCCTAAATTAAAAGCTGTGGTCTGTGGATAGGGTCGTTTGCACAGTAACTACAATATACAGACCATTTCATACGGTAACAGAAAAACTGAAAAAGAAAATAAATTTGACTTATTTTTTGTGACAAAAGATATATATATTTTTGCCATTCTTAGGTGCCACCCAAATTAGAGACAATCAAATTCTGACAAATATCCAGTGTAAACTGGCCGTCACCTGGATAAAACACAGATGCCCACATGTACATGAATGCAGCATCTAATGTACTTCTGCTCAAAATGCACCATTCATTTTATTTTTTGTTTTCATATTGTTTTCATACAAATATACTGTATGTTTTTTTTTGTTTTCTCTTATTTATTGTAATTAATTTGTATAAAAAAGGGAAAAAAGAAAAAAAGGCATCATCTGGCTAAAATTCCTATGATAAAAGCTGTTAAATAAATCTACATTGTGATTCTCAATAAAGAAAATTAAAAAAAAAGTGCAGCATTCATACAGCATTATCCCATAACTAACTACGTGGGTGATAATATTTGTTTTATTCATTATCTATTTGACAGGGACATTGCATTTGTACACAGTTACCAGGGATTTGTACCTGATGACATGCTAACAGAGTTTGTAGCTTAAGCTAATTCTATCCGTCCAAACTATTTACATTTAATGAAAATGATCTAAAATATTTTTTGTTTTTTATAGCCACCATTAAAAAGTTAAATAATCCTAAAAACTGCTGATTTGGTTAAAAGTTCTCATTATATATTTGTGCAGCAGTGAGTAAAGCTTTACATGCAGGATCCTATGTACATTTGTTAGGTTAACAAAATTTACCCCAATAATCAGTTAATTTTTTCCTAAAATCTAGGCCTTTTACTTATCTATTTATCCATTTATTCATTTATCCATTTATTCATTTATTTATTTATTTATTTATTTATTTATTTATTTATTTATATATAAGGTCTCATTTACATGTTCCACCCTTTCTCCCAGTTCATGCCCCATGCATGGCCCCCCCTCAAAGATTTTCTAGAGCCACCCCTGCTTTGAGCAGAAATAGACAAAGGTTAGTTTGTTTTCAATCTTAGTGTTACAAAACCTCATGTAATGTTACTCTTCACGTCAACTTGTAAGGCATCAGTGTTTGACAGATTAGAAATGTTGTCTCTAGCTTGCTGAGATCTCCTCTACCTCATTTCTAAGTGGCGACAGTTAACTCATCAAAAAGGCTCAAAGAAATTCTCTACAGATGCGATGAAGTTTTTAATAGCGTCACATACCTGCCGTCATTTTCCTGTCATCCTTGTAACTGAATCACTGATACGTGACGATGTCTCCGACTCACTCAAATTAAAAGAAAAAATAAAGAAAAAGCTCAATTTCTGCATCGCTCTACATTTTAGAGTTTCAATCAGAGTTCTGATTGACACGAATTCTTGGTGTCCATTATTCCACAGCAGAAAGAGAAGCAGACACCATCTTCATTATTTAAGATATTGTTTTAATTATTCAGAACCAAAAATCATGACCAAGGTTTATTGTTTAAGATCACATGATGCAGTTAAGTCCTGGCCCAATTTAAGCCCCGATCTGAGCATTGAAAACTGAAAACACAACAAATACAACGCATGCAACTAGATCCTGTATTCTTCCCTCATCACTGAACAACCCATCCGTTTTAGCCACAGACTGCTAAAGCCTCATTTTCAGATCAAAGTGGTGCTGTGTGTTTGACAAGAATAGGATCAAATACCACCAGTCTTTAACTATAGTCTGATGTCAGACTGTTCAAACACCTGTTGAGTATATTTTAAATCCTTGAGTCATGACACGAGGAGCGTTTGATTTGAGTGCCTGGAGTATCAGGACAGTGCCTTGATTGAACGGCATCTTTACTTGCAGGATGATTGCGTCCTCTAAGACAGCGGCCTGCCGCTCAGGATGGCCCACAGCCTCACCTCACTCAAAATTAAACCACTGTTCAGGCCATTTCAGATTGCAGCAATCAGCCTGAAAAACTCTGTGATTGACCTGATGGAGCTCAATCACACCTGCATCCTCCTGCTCCGCTCAGCAGTTTATACAGCTGCACAATGAAGTGTTCAACTACTGGACGTAGCCGCATGTCCATCTACTGTAACTGTCTGCATCATTTTCCTTCCATCATAGTAGAACTTCACAAAATCACTTTTATAGTAAGTTTTTCCAGTTTCCAGTGAGTTTAAACTATAGTGTTGGACCTAATTTGTACTCTTGAGGGTGATTCGAATCAAATTCCTGCCTGGACAAACTAACATGCTCACCTTTCCTAGAGGGAGAACAAATCTATGAGACATATCTTAATATTTACAAAGACATTTTCAACTATTACTGATTATCAAAGCACAAGTCACATGTTGATCATGATGATCAGACATAGTTTATCTTATGAGGTCAGGAGAAGCTGATCAAACTGTAGAAAACTGCTTTTTCCTGAAAAAATCTGAATGATGATCCAGATGCACAACACAGTAGGCAACCATGGCAAACACTAGAAGCACTCAGAAAGCGCAGACCTCCGCCAAGCCAAAAGGTCATACACCTCAAAACCCTAAAAGGCCCAACAGCCCACCCAGTACCCCCTATGTTTTGGACCTACTGGATCTCCAGATCCAGAATATCAACATGATCCAGGTCAAATATTGTCGGATTATAACATCTACCATGATGTCATCTCGATTCTGGGCGTTATCTTTTCAGATAGAAGCTCTAATGGCAAAATAATCTCCATCTCCCCGTAGAATCCTTGAAAAAATTCCTGGCTCCAGATGATGATCCCGATCAACCCCAAAATCTAAATCACTTGTTCCTTTTTTTTCCATTTATGACATTTCATGAAAATTCCATCAAAATCTGTCCATAACTTTAAGTTATGTTGCCAGCAGACAGACAGACAGAGGGACAAGAATACGCTGCTGAAAATATTGGCTCAGGTAAAAAAGCAAGCTTTACACAGAATTCACAGAAAAAATAGTAAAAAAAGATTTGTACTTCATCAAGATGATGCTTGTGGCAACCAAAGAAGCAATTACTCAGAACTGGGGAAAGACTGAAGGCCCTACAAAAGAACAATACGTGGAAATTATTGGAGAAATGGAAAAACCGACACATAAACTAAGTCTCCAAGAGACTCAAATGGAAGATAAATGGTCAAAATGGATCCAATGTAAAGTGGCTCTTAAGAGGCCTGAGGAAGAGACAAAGACTTACATTCCCAAGCACATTGTTTTGTATATGTTGTAGGAAAAAAAATATTAGAAAAATAAAGTTTGAAAAAAAGGAGGGAAAAAACAAGCTTTAGTTGAGTTTTTGGAAATCCGTTGGACGTAAACAGCCCGATAAGGATTTCTCATCCACAGCTTTAAAAATATACAAAGGCAAACTGAAGCATCAGGAAAAAAGAAAACAAGAGAAGTTCATGTCAGGAGGAAAAAATTTAGGGGGAACTGATGGACCGATGAAGGTAGACTGAAAGACAAGACTGTGTAGACACATATAGAAACAACACAGAACAGACAAAGCAGAAACCCAAAGTAGCACAAAGTGTCTACATGGCACAGGGACATTTATTATGTACAAATGGAGCCATTGTTGCCCAGCAGTGTCCCAAAGCTGAGAAACCACATTTCACAACTCGGATACTGTGTCGCTTTAGAGCAGCTTTACGGAACCACGTCACACACTAGCAACTGGACATCAACACACTGGCCGTTTTCAACGTCCACCACGGCTGATTCAGCAAAGAAACCCAAGACAACATTATTTGAGAAAACGAAAGAAAGAGAAAGCAACATAACAAGAGATAAGACAAGAGGTCGGACCGACTTTTACTGGCTGGAGAGAGCTCAGGGAAGAGACAGGATGCAAGATGGATGCTGAATTAGCCGTCGTTTGGGGATGCTTACTGTAAAAATCTTCCAAAGTTCAGTAGCTCATCAATCATAACGTCACAATCATGGTGTAAGTGGTGTTACCAACCCACATATCTATTAAAGAGGCCATGCTGGCATAAAGATGGACGTGGAAGCCGGATGTTTCTCACATGACAAATTACAATCTTAACCCAAAAGAGGAAACTTAAAACTATAGTCCAGAAAAACTATCGCTGCCGTCAGTCAGGAAGCAAACCTGTCATGAAAGAGCATGATCACTTAAACTGAAGTTTGCAGATCGATTTGCTGCCGTTTGAAATGGCAACATAAAAAAACCAAGATACAATTCTGGTGAAAAGGTTCTCTTAAAAAAGTTATGTAGTACAAAAGATATGTTACGTAAAAATCTGTCAGAAGAATTGACATGACAGTGAGCCGCATCACACGATCTGCAACCCACCACGTGTATTAACATGTGAAAACCTTCACAATGCTCACTTTTCAAAACAGAATCGTACACCTTTACCCCCAAACCGTTGTGGGAAAGCTGCCATGACAGTCCACAATTTAATCTGCCAAACCCCTTCTACCCACTGACAGGAGTTTCTGTGGAAGTCAGCAGTGACTGTCATCACGAGTCATCGCGTTATCATGTCAGCATCATCACGAGTCGACACGTGATCACAACAGCTGGATGTCAACGAGTCAGGAAAACAGTCGTGGTGGTGAGGCTGCAACATTTTGTGCTGTGGACCAGTACAACTGATAAAGCATTTTTTAGCCTGAACTTCTTAGAATATGAGAACAAAACCAGTTTCTTTATGAGCTGTGTTGGGGATCAGCCTGGCCTCATTTGGATGCACATTGGAGAAAGCAAAAAAATCTACAAACAGGGAGGAGAGATCTGCACTCTGATGGGTTCTTTTCCATTTTTGAAGAGAACCGGCTAAAAAACGCTGCTCCTGACCTCTAATGTTTCACCTTTCATCAGCCAACCAGGACAAAAACTTTCCCCATGCAGAAGGACTTCTACAGTTTTCAACAATATCTCATATCTTATGAGGGACTCTGGAAGATCAAAGAAAGCAGTAGCTAGCTCAGTCAGACATCTTTGAATATGTTTAGAATAAAAAGAGTTGACATCACATTGAAACGTAAAGCTCATTGGCTCATCTCAGCATCCAATCAGAGTGATCTTTCTCACAGATTGAGCCAACATTAGCTGCGTTTACATCTAGCACTTTTGATCCGATCAAACATCCAATCAGAATAAAAATGTGTCATATAAACACCTCAGCTGATCCGATCGGCCTTGATGGGAAAGAATTTCCGATCCGAGAGGGGGGTTTAAACTTTTTCACGATCAGATCAGCAGGAAAAAAAAAAACATGTAAACACTCAATTCGATTTTTGAGCTTTTTGAAGGTCAAAAGTTTCGAAATAAAAAAAGAGCCCCACCCCCCTTTTTTCCTTGAACTAGTAGAACTGCGTATGTCCAAAAAGGTTAGAATGTACTGAATCTGTCAATCATATAAACACACAACGGATGGGATCATTTTATCCAGCGTCCATGTAAACGTGTCGGCTGGAATCTGATCAGATTGATTTCTATCGGACAGATTTAATATTTGTCCATGTAAACATAGGCTGGTGATTCATTTGCGCTAAATAAGCAGAAAAACATTCGTTGGGTTCAATTAAACATTTAGACTAAAAAACTTTGTTTATTCTTATAATGTGAAGTGAGTTACAGCTGCATCTAATCTTTCACGTATTGTGTTATTAATTCATTTTACTTGCAACATGTAGCACCTTTTTTACCCTCTGACCTATTGATGCTATGCTAAAATAATTTCATATTCTTAAAAATATTGAGGAAAAAATTTACATGGAACTTTCTGAGTAGAACTACAGCAAAACAAATTAGTTACAATAGCTTAAATAAGTCATTTGACAACTTCATTTCATCAAAACTTTAGAAGGAAATTGAGTCAGACAAACTATAAACATCTCTGGATATATGCTCAGTAATATAATAGCATATAATATTATGCTATTATATCCATGTCGACTGTCTGGTTATTATGGGATGCCCAGGTAATGAAGTGTAGGCTGACAATTGTGTCTCTTTCACGCTCAGAAACAATCGAGTGTAGAGAACACTGACAGAGATTGACTTCAGGATCACTGAGACCAGAGTTTGAACAGAGGAAGAATGAAAGTGTGTAATAGGTGTGTGTGTGTGTGTGTGTGTGTGCGTGTCCAGGCCATCTGCCTTGGATCCTAATTGAATGATTAGACAGGCCTCATTTTTCAAGCCTTCATGCATTTATTCTTCACAGCTCCCAAATCTGATTTCTGGAGTGTGTGTGTGTGTGTGTGTGTGTGTGTGTGTGTGTGTGTGTGTGTGTGTGTGTGTGTGTGTGTGTGTGTG
>JAOXYM010000019.1:1227213-1238890 GCA_028567055.1 Leptatherina wallacei
GTGTGTCAGTCCGCCTTTCAGATTCTGGATTTCATATAATTCTAGTCAGACTGATATGTTTACATGTAATTATGATGTTAGTTTTGTCTCAACATGATTTTTACAAGTTTTCTGGAAAATCTGCTGAATTCAGAAAACCAAAACCAAAATAAAACATCACGGTGCACCTTTATTGAGTATCAGAAGCATCTGTTTTTACTCCATTTTTAATCATCGGGAATTCATTGCATCGGCATCCCTACATCTGTGCGTGTGTGTGTGTTTGACTTGGCATAGGTGCCTGCATATTCTGTCCTCCTTTATTTCCATACCGTTTCAGCTATTCATCAGATACAGTATCTGCCTCCATATTCCCCCTGATGTGTGAGTGTGAGTGTGTGTGTGTCTGTGTGTGTGGGTGGGTAGACAGCATGGTCACACGCTTGGCTTGCTCTTTTCTCCTCGGAGCATTTCTTCCAACCTCTGGCGAGCTGCAGAGAGTCTGCAGCTCTGTCTGTGCTCTCTCATCACGTCTCGAGAATTCACGTGAAATAAGGTCAACCTCCTGAAACACGCTCGTCTCTTTAACAAACTACCGTGTTGAATCAGGGTGTGATGATGAGCGAGGTGTTGCACTGAACACTGCGTGCCCTCCTGATGCTCCGCCGCTCGGTACAGCCTCACCTGCTCAAGGTGAATTTGGGCGTCTCCCTCTGTCAGCGCTGCTTATTCTCAGTTCTGTCAGTTTGAAAAAACATTGCATGCAAACTCCAACTGAGAGCAGCACAGCAAACTCCACTGGAGCACTCCTAACTAACATCAAGCTGCTTCCTAGTGAGCGTCATCATTTTGTAAATTCACCTTCAGAAACTGCTGAAACAGCTGGAAGCCATGTGATGTAAAGATGCAGGAGCTGAAGCTGAGGTGACTCAAATGCAGATTGACATCCGGTCAGGAACATAAAGAGGGAGAAGAAGAAAGATCAAGGGTGTGTCTCAATCAGTGCACTAGCGCACTTTCCAACACTACATTTAAGTGTATAGTCCGTTCACACGCACGTTTAAGCTAAAACATACCCGGATGCGTCCCTAAGATCTAGGGTAGAACGATGGACACTACTCACACTAACCGGACGCCATATTGCGGACGTAGAGGAAGGGGCGGGACTTATACAGACGTAGTACAGTTAGGACAATAAATGTCAACAGTCTTTAGCCGGTTTAGTAGACTTAAATAAATTATACATGCTACAAATGATTAATGTTATAGTTTGTGTGTTTATTTGGCGGATATTTTGGCGAGCTGGAGTGTTGCTGCTCCGAAGCAAGCGCGTAGTGCGAACTATATTCCAGTGCGAACTACGTTCCAGTGGACTTGTGTATTGAAACACACTCCAAGTCTTTGGAGGACTTTGTTGTCATTTGGTTTGCATCATCCGCTGACGCTCTGCAGAAGGGTTGTCACATTTTCATCAAGTGGAAAAAGTCAGTGACCTGCTTGAATTATAAAATATTAGTATTTCAGACCGTTAAAAATAGTTTTCTTTATGATCTTGAAGAGAGATCTCTAATTTCAGCTTGACCTAACAGGCCTAAAGCGGAATAAGCTAATGTTATGTTTGCTACATTACAACATGTAACACACACCACACATTGGAATAAACTAGCGAGTAATGTTGACTGAAGAGTGAATCATTGCTCTAATCTGTGAAGTGGAGTTAGTTTAACTTCACAAATATCCAGAGATCTCCCTTGTTAACATGGCAACAGCAGACAGTAGCTACGTTTACATGGACAAATATTTCATGGATATTTGATTGAAATCAATCTGATCAGAGATTCCAGCCGACACATTCACACGGATGCTGGATAAAATGTTCCCGTCCGTTGTGTGTTGATATGATGGACAGATTTAATACGAATCCAACACTTCAGACATGCGTAGTGCTTACTAGTTTGAAAGGAGGAGGGTTTTATTTTTTTTATTTTGAATCCTTTGACCGTCGAAAAACTCAATAATCCTGAAACTCTTTCAGTTTCCAGCAAAAACGCCAAAAACCGCCACAGTCCCGTTCTGTTTTGCTGCCGCAGTTCGTCTTCCCTGAAACTGCAACTCGTAACCCCAAGCGTCAAACCTCCAGCGGAGAAGTGTGAAGCCTATGCTGAAGTGCCAAAAATTGCAATTCACCCCTCATCCACTAAGTGCTTGCTCCAAAACAGAGCAAATCCCCATAGACTCCCATGGTGAAAAGGCCGACTTTACAGCAGACATAAACATGTTTAAAGTCTGGTACAAAAAAAAACATTTTAGGTTTAATAGGTCAAGTTTACCTTCGTGACAACTTCGGGAATTCATTTATAACTCATTTGTTTAGATATTATTTAATCTGGAATTAGGGGCCCGTCCTTTCGATTGACAGGTGTCAGATATCCGGCAGCAAGGAGGCAGAGGGTAGCAAAACTGTGGTTTTTAGTCGGCTAACAGCGTGCCTTAGCTCATTAGCCTACCTCCCGTTAGCTCCGGGTTAGCTTATTTAGCTCGTAGCTACAGGCAGGTAAAAGTTTGATGGGTGTCAGTCATCCGCCCCCCTCTCAGCAACACCTTGTCGCCCATTTTTATATTTTCCGGGAGTGACGAGACTTGTGATGCTACCAAGATGGCAGCGTCACCAGTAGGAACCGCCCAACGAACCTTAATTCAGCTCTTCAGAAATCTAAGGGTCACGTGACGGAAGGTCTGACCATACATTACAGTCATTGGGTAACCCCCATGTGGTTCAAATGGTAAATGTACTTGTATAGCGCTTTTTCTAGTCAAGTGAGCACTCAATGCCCTTTGACACTACATGTTAATTCACCCATTCACACACACATTCATACAGCAGCTATATTGGAACATACTTGGTGCTTCTCTAAGATTTCATACACCCAATAGGCACATCGGGAGACAACGTAGGGTTCAGTGTCTTGCCCAAGAACATTTCGACATATAGTCAGGGGAATCGAACTGCTGACCTCCTGTGTAGTGGACGACAGCTCTATCCACCCGAGCTACAGCCGCCCACAAGCAGGTTCAAGCATGCGCAGAAACAATATACTCCCGGAAATGATCGGAACGTGTGTTTACATGGTCATTTTTTCCTCCTGTTCCGATCGTGAAAAGGTTTAAACCACCACTCTCGATCGGATTCAAAATTATTTCAGATTGAGGTCGATCAGATCAGCTGAGGTGTGTACATGACTCATTTTTATTCTGATTGGACATTTGATTGGATCAATAGTGCTCCATGTAAACATAGCTAGAGACATCAAATCTGTGGGCTCACTTGCTAGCTTGCCACCAAATACAATTTTTAATGCAAAAGTTTAAAAGAGGTGTTTTAAAAAGGTTAAAGTTGGGTTTACATGCTGACACAAGCCCAATTAAAGCTAGTTGGTTGATCATTGAGTTCATGAGAGACCAAGGGGTGTCTCGATTCTCTTCTGGGGCGAGGGGAAGGGCTGAATACCCCTTACTGCTGAGGGTTTTCAGATGCAGACTTAACGGCAAAGGGGTTAACCCAAACCAGCCTCCTAATACGTTCAGGTTATATGGAGAGAGGGGCGTCTCAATTCATAGGGCTGAAAACATTGCCCTTTGCCTCCACACTTTGTTTAAAGTCTCAGGGGTAGGGCTAAGGGCTGGGGGGTAGGGCTCAGGGGGAGAATTGAGATTCGGCCTTAATGCAGGACTGTATATCCATTAATCACTTTCACATTACTCTCAAAAGCCAGATGTCAGTAGGCAGTAGTGGGGTTTTCTTACAGCATAAAAAGACTTAAGTGAGGTTGCTAAGACATCACTTTTACGCAGGTGTTTCATCAGAGGCTCGTAAAAATCCACAAAGCACTTACACCGTTATATAAGAAAAAAATTGCACTCCAGTCATTTCACACATAGTACAGCTGTAAGACACCTCACAGGAAAACACTAAGACGATACTACAGGACAAGACATTGGCTCTAACCACAGACATGCTTCTGTGCCATTTACAGCTTCACTGCATTTCAGACTCATTGGAACTTGACAGTAGCATCCTGTTTACTAAGGAGCTCAGAAGAGACTACAGCAGTTCATTATGCACAAACTATTGAAAGTACATGAAGCAGTCGCCATATTTGTGATCACATCTGAATACATTCAGAGAATTGCATGTTTAGATGAACTGTCAGCCCTACCCTGTACACCGTTATCAGAAAGCTGCAGGTTGATTTGCATAAATACGTAAAAAATGAGCAATTCATGCTTCCAATTATTTGAAAATAGTTAATAATGGTTCAATCGTGTTAGCATTAGAAGTTATTCAAATTCAATAGTGAAATCTACCATAAAAAGCCGGACAGTAACACTGAAGATAGATATTAATTATTCATTATTTTATTGATATATAATTCAATTTTAAAAAATGATTTACCCATTAAGACCTGAAAAAACAAACAAAAAAACAAACACAAACACATAAAGCATAATATCGTATCTAAAGTAAAAGTAGATACGTTATAAAAGTAACAACTCTCCTTGCTGTGTAACAAAGAGAAGGCTGGAGGGGAGCAGCTCAGAGCAGGTGTGGCATCACTCAGGATCAATCCCATCAGCTCTTTCTGCTTTGCTGTAAAAGCAGTGTCCTGTCACAGTGTGGTGACGGAGAGCAAAACCACAGAGAAATACCTCTCCTGAGAGGACGTTGCTGTCCAGAAGCAGCACCAGTGAATATGCAGCACCTTCAATTCAATTAGGCTGAGAGAAGAAAACACATTTTGTCACCGCGCTGCTGCGATCACAGAGGAGCCGCTGCCCAGCGCAGGACGTGATTCACTGATGTCAGGCACTACGCCAAGCTGAGCTGGCAGAGGACCGTGGGGAGCGTTTGGCTTCAAGACGGGGGTGTGTGGGTGGCGAAGAAGTGGGGTGACCCTGACTTTTAGACTCCTCTGTGCATCATGTTGAAGCTGCATGTTGGAGGACAGTCCCTCATATCTCAAACATCGGAAATCCACCTTTCATTAAGTCGTAGTGTTTTATGTTAGACCTGCTTTGCAGACACGTTCAACATTAAGTGTTCTTTTTACTAAACAATAAAATTTTTATGTAGTCTTAAATTAGTTTCCACATTTTTTAAATAAGTGAAAGTTTATATTTATAATCGTACTTAACACATTGGCCAACCTTTTGTCCCAGCTAATAATACCGCTGCATGCTTTGGTTACAAAACGACGATAGACTGGTGGAATATGTTAGAAATACATGAATAAGTTGAAAAAGATATTAGTTTAGAACATTATTTAACATTTTAAAACACAATAATAATTTAACAATTGATAAAGAACATTTTAAATCACTTTAGAATAATTATAGTATAGAATATTAATAAACATCTTAGAACAATATATTTATATTTACAAAAGAAATAGGACAACATGGGATATTTTATGAATTTCTAAAATATTTTAGAACATTTTCAGAATCTTACTGAAACAAATACAGCCTTCCCAGTTAGTACACATTATGATTATTGTAATAATTGATGTATACATATTGTAATTATTTGTTACTATCGCTATATTATAAGTAGCAATGATCAGCTATATACTTGAAAAGTACTATTAATAACAATAATGATATAATAGATACAAAAAAAATAAAAAAATACTACATTTTAATTTATGTATAAAATAACAGGTAAGTAATGCAAAAACTGTAGAAAAGTCACTCATATCCACTTTTTTAGCAATGTCATTTCTATAAGTGGGTTATATTTCTTACTAAATCACTGTGAAATACTGGTTTGTTTAAAAAATAAACCCAAAAAACTTACAATGTATAGGGCATAGGACTAAAAATAAGCATAATCGACATAGGTCTGTTTTTACCTGTTTTACCTGGTATATGATCAAATATGATGCCTTTTCATGCCATAATTTCACTTATTTCACAAAGTCTAACATAAACAACTTATATGTCATTAATTAGCACCGCTTCTCAACCATGTAATCAGGGCTTAATTTGAGCCGGATCACAGTGGAGTGTTTGTGTCATCCAGCTGATTCTGGGTTAGCCTATTCTAATAGTCCGATGGATACTTAGGTTATTGCCGCTTATGAAAGCAATGTTGCGGTGACCTAGTTTTTATTTATTTATTTTCTATTTTTGTACATTTCATATCCAACGCTATGTAAACACTGAGGCGGCATGTTTTTATTTTTATTTTTTATCAGGCCAATGTTCTGAAATTATAATAAGTTGCCTATGGCCCTGTTATGCACACTGATGTTTGGACTTACAGAGGTTGGGTACCTTGGCCCAGAGTCCTGCAACGGGTCTGGTACCTGCCGGTGCTGTTTTACGGGTAAAAATTACATCGAAAGAACTGAACAGAAAATTACAGAGAACAGCTGATACCAGGACGGTAAATGATTTTTTTGTCTATACGCAGCAATCTCCTAATCAAATATAAAATAAGGGATTATAATGGTTCAGTAGCGAGTTTACACTTTGTGAAAGTTCTGCAAAAAAAAACAAAACAAAGAAAAACATTCGGGTCTTGATTTGACTAAGATAAACACGGGTATCGGGTCGAGTTTGGAAAATGATCCCTAACGGGTTCAGGCAGGTGCGGCTTTGCTAAACTGGACCCGGGCAGAAGGTGTCGGATATGATCAGAAAATTCTGTTAGGATGTCGTGTTTTGCTTAATGTTTTGTTCGTTCTCTTGTTTCCGTTAACGTTTCTGGTTTTATAAAGTTTTCTTCATCATTTTCCTTTGCTCAGTTGATCTTGCAAAGAGAATGTTTCATTTTCTCTTTTTGCTTTAACCCTTTGACTCCTAATGGATTAAATTTGATACGTACTTTTTCTTAAACCTACTGAATCACTTTATGCAAAAAACTTTGCTCAAACCCTTTTGTATATAATCTGATTCTTCTCTTCTGCCCCCTGGTGGATATATTTTGCACTGCAATAATTCTGACATATCACATGGTAATAAACAGTACATAAGTTGTTTGTTGTTGCGCGTGCGTAGAGAAATTGGCATCATGTTTGTCTAATGTGTCTAATTGCATCAGCAAAAATATTTACAGATGTATCTATATTGATATATGATATGTAAAGAGACATGTATTTATTGTATAATGGATATTGTGTGTGTGTGTGTGTGTGTGTGCATGCGTGCGTGCGTGCGTACAGCACTTGGTTGGTTCTAATACCTCCAAGCCTGTGGTTTAATCATTTTTCTGTTGTTTTTGTTTGTTTATTTTTGGGGGGTTCTTTTGTTGTTGTTTTTAGTTTTATTGTTAAAAGTTTTTAAACTGTGAGATCAGGTTGGGAATAAGGAAAACAGCTTGAAGGATGTTTTTGGCATGAAAAACAAGATTTTTCTGTTTAATATCCATAAATCATTTCCCCAAATGCATGAAATCAATTAATACAGATAACTACCTACACTAGCTGTCTAGCTAGTTATTCATCTATCCATCTATCTGGCCATATAGCTGGAGAGATAATGTAGCTGGATGTGTTAATTGATCTCATGTATGTGGGGGCTTGATAGCTTTTTATGTTGGCCTCACTGCAAGAAGACAGCAGGTTTTGAGCTGGTTCGAACATTTCTATGTGGAGTTTGCATCTTCTCCCCGTGTATGCCCGGGTTTTTTTCCAGGCACTCCGACTTCCTCCCACTGTAAGACATCTGTGTTAGGTTAATTGGTCACACTCTACATTCTCCCTAGTGTGCGTGAGTGGTTGTTTGTCTCTCGGTCTTAGCCCAACAATAGACTGCCGACCTGTCCAGGGTGTACCCTGCCTCTCGCCTGCTGATTGCTGGGAATGGCTCAAGCTCCCCCGCGACCCTGAATTGGAATAAGCGGTATGGAAAAATGAATAAATGAATCCCAATAAATCCCAAACATAAAATACAGGCTTGATTTTATGTAAGTGGGAGCATAATTCCAGGCATCACACACAGAACATGTCCTTTGTTAGTTTGTAAAGCATTTTTTTAATTATTATTACTATTATTAAGATTAGATCCAGGAGCTTCCTGTTGATTAAAAAGGAAACATTAATTATTTGATTTGAATTTAGTTAATCTGAGTACCATCTGAAGAGAGTTCATGCAACTCCCCCATGTAAAACTGAATTTAATAAATGTAGCTCATCTACACTTATCCTTGGCTTTACAATAAGATCAACACAAAGCATATGATAGCAAATACGTCACATTAAATAAGATTAATAAAGCAATATTCACATGAAGCAAAGAGCTTCTAAATAAATAAATCCCTCTAATATTTGAGTAAAAATATAGAATTTCTTTGATTTTGGGACTGTGTTTGTTCCTATTTTCTATGAGCCATTTCAGCACATTTACCATAAATCTAAATGGCCGCAGTCCACATTTAAGTGGAACCTGGACCGCAGGGACGCAAACAACAACGCTTTATCTGCCAGAACGTGCTAATAGGCAGCAGTTGATTAGGTGGGTCACTACATGAGTAACAGCTTGCCTTTTCATTTCGTGGGAAATGAAAAGGCAACTTGTTACCAGCACCAACTCGTCATTGGCCAGATCAATAGCTGGCTTCAGAGAGGATAGAGCATCCGCTGGCTTCTCAGAAGTCTTCGTTTTGTACGTTTTATTGCGCCATAAATTAAATAAGCAAGTAAGACCAAACTGTTGGGGACAAACTGTAATCGTGCAAAGAAACGCTGCGTCATAAAAACAAGCAGATGTAAGAAGCATTTACTGGTTTAAACTATTTATCTGATCAACAAAGAACAGACTTCATCTGCTGCTCAGAATCGAGATAGTCTTTTTAATGCCAACCCTGTTTATGTCTGTAAAAGTACATAAACACCTTTGGCTTCTAAAGGAGGGGGTTCAGGGGAGCTCATCATTTTATAGGTTTTTATCACAAAGCTCTGCGTTCGTTTCCATTCTTCCTCTCTTAGACTGTTTGGCCCTAAATTGGCATCCTGCGTCCCGGATGTCAGAGGGAGTTGGATCAGTCTGCTGCTGAAGGTGCTTTTCTGTTTTTCTGTGAGGTTGACTGATTGTCCCTGACTGCCAGTAGTTGGTTCATTGTGCTTTCTTGCTGCAGACAGTCCAGGCTGCACGGAGCCAACCTGACTCATTAGCTTAGCAAGTCCTCCTCAATGACTTCACCTCATAGTCATCTGCAGACCACTGTGCATCTCTACATGTTAACATCAAGTCTGCTCTATTGTTTTTACCTGTAGTGTGGTACTGAATCATCTCTGAGAGGAAATAGGACTGTTTCAGTTGTTTTTTGAGACTTATTGATCAGGCCATAACACAAAAACAAACTGGAATATTACTTAAAACTGCTCACTGCTTTCTTAGCTAGCTATTCTGCCGTCGTCACATCTTCCCCAGATGCCAGAATCAACTTACACTGCAGAGAATCAATGGAAACAAAAAAAGCTGGATTAAGTTTAGTGAGGAGTGAAGCTGAAATGTAGCACCAAAGCAGACCTGGCAACACACTAACAGAGCCAGCACCACATGGTGGGGGTTCAGTGACAGCACACCAACTCAGAGAAGACACGTTTCAGGAGTAACACTGTTCAGTGGACGCTCTCTGCTCTAGTGATGGAGCTCAGAATCACCAAAAACCTTCGTCCCATTTTTCACCTGGTACGGTAGTACCTGGCACCGTACTAACGGATACACTGAGGCGCTGTGAGAATGCAAGTTTCACCATTTAACAGTGGTCGTAACTCAGTCCAGGGATGGAAGATGAAATATTTAGTTTATGGAACACGCGTTTGGTATTTTGCATCCAAGTAGTTTTCTTGTGTTAAAGGTAGGGTAGGAGATCCTAGAAAAAACGTTTTTAAACAAGCTGCATTTCGAAAATACACAATTCAAAAGTCCAAACCCCTTTCTTCAGACTTCCCCCCACAGCCACGCCTCCAGAGCAGAGGAACACACAGAGGGGGGAGGGACAAAGGGAAGTTGAGTTTGATAGACATGTCGCCATCCAACCTTTTAGAAAAGGCCGGTTAAAATGATTCAATGGTGTTTTTTCAGTCCTGTCCGTTCCACGGGTGACTAAAATATTACATTTTTGTGTTAAAGCATTCAATTAATCTACTGCAACCGGGGTGTGAAGAGGATTTTAAGTAAAATAGTAAAGCATCTATCCTGTCTTTAAAATGAATTCCATGGTTTAACCCCTGTGGTTCATTGGAGCTGATCGGAGATCTGTTATTCAGGGTGTTTTATGGACATGGACCCAGCATCTGAGAGCAGAGAATCCTGCTCATTCTCCAGTGATTTTTGTGACCTGATTTACTTGTTGATGGTTTTGATCATTGATGTTTGACCTGGTGGTTAGCAACACATTCGTCTGTGATGCGACACACTCAGAGTAAAGAATGATTCAAACTGAGCTTGATGAGAGCAGCAGGTTCACAATGTCAACCTGCATCATTTTTAAACACGTTTGACTTCATTTCTTAACTTCTGTTGTCCTGTGTGTGATTATACTGGTATGTTTGCATATAATAGTTTATTTCTATTTCTATAATACTCCTGTACACCACAGCCCCAATCCAGACATTCGTGTGAATGTTGTGATGACATACAAGAGCAAGCACAACCCCCAACATGGCAGCAGCCTCTCGCTGCTAAACGATCCACCCCACCATGACCCAATAAAATGATCAGGCCCAGGGTATTGGGTATATGAGATAGTAGACCCATAGACGTGCTGTATCCATGCTTCCATGGGTCAGGGAACCAAAGTCAAATGACCAAATATCCATGAACAGAAAAATAAAACTCGGATTGCCAAGATCTTCTAGAATAAGTTCAACTTTCTTCCCATAAAGACCAAACAGACATCCTGAGTGATCAGACTTTAAGAAGGATTTGATCCAAGAAATGTTCATCAAAAAGTTTTATAATTCTGGTATTTACTGATTCAAGCAAAGACGAGCCTGGAAAAAAGAAAACATCTTGTCAGACAGAGAGCAAGTACAGCGGAGAGGGATAGAGACGGATCTTCTAGGTGTTTCTCTTCAAATCCATTTGAAGCAAAACCAATTTCAGCTAAAACAAACTCTACCGAAGGTCCACCCGGAGCGACAAGGCAACCAGGGCTGCTTAGGTTCTATTAGATCAGTTCCTCCCAATACCTTGAAGAGCAGCAGATTTGCACAAGACCAGATCAGCCTAATACTTTGTAATAAACTCCCATGTCTACATTTGTAAACAAGAGCAGATGTCATCAAATACACAAGTCCTGCAGGCATCCTTCCAGGATGTTGCCTTCTTTGTGAACATTAATTCCAGTCTTATGCTAACCAGGACCCCTGACATGATGTTTTCTCTCACTGGGACCGGGCTCCGTTCTTCATGGCATACAAAGGTGTTCATCTTAGAAAAAGATCAGAATTAGGTGGCAAAAGTGAGCACACACACACACACACACACACACACACACACACACACACACACAGACACACACACAGACACACACATGCTACATCATATTATAATATCCATATTAGCTGCCCTTATTGTCTCAGTAAGTGTCCCGACTGATTGTATTGGCTGTGGTTATTAACACACACACACACACACACACACACACACACACACACACACACACACACACACACACACACACACACAC
>JAOXYM010000019.1:1269283-1280491 GCA_028567055.1 Leptatherina wallacei
GCAACCTGTGGCTCTTGAGCCCTAACTCACTGGCTCTAGAAGAAAATAGAGTTTAATCTTGCGAGGACAGACTTATCCATGTTCATTGCGATGCTGGCTTAACTGTTTGTTTGATTTGTGCCAAAAAATGAGCAAATAACAACAAAATGTGACGTTAAAAGACATTTCCTGAGCGAACACACAACACTTAAAAACTCAAGATGAGCAAAAAAAGGGATTTCAGAACTTCTGTGGAAAGTTGAGCTGTGCAAACATTCATCAACTACTCCTGCAGGTTTTGTGGCAACTCGTGAGAGAGAGAGTCCATTCACAAAAGGAGAACACATGGAAGAATCATTCATTAAAACAAAGGAGCATCTGTTCTTGGACTTAAAAAAAGACAAACTTGTTCAGAAGATTAGAGACAAATTTCTCTCTGCGTAGACCGTCAAGGACCAGGAGCATTAAAATGACAACAAACATCACGACTCACCAAACTGATTCATCTCCAGCAGACTCATTCATTTGTGATGAGTCAAGCGATGCTGATACAGAGCAGACAGCGCTGCTGTGTAGATATGAACTCTGATGGTACACCGCTTTGTCATTTTCTTGTGTCATGACACATAAAAAGCAGTAAAATGTTAATAGTTTTGTTTATTCCAAGTACAGCTGGACGTCTTAAGTATCAGTTCAAGGGTAAGTTTCTTTTATTTGATTTTATCCTGTTTTTCTAAAGTCTTTAAACTCCTTCAAAAGCAAAGATGTAAAACACGACTTGTTGCATGAATTACTTCCTGTATGTATTCAAGGAGAAAGTGGTGGTAAGCCCGTGAGACGCGCTCGTCGATGTGAGGTGTCGGTAAGGAACATGTGATTCATAAAGACTCGCGTCAAGCGACAGAATGAGGAGGAGGAGAAATGAGAGATGTGAAAATAAAGAGAGGAAGGCCGGCGATGGAACGGGGGGGACGGAGGTGGAGGTGTTCGCCATGGCCGACCCTCGTTAAGATAAATCACGAGCTCCAAAGTGGTTTAAAATGTCCGCCTGCAGGCGAAACGAGCGGAGGATTTACTGCGAGCAGCTTCCTTTTTAATCATCGTGGACCTGAGTCACATTTAATGTTTCTACGCTCTAAACCAGGTGCAGCAACAATGAGGCCTCCCAATACAGGGTAGCAATGACCACACTTCCCATCAGCCCCCTGGCTTCCTGTATCACCATTTCCTCCTCAGACAGTTGGAGTAGAAACTCCCAGACTTCTTTTTAAGCTTCAAAGCTTCTCATGGAAACAAAAAGATAACGTGCCGTCAAACTAAAAACCTGATCTTACAACAATATAATTCAGAATAACCTGATTATTATTATTATTATTACCCCACTCTTTCAGGTTTTAGCTTTTCTACTTTTTGTTTGCAAAGCTTTTTGTTTCTCTGCTTGTCCATTGTCATCATCCATAAAAAGAGCATACAGAGGAGAGGTTTTAACTTGTAAAAGGAGGAGGAGGAGCAGGTGCTGCTGGCTGAACAGGTGGATGAGGAGCAGGAGTGTCGGGCCATGTTAACAGGAGGTCGAGTGACTCCACATGTCGCTGATAAATCAAAAGACCTCAAAACAGGCAGAGTGTCTCCAAGGTCAGCCGAGAGCGCAGGCGGAGTCTGACCTGGTGTTAATAAACAGCGGTGTGTGTGAGTGTGTGAGAGAGAAAGAGGTCGTTGAGGTTTGTTGCACACACACCACATGAAGAGTCTTGTCATTCCACTTGAACAGCTTGTAAACATGTGATTTTAAAGGCCTTTAACCTGCAGCACCTTTCATTACAAACATGAACCCACACAGCCCATTTCATGTTTTTATAGCACACAACCGACTCGCGTTGATGAGGGATTCGTTTCCTGACTGCAGGTGTCGTGTCCACATGCTGAGGAGGCAGTGAGGAGGTTGCGGGGTTAATCCCGCGCAGTTAGAACATGGACCGCCCCATGGGTGAAGCTCCAGCAGATCCAGGCTCGAATCCCAGTTAGTTGAGCCACCACTGTCACCCCCACCCCTCTCCTACCTCCCATCTCCCGTCTATCTGTGTGATCTTTAACAGGAAAATACCTCAAAACACAGACCAGAGTTCAGTATTTACAGTTGTTCGTTCATACATTAAGACCAGTGAAATACATGGACGGACCTTCCGCCACGTGACCCGTAGGTTTCTGAAGAGCTGAAAAGAAGCTCATTGGGAGGTTCCCACCGTCGCCATCTTGGCAGCGTCACGAGTCTCGTCACTCCCAGAAAAATATAAAAATAGGCAACAAGGTGGCGCTGAGAGGGGAGCTGTGAGCGTGGGGAGGGATGATTGACACCCATCAAACTCTGAGCTGTCTGCAGCTAAGAGCTAACCGAGCTAACGGAAGCCAACCAGCTAGCGGAGGTACGCGGGCTAAAGCTAAGGCTCGCTGATAGCCGGCTAAAAACCGTTGTTGTGCGACTCTGTGCCTCCTTGCCGCCGGATATCTGACACCTGTCAATCAAAATCACATCAAACTTTATTTATACAGCACTTTTCATACATTACATGCAACACAAAGTGCTTCACAAAGATAAAATAACCCGTCCCTCCCACCCCCGAGAATCCAGGTGAGGAAGGACCACCTGTGGGAGGCAACACAGAGAATATGATCCGGGTCAAATAGTGTCGGATTATAACATCTACCATGATGTTATCTTATAATTTTTTTATAACATTTTTTAGCCAGTGACTGTTGCTATCATCAGTTGAGTTAAAAGCTGTAATGGCAAAATGATCCCCGTCTCCCCATAGTTAAGAATTCCTGGATCTAGATGGTGATCCAGATCCAATCGTTCAAAATTATTTGATATTTTCCATAAATGAAATTTTAGGATTATATTCCTCAACCTGAAATAGTGAAGACTTTGAATATTGCTTCATCTACTTAATATCAAAAGACTCAGAGGATCTGGAGAGATCTGTGTGTAACAGACACTGGACATGGTAAACATTGACTAGACAATAATGTCTGCTCCAATGTGGAGACGCTTTTATCTAGGGTGTAAGCCAACGACAGATATGACAGATATGACAGTGATGTATGAGGTAAAACACTAATTAAAAATCCCCCATGATCATGGCAAACATATTTTAAAATGCAGCATCGGACCTACAGTCTTCAAGTTAATTGGATTTTATGAGTAAAAATGAGCATTGGTTTAAAGTCTGTCAAGCATCATTGAAGTCCAGCTGCATCACAACAGATGCGAACGCTCACCTCTGGATGCTAACTCAGCTAACACAGACAACAATACACAAGCTATTGGCACAGATACGATTTAGCTAGTTCTCTGTGATGTCAAAGACAAAGAAAGCATCTAGTTACTGCTAAAGATTAGCAGTGTGGTTGAGAGAGACCGTTTTGGCTGCATAATACATACATTACAGATATGGTCAAATATACCAACAAGGCTGTATTTCACCCACAAATGTGATCAAAGTAAAAACTAAGTCAAACAACAACTATGATAGTTTTCTTTTTATGTGTCTGTGCACCATGACGTACCAAAAATACTTTTCCTTGTCTTGATATAGCTGATGGTAGTGATAGTTCCAATAACAAATTATTTTGTACTTTAAAGAAATTAGGAACTGCATCAAACTACACTGCATCCAATCAAATTGCTCTGTATGATATAGCCCCTAACAACACAACAACTTGTCCCAGGAACAAATAAATGCCAGCATTGTAGTTTGGAAGTTGGGGGAGGGATGTAATTTGTGCTGCTGGATGTCACTATATTCTACAACCAGGAACCTGAGTATTTAAAACCTCTTTTTCATGAGCATACTGAACTGACTGGTAGCAGCTCCTCAGCAACTCATACACAACTTAAATACCTCCTCCACCACATTCTTTATACCTTTATGAATGGATATAAACATATCCAACTTGAGATATTTCTGCCAACGGTTTGTGTGGAAAACATCAACAAGCCTCATCATATTCACTCATTAGATATATTTTAGAGCAGGTGCTGACGCCCAGCAGGGCAACCCAGGTGAAATCACAGCATGCTTGTGTTTGTGTGCGTTCTACATTTCAGTGATTTTATAATGACGAAGAAGCAGACGCATCCACACAGTGTGATTGATAACGCTACCCTGCACCTCTGAAGCAGTAAACCATCACACACGCACACTCCATGCCAAACAAACACACAATAGCACCGGCCAATCATATCGCAGCCAAACGCAAACGTGGAGGCATGTGACCGGCCTGGGGCTGCTTTTGATTTACGCCCGCAGACACCTGGAGAGAGGTGCACGTGTCGTGGAGCAGGTGGAGATAAATCAGAGCTCAGCTGCTTCTTGAAAAGTCCACAACATGTCTCCAGTACACACCTGATGTCATCCACGCTGCCTGTGGTGGTGTTAATGCGACCTCAGAGCCGCTGTACTTTTGTATTATTTGAGTCGGTTTCAGTTCAGATCAAATAGCATCAAAGTTGTGTTACTGCAGGAAGTCAGCGTCTCTATCAGAGGATCCTCGGTTATCTAACCGGTGCAGAGCAGCATGTTTAATCTCACTGTTTAAAACTGCACCTCCGATTTGTTGCAGATTACATAGAAAAGCAGCAGTATTGTGCTTCACTTCTATTCAGAGTTTTTAGAACATGACCCAACCACAGAGCCATCTTCTTCATCCCCATCTGAGCCATACTGTAGCCAAGATTAGACCCAGATCAGGATTTTTTTCACCACATAACACTTGCCAGCGCTGTAACTGGACCATTGATACCAAACGTCGCCTGATTTGTGCCCAAAAGTTTCTCCTGTCTGCCTGCTCGGTGCTAAACTTCAACATTTTTGTATATTATTTTAACAGCTTTAAAAGACAATCCAATAACACTAAACAAGAGTCAATCACATAAGCTTCTTGGCATTGGCAGAGCAGATTTGGCAAGTTTTTCATGACCATATCCCACATACTTAACTCTGCTGCTCATCCCACAAATTCATGTTCCTTACAAACATGGCTCCATTTAAAAGAGAAAGAAACAGGATTTTTCAGTTTAACATTTATTGCCAAGAAGTGGGGATGCACGATACTGGAACTTTGGCCGATAACCAATATCGATACCGATATGCGCCCCCCCCACCACATCTAACTGCTGGGATTATCTAGTTTCCTCTATTGTGGGATTGAAATCCAGTATCATTCAGCATACTCCTTGTCATGTCCATGTTTATTGCAGCAAGTTTATATAAAAAACTCACCAGAAAACATCTCTCTTGCTTAAGTTTCGTCCAGTTGCATAAGTTGTATTTTTTTTTTTCAGGAGCTATCTGTCCTCTTTGTTCCTCTGTAAGCTGCCTTATGTTGCCTTGAACACTCACTTAAGAAAATGTTGACAGTCGGAGCTCTATTAAAGCTGACACATGCTGCTCTTTGGTATTTCACTTTACATGAGTCATCGGAGCAGCGGCCTTTGGACCAGCTATTAAAGAATATCACTGATTTCTTGACTGAGGGCTGTGAAGGACTCCAATGTTTAACAAAAGCATTTTTTAGTTTTACTTCTGCCACCGTTTTTATGTTTTACCCTGGATTATGTCAATATAAAGCAGAAACTTAACATTTTGGGGGGAAATGTGCAGCAGCTCACCATGAAACTGTCCAAAATCAGTACTGGCAAAGAACACGGACCTCAGGTTGGTCTTTTGGTCAAACAAGCTCTGAACTCTGTCAACAAAAAAACAACAACAGACTGCTGCTGCCTATTAATAGACAACACACACTGATGACATCTGACACCATTTTTTCCCCATCGTATCCACAGAGTTGTGCCTCTTCTCCTGTTAACTTTCATTACACTTTGATGGCTTGATAACATACCTCAGGCTCAGGCTGAAAACACACTCTCTGGCTGACTCCATCAGTACGCCAGCAAATACTGCTGTTTAGCTTCCATGTGACAAAAATAATCATTTAGAAGCAAACAAAAAACAGATGTCTCCTCTGTGCGTGCAGACGGCATGCCCTTGTGCACGAGTTATAAATCGAAGAACAAGTTCTTAAAGAAACTGCAGGCTGGGCTCTGTAACACACACTTGTTCTGCTCACCATGACAAGGGATTTAAACACTTTGTACTCAGTCTAAACACACAGGGAAGTTTAATGTCTCTGTCAGCTGATCGCCGGTGCAGACCAAAGAAGCCAAATGAGCAACATAATCATGTTTTAGAGTTTGTAACTTACTAGAGAAACGCTGCAATGTTGCTGAGTCAACCAACACTGAAGGACGAAGACAGATAATTTGAATATTTGATGGGAAATAGTGGACGATGCCTGATGAAGCTGACCAATCAGAGACAGGTGGGGGGAAAAAAAAAAAGAAGAAAACTTGCAGGACTGTGGCTTTCCAGGACCGCTGTTCTGGAGGTTTTGGATACCCATCAGAATGGCATACTCTTGGTTAATGCCTGCTCCTGATTTAGTGTGAACGCTCTTGCAGTGTGAAAGCAAACGGACCATCCCGGGAATCTGCCGTAACATGCTGGATAGCTCGCTGCCTCTCCTGCTGGTCATACAGGACAACTTCTTGTGAACATTGTATTGTTTAGGCCGGGTTTTCTTCTTCCTCCTGCTTTTTTTCTTCTCGCTCAGTGGTCGTTTCAGGGAATATCTCCCATAACGAGCAGTTGTTGCAACTGCGTGACATTGTACAGACGGTTTGGTTAACTTGAGTAGAGTGTAGTGTGAAAGCAAACCAAAACCAGAGGGAGATGCAACATTTCTCTGTATTCCCTGCCCAATCAAACAGAGTCCCCAAGACCACCCTGGTGTAAAAGCACCGATTAATCTGGGAAAGGTTATAAGGTCATATCCAAACTATTGGAATCCATCATTCTACAGTAAGAGAGATTAAAACACTTCCCACCAGTGGATGTCCCAGCATGTTGAAACTGTGTCATCCTCAGAAAAACTGCAGATCTACATCTCAGACTCTCCAGGCTTCAGTTAGCATGTTAACTATTAAACTTCATGACAGAACAATTAGAAAAAACTGAACAAGTATGACTTGTTTGAAGGGGTTGCAGGAAAAAGCTGCTTCTCCCTAAAAAGAACCTAACAGCATGGTTTAGATTTGACACAAAAACTACTGGAACAATGTCCCTCATTTTCTATATCTGCTTATTCCAATGCAGGGTAGCTGGAGCCTATCCCAGCAATTGCCAAGCAAGAGGTAGGGTACATCCTGAACAGGTCACCAGTCCAACACAGAGAGACACACAACCACTCACACTCCTGACAAATAAGACTGACCGATTAACCAACATGAATAACTGTGGGTGGAAGCTGGAGTATCTGGGGAGAGCCCACACATACACAGGAAGAACATGCACACTCCACACTGCTTCGGGTTAAATAAAAAAAAAAAAACTTTTACTTTAACCTGTGCCCAACTGTCCTTTTACCGCTCAGTCCGTCACACTACCATCAAATTTAATACGACTTAATTTTTTTATAATCTGCAGTTTTCCTTCCATAATTTGGGATACAGCCTCTGATGCGCTCCTCACATTAACGCACACTTGACCTTTTAATTTTTAATAACGAGGATGTGACAAGAAACATGTCCGCCATGGGAGGCAAGAGCAACGAAAAACACAAAAAAGCATGTGAATGCAAAGCAAACACTGAACGGGACCGTAAAGGCTCAGGGGATCTGCTCAGATTTCATGTCCGGCTCTTCTCCTGCACAGAAGCTGCAGATAATGAGCAGGAAGCTGGTCTCAGACCTGCAGGACTGATGTCAGAGAGCTACAAACAGCAGCTCCTGTCGTCTCAGCGCCGCCACAGAAAAGGTCAGGCCTGCTGCTGCAACACTGAACAAACAGCATGACGCCATGTGGGGACATGCACACACACGCAGGAACACACAAACACGCTCCGAGATGCATTCAGACACACATTCAGCATCACTTGCACACACACGCAAACCCTCCCGAATGGGCAGCTCTAGGACACCTGTTCTATAGCAGAGCCATGGTGAGGTGTGGTGGCAGCAGCTACACCCTGTCTGCTGCAGAGCTGGAACATGACGAAGCAAGTTTGTTTAAGTCTGCCGCACCTGTAGCTGATGTCTGAACGCAGGCAGCACCCTGAGCTCACCTGAACACCGCTGCAGAGAGACCGGATCATCCCCGGATGGATCAAAACCTGACGAAATCCCCGGCACAAAGTTATTTAGCTCGGGATTAACATGCTAAGGATGACTTTTATAAACATGCTACGTTAACAGAAACAGGTTGGTGGGACGTTTCATCATGAAAACCCATCATCAACTCGCTCCCAGAACCAACACATGGCCCCAAAGCTAAGAACTGAGAACTCCATCATCCTCTAGTCAGGCCAATATGAATACAACTTTTACAATGAGGCATTTTCCTGAAGTCCTCATGAAAAGTAACGCACACTGCAGCAGCTCCTTTTTCTTCCATCCATTCACTCTTTTATTCAAGCAGATCATTTTAGGGGCGGGGAGTGACCCTCAACTCTACTCCACCCCTCTCTACTGTAGTACTCGGTAACCCTTGGAGCTTCTTATTACACGATGACAGCGCGTCCAGTAAATAACGTGAGAGGTCAGACCACAAACTGAAAGAAAAATACCAACTGGCAATTTTTATTCTCAAATATTTACATTTCCTTCATGTGCAGGTGGTCCGTCCCTCTTTTAGCCCCTCAGAAAGCAACATGTGCTGAAAGTACAATTTTCTTATCAGGATATAAAAAATATTCAGGTGGGTCATTATTAGCTCGTTTATATCTTCCGTTAAATGAACCGTACAACCGATGATGAGATTTGATGTTTACAGCAAAGAAAAATGCAAAAATGTAATTAGACCCAGGACGATATGCTTCCCTCCCGATTCGATTCTTTTACGACTTTTTGGGTACCGATTCAATCTAAATTGTGATTCTTAGATATTGCCCATATTTATGATCTTTAGTTAGCTTTTTTTAACCCCAGACCATGTGAAAAATTTGAATCAGAAACCATATTTCCCCCCAAAACAACTGCACATCACATGTGAGTCAGTTTTTAAGATTTATTCAGCAGGAATATGAACCAGCTGGAAATGAAGCATTTGAATTTGGAAAACACAACACAGCAGCCAGACCGTCATTCTGCTTGCTAATATGCCTGACAAGGCAAGTAAAAAATGTTTTAAAAAAAAAATTGAAAGAATTTTCTTTTTGAAAAATTCCTTTGAAAAAGATAAATTGATTTAAAAATTGTGAAACAAAGAAATTGTGATATTTATGTGAATTGATTTTTTCTCCCACCCCTAAATTTAATGAAGTTTCCTATTTCCGACACACAACGAATGCAGCATCATCTGAAGCCGACGTTAGGAGATTCAGAGAAGAGGTTGGATAACTGAAAGTCATATTTTATAAGAAGCCTAAAACAAAATGGCAGCGTTTTCTGAGTTTTTGAGTTGTAAGTGACTTCAGATGCCCATAAATATCCTCAAATACAGAAAAGACAAATAATTAAATAATTCCATGATAGGTCCCCTTTCATTTTATCTCACTTTCCTCTCGTTCTCTGGCAGCTTTACAAAAATTTGATTCAGCTGGAAGTTTTTGTTAAATCAAATTTGATTAAATTAAAAGCATAGGCCAAACCTCCTCTCATTCACAGCACCTCACACACAGATGCTGTTTTCAAACGTACTTAAACTGAAATACTGTGTTTTAATCTAATATTACTGCATACTCGCGTGCACAGCTGGCTATTTCTGTAGCGTACACACATCTGGACCTCTTTTTATTCTTATTATACTCGTCCATTTTTAAATCTTTGGCTTTTTACTTTTTACTGCTGTAACAATTTGGAATTTTCCCAATGTGGGACTAATATAGGACTAAAGCTCCAACTCAGGACCTTCAGGAGGCAACTTGACAGTCAGGATGCATCACCATAGCAACGTAGAAAATATCAGTGAAGCTTAATGTATTAAATGTGTGTTATTTAGCACCTAACGAGGATATTTGATTTACCTCTACCAAGAAGCTTTAAGGCTTAATGAGGTTATGCAGAAGTAGAGAAAAGAAGTTTGACAGCTGGTCAATCGGGACGTGTCCTGCAGGTCTATATTCTTCCCATCCTCTCAGATATTTCCCAGTAACCACATGTCAGACCTAATTTCTTACTCTTTATTTTTCTATCTTTCCTCCCTTCCTCATCTGGTTCCTGCAGGACGTCTCAGTCATCTCCTCTGTCACCACCAGCCTCATGTCTTCTACCTTCATACAGGACTCTAGTGCTCCAAGTCCTCCAAATCAAAATGTACTCAACAGAAAACCAAACCAAAACCAAATCATTCATGAACACGGTTTGATCATGCCATTTTTCCATCTAATCAAAATCCAGTGCAATAAGCCTTTCTTAATTATGTAACATGAGCACCATCGGCATTTGTTGGAAAACTATCATTAGATCAATGTTTTTTCATTCATTCAGTCAGTAAAACACAGATCATTCATTCAGCAACAACAAATGTTCTTTCAAGGAAATTGACCAATTATGAGAAAATACTTGGATTCAGTGGAAGGAGAACCGATCGATGCCGGTAAACATTTGATGCATTCATACAATTTAATCAACGACTGATTGCTCATTATTCTGTTCTGTTGCGTTCATCCAACAGATTTTTCATCGTAGGTCGTTGGTTCATTCACTTAAATGGCCTCCTCTAAACTACAGAGAGAAATACAGCTAATAAAAACGTCAACCACAAGCATTTCCTTCGTTAAGACACAAAGTGCAGGACAGGAGGCAGGACGTGACAAGTACTTTTTCATTTACGAGCTACGTTCAACATCTTCTGTTACTTCTTGTTGGGGGTGGGTTTACAACACCACCTTCATCTAGACCAGGGGTTCCCGGCCTCTTTTCCTGGAAGACCCCCTTCATGCAACAACCAGAAAGCTGTGCCTCACCCTAGGGTTGGACGATATGGCCTCAAATCTATATCGCGGCATAATGTGTGGTAACGATATATATTGCTAATATTCTTTCTGCCTCACACCTTCTAGCCTCACAGCAAGAAGGTTGCTGGTTTGGGCTCAGGAGGGGTTTGAAACAGTGGCCTTTCTGTGTGGAGTTTACATGTTCTCCCCGTGTATGCGTGGGTTCTCACCGGGTAC
>JAOXYM010000019.1:1292121-1304109 GCA_028567055.1 Leptatherina wallacei
CCTCACTGTGGTGTGTAGAGGATGCGCAGAATTGTCTGTTATCCTGAGCAGCTTGTGCAGCATTCTTCTCTGGACAACCAGCTCCAGCAGCTCCAGAGTTATCCCCAGGATTATTCTAATGACAATGGTGTTATGATGAAATATAGTAGTGGTATGTGTGACATAGAGTTTTAGATTTAAAAAAAACAACTAATCAACACAAATATGATGGAAGAGGTTAAAATAAAAGTAAAAAGTTAAAGAAAGAATAATTTTTGGGACTAGATTTTTATTCAATTTAATAGAATTATATTTAATTAGCTTTTCGTTTCATTTTTAAAAAGTCACATTTAAAAAGCTAATATTACAATTTAAACTACAACGTTTAAAGTGATGAAACAAGCATGACTCTCCGCCCCAGATGTTTAAACTCCGCTTCCTCTTCTGCCACGTTTTTGCTCCTTTCCAAAGAAATGGACAACTCTGGGAATCTGTACCAGATTATGATTGGTAGATTGTCTTTAAAGCCCGCCTTTAGCCCCGCCCCTAACAGGATTCTGCTGCTCTGATTGGTAAATCATACAGACAATCACGGTTACCATGGACTTTGGCTTTGCTGGTATCCAAGTGAAGACGTGATTTTTATTTCACCCATCAGAGAGCAAAACCGACCAGCAGCGTTCTGTTTGCGCATGTTGTGATAATTATAGGTAAATTAACTGTTTCATTGGAGCAGCTTCACCGGAACACACATTAGAAAACTTAAGAAGAAATGGCGCAGAAAAGAAATTTCAAAACCCACTCCAAAAGAGGTCAGTACCCTGTTCTTGCTGGATTCTCTGAGGTCGGGACGCACCTCGTCGTCCTTTATGTGAAGTCGCATGGATTATTCACTGTTTGGAGTTGTTTGCGCTGTAAGTGAGCAAGGCACATGTGGGAGAACAAACCCGAAAACCTTGAAAGAATCCTGAATATTCAATCTTAAATACGGCTTTCAATGTCGGGTCCCTTGTGGTTCCCACTTTCTTTTCCAGACAAAAAGTGCATCCAAACTGGGCGTTTAGAGGCAGCGTTAACTAACAATATAACTAAGCAACTTATATAAACAAAGTTCAGGTTTTAGACCTAAGCCGACCTGTCGTATACTTTATATGCGATCGCGCTAATATCACAATTAGATGTTTCTATCATGCTTGCTTTCTCACCAAAAGATAGAAAATGTAATTAGTTGAATTTTGAATGGAGTCTGGTTTGATGCGCTCGCGGTCAAAGCGGTGCTACTTCACCTGTTTTGGCTATCTCTTAGGGTACCTAGAATATAATGGGCTTCCAGCTGAACAAAACCGCTGGGGTTAAGTTAATAGCAGCTGGCTGTGACTGCTAGCCTGGTAGCCCGGCGTTTGCAAGGAAGTCGCCCTTTTAAATGGAGCTAAGCTAAGATGGGAAGCTAGCAGATGCTAGCCAACAGAATGCAGTGGAGGGTTGAAGTTGTTTGAGCTTTTTGTCAGGATCAGTGATGAGGACAAGAAAAAAGTCTGATAACGTGAATTATTTACACATTTTTAGAGCTGACATAAAGCTCTCTGGTTATTTTATAATCAGGCTACAGCTTTGTTGTGGTTTTATATCAATACACTATGTCTTTGGGAGAGTCTGGTGACCTAGACATGCACTCACATCTGGGTTGTGACCTCAGTAGGTTCCTGATACTATGAGATCTATTGGTGTGTGTGTGCAGTTACAGACTAATACATCTAAAACTTATTAGTTACATACGCATTTGTTTTGGAAAAAAGATTTAATTTTCTTGGATGTGCTGTCTGTCCAGAAATAAATCAGGAATTGTGCTTACATTTGTAGGTTTTCAATGTGAAATCCCCCTTATACAGAGTATTAGAATATTCTAATTTCCTTCTGGGATAAAGTCAGTTTATCCATTCCTTCGCTCATTCTCGGTTCTTTCCATCATCTGTTGTCACAGCAACAAAACATGCAAATAGCTACAGAATTACAGTTCTGTGAAAAATGTCTTGATCCACCCATCATTTCTCTATATTTCTAGAAAAATGGAACTTGGGTTCAGCAATGTATTGAAGCATGAGCAAACATAAAAGGGAGTACAGAGTTTGTGAAATTCTAACAAGCTTGAAAGACAATATTTGATATGATCACCTTTTATTCCCTCTGTACATGAATGCTTCAGCTCGGTGCCTTAGAACAGCGGTTACCGTATACCATGCTTTCCTTTTTATCATCACTTCAAAGATGTAAGGTAGCCACTGTGAATTATTTGGTTCAGCTCTTTTGACTCGGCTCCCTTAGAAGAGTCGTTTCCCAAATGGCTCTTTAGTTTCACTCGGCTTCTATTTTAGTCAAATTTGCAATCACAATATGAGCGGTTTGTTTGTTGATAAGCAAGTTTTTATTTTTGTTTTTCATCATAAGAGCCTCATTTCTGTGAATTTTTTTAAAATTAAAAATAAAGTTATGTTTAAACCTTTAAACCAACAACTGAATACAGAAGCAGAACAAGCAAATCAAGTTATTAAAGTCCAAAATCTGAACATTATGACCCTCTTAAATTCACTAATTTCTTCATTTCTTTCCTGACACACTTGTAATTTAAATCTGGCTCCCAGCTCTCTCTGTGGACCTGGTCTGTACCACTACACTCGCTGTCTAAAGACGCCCTTCCGTCTTTACATAGTGGTATGATCCTAGTCCTCCTGTACGTAATTGGCTACATGGTGTGCCTATCAAATTAAAGTTTTGCTCTCTTAGACAGGAATCAGTTCTTCTCGTTAACTACAGAACAAAGAATCAGCTCTTAAACCCGGCACCTTCATGAACGACAGATCACTACTGAGCTCTGTGAGAGCGATGCAGTGAAAGGAAAAAACTGGGAGCTCCTGATTTACTACAAAGCATCGGCTCTCAGGGCCATGACACATCACTACTCAGTACCTACTTGCGTTCATTAATTGCTCAGAGAAGTGCTGATGCTCGCTCTTTCCTCTCACATGATTATTTGTTGCTTTCTTTCCCACATGCCTGTACGAACCTCGATAAAAGGACTTTTGTCCTCTCGGCAACGTCTACATGGAATATGTTGCAGGAAAAATTGGAAATTGACTGATTTCATTGAGCGCTTTTAAATCCAAATTAAGAGTTACTGAGGCCGAGACCACATTGTGAACTTCTTGTTTTAACCGTGTAATTTTTAACTGTTGTATTTGCTGCTGCCCATATTGGCCAGAGCGCCCTTGAAGAAGAGATTATTAATCTCATTTTGATTTTCTTAGTTAAACAAGGGTTAAATAATAATGAAATTCTTCAACACTGTTTGAACCCTCTTAGACAAACTTGTAATTTCTTAGCGAAGTCTTTAGGAATAGTTTTCCAGGTTTCTGCTTTCCAAGTTTTCATCTCGTACTTCTTTGGGAATCATCTTGTTGGTGCAAAAATACTATTTTCTGTCTCAATCGGGGTTATTTTAAAATGTTCAGACATGCAACTAAAGAAATGGGAGTAAATGATGAGTCCTCTAAGAAATATCCTTTAAAAAAAATTTTTTTTTTTTTGCTAAGATTTCTGTTACGTGTCGACACAACTCTGGTCCATCCCTGAAGTTGGGAGCCTTTTTAATGCTTGAAAGATTTAATAGGTCGGCATTAAGAGGCTTAACAAACAAGAGCGCAGCATCAGTGAAAATGGTTGGAAGAAAAAACTTCATTTCATTTTGCTTGGAGTCAAATATGCAAAGTTCTCGCTCAGTGCTTTTTCTTTTGTCGCACAACTTATCTGTCACTTTGTACAAGAGACAGTGTCAGCTTCAGCTCTGTTACAAGATGTTCACCTACTTTTTCTCCTTTAAGCATGCTCTTGCCTTTTCATTTTGTCCATTTATTGGAGCAACAAACCCTTTTTTCAAGTTAATGGTTTAATTCTTTAGTAAAACTGGACTCTTGCTGTCCCTTTAATTAAGGTGACAGAAGATAGAGGCAGCTTACAGCAATGTGTGCTGTGAGATAGCATGTCAAGGTTACACGGTGGGCTATTCTGTCCTCTCTGGCATCCGACACACACTCACACAGCGTCGCAGGGTTTTGTCAGCTCTAATAATAGTGTGGATCAGGTTCTGGATGGCCAGTAGACTCACAATCACAGTGCTGCTGGGAGGAGGAAGAAGAGGAGGCACTCCTTTTTTATGCTGTAGTTTCTACTTTTACTCCACCAGAGTCTGTCTGCACATTTGGATGATCAGTAACTTGGAGGCTTTGTTCATACGGATAGGTTTTTTTAAAATCTCTTTTCATTGCCTTATTGCTTTCTAGACTACTAATAGTTTTTATAACTCCTTCTTTATCTTTTTCTTTTCTTTTTTTGGGGGTTTCATCCGGCAATTTAGGATTGATTAATACTCTAAAACAAACATTTGTAATTATTATTGATGGCGGTTTAGTGTATCGCTGGTTCTGCCCAGGGAGTTTTCTGCACAGCTTTCCTCTGAAAAACAAGACACTTCATGCAGCGCTATCGCCAATATGGCACCTCCTATGCCCCCCCGACCCCTCCAGCTCCCGTAGAGGAGATCCATGCAGAGGAAGAGGAGGTGTTCACTGAAGAGGAGGTGTTCACTGAAGAGGAGGTGTACAATGAAGAGGAAGAGCCCCTGATAGAGGAGCAAATGGAGCCTGTGGTGGAGGAGGCAGGTAGGATTGACAGATGAAGGAGGTTCGGTTTAGTTCAGGTTTGGTTCTTATTTGGCTTGATGTGGCTCATTTAGGAGGCGTTAACAAGGAGGAGGTCCCACTGATGGAGGAGCTGGTTGTCCAGGAAACCGGTAGGAAAAGCCTGTGAGCTCACTCTGGCATGGTTTGGCATGATGTGGCCTGGTTTGTTAGTCTGGCTTGATTTGCAGCGTACTCTAACACACATAGACTTCATGTTGCTGAAGTTTACAGTAAAAGCTTCCAGTAAAAAAAGACTTGCGTCGGGGGAAGGATTTGTGTGTTGCACCGAAAGTTTTCAACACAGCATTCATTCACACTAAAACACAAAAGTAATCTGGGTTATTAAGGACTTCAAGTCTTAAGAAAGTGAATCCAGGAGACCTCAGGCTTCAGATTACGAGATGAAAAAAATCCATTTGAAAAAATATTCGAAAACCTGATGACTGGTGTAAAACCAAAAAGAGGTTGCAATGGTAAAGGAGATGAAGCAACACCTTCTGTTCAGAGTTTCACCTAAAAACCATCTCAGAAAAACTCTTGATGTTTATCTTGGTGTCTTTTAATTTTAGTCAAACTAAAGCCGACGCCAGACTAGATGCATTGAACTGAACCGCAGTTGTTGCTGAAAGTATCTGTGCTACTTGGTGAAAGCTCCCTGAATAACGAACAGAGGCCTATTTTGGGAACGTCACCAACCTTCTGGGGGTTCATTTATACCTCATGGAAAAAAATAAAAACAGAGTCCTTCACCATTTCTCCTGAAAAAGTTGTCATTATAAAATCAAACCTGAGAGGCACGTCTGTACCAACGCCCTGGAAAGAAAGATGCTGAGGTGGTGAACTGAAGGCAGGTGGAGAGCTGCAGGTTCATCCCTTTATCAATCATTCAGACTATTTGTGTTTGTACTAGGGATGGGCAATCAATTAAATTGTTTTAATCGATCATCGGGAGAATTAACGATTAATGTTTGATTAATTATTCATATTTTTAGATTCATATTGAGTATTTATCGGCTACATTAAAATGCGGTGAAAGTAGACAAAACACAGAGTTTCCTTATTTCGATCTTTATTACAAGATTCTTGTGGCAGTTAAATGGGATTATTCCAAGGGTTACACTGGAAAATCTGCTTTCACATACAACTTCAGCACCAGTCTGAAGGTGCATTAGTTTTATCGATTAAAAAATGATGTCATCGATAAAATGTCTTAACGATCGATTTTCGATGAATTATTCCCATCCCTCGTTTGTACTAGTTAATCATGACTTTGCCACCATTCAGTAATAGAAAAGATTAAGCTCATCTCTCAAATACTAACATTTAACAGCAATTTAATGTCTGGTTTTGCTAAACTAACAGAATCAGAAACTTCGAATTAGTTTTATTTGTAGTCGCTTACCAAAGCATCGCTTTAAATGAAAAACTATATAAGAAATAAACATAACATCATGTTTTCCTACGTAGAGTACAAGTTCATTCTTTTATCTTGTAAACTTCGTCCATCTCTCTCCATGTTGTTCCCTTTGGCTTTTATATTTGTGGAGCTAAATGTCCTTTCGTGTGTTCAGTCACGATTTTATCCTCCGAGTCAGATATGAGTGGTTATTTTATGAAGACAAAGTTAGATTCACGTAGGGAACAACTTTCTGCCGTCCTGACGTCTTCGGGCTCCTTGATTGCTCTCAGCAGCTCCTGTTCACCTGTAATGGTACTGGATATTTCTTGTGTGTGACTCCGTGTTACACTCAAATGACCCAGCTTTTCATCTGTACTTAAACGCGCCATGTACCTGTGAAACTGTGAGGCTCCCAGAAGCGTGAAAAGTCTAAAACCCCTCTGATCTGCTGCGTAAAGAGGAGATATAGGAGCAGGTACATATTTGGTTATAAAAGATGACACTATGTGGGTATATATGCAATTTTTACTTTAGGGAGAGAAGAGAGGATGAAGAAATAAAAAAACAATAATGCTAATTATAATTTAATTATGATAATAAAACTAATAATCTAAAAAAGAAAAAAGACAAGAACAAAATAAATATGAACTAAGTAAATAAAGAAATGGACTCGACCAGCCCAGGGGGGACCAGGCAGGTGGAAATGCAGTTTTGTCCGTGTGCATGTATTTAATGATGTATTATGTGCAGGAGCCTTTTTAAACAAGAAATGATTAAATTAGTGAAGCTGAATGTCCAACATTTGTGTGTGAATGATTGTTCATGCAGCTTGTAATTTGTGCATGTGGAAATTGTCATTGTGTCCATAATTGCTTGATATTTGTGTGCATTTTAACCTTTTTCCACCTGCACAAAATGGTTCTCGGATCACATATTTACACATACACGAGGACATTTTTCACACATGGGACCAAAAAGTTGTGGAGTGCAACCAACCTTTTCTCCTGTTCACACCAGTGCAACGTTTAAAGAATGACACTGTGATAAAAAGCCAATGAAACGTAGAGAGGTGGTGGGTCTTCTCCTCTGATTGGCTCTGATCTGCAGTTGTACAGCCTGGCCTCCAGTATGGAAGAACAACCCGGACGAGGATCCTGGGAACTGGGATCAACTGTAATATGTGGAATATGGTGGAATTGTTCATGTGGGTGTGATCTGTTATCCACACCAGCTTAAGAGGTTTTCACGGAGCCAAATAAACAAAGTGCTTTTCTAATTTCTACCAAACATTTGTGCTTGAACTGAAGATAAACATCTTCCCACACCTCATTGTTGCTCATAATGATTGAAATGACCATCAATGCTCATGGGTAATGATTAAAAAAGCAATCCTTTAAATGTATTAAAACGTGCTGCTGATTGGGATCCTGAGAAAATTTGGGTGCACCTCAATTTATTTTGCTGCTACACTGGTTCAGCCAGTGGAGAATGTTGGTCTGGAGCCCCATGGGGCGTTAAAATCCCCTCAAACACACTTTAAACTTTTGTTGGACCGAATCAGCTGGTGTTGGATTGGCTCTGCAGCACTTCCAGATCCAACCTACAACAGCCCAAAACACCAATCACAGCAGAGCCCTCCTATTCAGAGTTCATCTAAACTATTCTATAATATCATGACCATGGCGCCGTCTGAAGGCTCCATCTCACTGCTGAGGCTTTTCCAGAGTCCTGTGCTGGTTGACTTTTCTTATCTTCTATTGGAGCTACTTTCAGACACCGTATGTGTTGTTATCAGTTGTGTAACAGCCATTAAGATAGTAGAGGATGTATCTGGCTGCACCGTAATCATGGCACAGAAGCCTTTTTACAGGTTTATTGCTCTTTAGACGCTCAGAGTGCTTTAGTTTAATACAGGACCCTGATGTTGGGGATTCTATTTTGAGCTTTAAGGCCATCAAGTAGACCAAACCGCTGTTGTCATTAACTCCAGTCATTTCAGCCCAGGAACAGCTGCTGTCTGTCTCTCTCTCTCTCTCTCTCTATGTGTCTCTCTGTCTCTCTCTCTCTGTCTCTGTGTCTATGTGTGTGTCTCTCTCTCTCTCTGTCAGGGTCACATTGATTGGATGTCTCTCACTCTATTCCGAGGTCAGCCTGCCCCGCAGCCTTTATGTTCTCTCTCCTTCTTGGATGTTTTTAAAACTATATCAACATTTCCTGTGCTTGTCCTTTTTTCTAATTATGATGCTTCCTTTAGCTACTTCCTGCCTTTCTCCGTTCTTATTTGGCATGCTAAAGGTAAATTGTATCTAAAGTAATCTGTTGGTTGATATACAGTCATGTGTTATCACCAACAGGCGTCTGCACCTTTAGCGTGTAGCCTGTAACGGGGTATAAAGACTAAGAAATGTTATATGAAAGTGTGTGAAGGGGTGAATACGGCTAGTAGCTAAAAGCTCTCTGAGTGATCAACAAGACTAGAAAAGTGTTATTTAAATATAGCAAGTTTAGCCTTAAATTAGCTCCGTAGGCCTAAGTTCACATGTTTAACACCTTGTACTAGTACTAGTATAACTAGTACTTATACAGTCTAGATACCAAAGTATTCTGAGTAAAAGCAAAAGATTTTTGGCACAAGACTTCTGGGACAATGTCCTTTAGAGAGACCAGACCCAAATGAGGATGTACGGAGAAAACCAAAAAGCATATCGGCACAAATACATCATACCAACTATCAAGCATGGTGGTGGAGGGATGATGATCTGGGCTTGTTCTGCAGCTACAGGACCTGGAAACCTTGCAGTCATTAGAAGAAGAAAACAATTAAAACTGGTTCTTTGCATTTTCTTGTGACAATGAGAATCATTTGTTAAAACATATTGATTCTTGTTGAGATAGTGGTTTATAACATAGTAAGAATCGCTAATTATCCAAATTTAAAAGGGTAATGGGATAACAGACACTTTTTGGCTTTATATACCTAAACCAAGTGGTAGAGGGGGCTCAGGCTGGTTTATTTCCACACATTTGTTAATAAAACTCATTATAGTCACTATAATTCACACTACCAAATGGTAGAGCAGGCGAAGAGTGAAGAGAGCTGTGCAGAATAAATGCTGCAAACCTCAATGAATTGAAGCAACATTATTAAGAGTAAAACCAGAATTCCTCTACAGCAAAATGAGAGACTTCTAACAGAAAACTATTACCTCACGTTACTGCTGTTAACAGTGGTTCTACCAGCCGGTGGACCTAGTTTTTCACATACTATTTGTGCCTATTGGCCGTGTTACGGAGGCTGTAACAGTTGGCGATGATCTTTGCAGCCTGTCAACAGTTTAGCCTCAACTCTAAATGTGGCAGCCACAGATTTATCAGCAGAGAAATCTCCTGCTTCAGGAAAGAAAGACCACATTCATTTATTGTGCAGTTTACAGCTAACATTTTCTGATATGTTCATGTAAATAACAGCAAACGAGGGGGAATTAATATGTTTTTCATGTCTGCAGAGGGGAGGACATCATCTGTGGAGAGCAAAAATGGAAGGAAGACAGAGGGAGGAGGAGGAGATGCTGCAGGAGGTCCAAAGTACACCATGTTTACCTGGTTTGTGGTGCTGGCTCTGTTGGGAGTCTGGAGCTCTGTGGCCATAGTCTACTTTGACATCGTGGATTATGACAGCGTTATTGGTAAGTGTAAAGTTTGCAAATCTGGAGTCCTTCCGTCCATTTCTATTCCCCAAAATGGATGGAAGGGAGCCTAAATGCAAGACAATAATCCATCTGTAACTAACTGAAGCGATTGTTTGATGATCCGGGTGTTGGACCTGAAGTGAAAAACGATTGACATGAAGAGACAAAGTGTCACGTTTACTTGCAGCTATGAATCTATTAACATTTTGGTGTCACAATTGTTGGCCTAGTTTTGGTTTCCAACCTATTGATGCAATTCTCACACAAACACACACACAGACACTGAAACTGAATGTCAGAAGTTTGGTTTTTAAACAGGAACCTGCCCACATTTTTCTGTGGTCGGAAGATTCAGACAGGGCTTTAACAGTGACTTCCTGTCAGACTGACGGGCGCTTTCACACACACACAGAAGCATATAGAGTCATGTTATGGATAATCTCAGGGGACATTACGTTAACTTTTCTCCAGAGACTTCTGACCTTAAATTTACCTGCTGCCTCATGATCATGTGACTGCGTGTCAGACGTGCTGAATAAACACCAGATCTCCTCCATGTGACTGTAATAACGCAGCCTGAATAATTCTTCTTAAACAATCATAAAAAAAAAACTTCTGAAGAGCAAAAGACAGAAGAGAGTGTCTGAGTAGACAAGGAAGATAAAGTATGTCCAAGCAAGGTGCAGTCTTGTCCCAGGATGGATATAGAAGAGGTGGGACTGAACTCTTTGTACAGATGAACCCAGATGAGCTATTTGTTCCTGTGATGTTGGACATGGAGCAGCTAATCTTCCCGGGTTGAGGATCTCTTCCATCTGGTTCTTTTGTAAACGATGTATGACTGAGATGGATGGTCGTTTGTCTCCTGGGTCTGAACAGCCGCCCTCTGTCCTCCACCATGGGGCTTCAGCTCACGTCTCTCAGGTGTCCACCACTGCCTGGACACCTCATCAGTTCTCTCATCTTGCTTTGAAACTATCTCTGCTTAAATGCGATCAGTCTGTGGACACATTACTGAGGTAAATGTACACCCCCTAAAGCAGGGAGCAGCAACTCTGGACCTCTTGGGCCAGGGTCCTGCAGGTTTTAGGTGTTTCCCTGCTGCAACACACCTGACTCAAATTAATGGTTGTCTGGCATGGTTGGGATTGTCCAGAAGAAAAGGTGACCTTCTGTGTCTCTTTCTTAACTTCATTTTTTGACCTTTTTAAAAAAACAGGAAGGCACAATGTGATTTCTTAAAGATTTAATAGGAGAAAACCGAACTTTAAAGAGAATTCAACTACATTTATATTCACTTGTAATGTGGGTCATAGTTTAACTACAACTGCTCTGAACTTGGAGGACAAGACCTCCATAGGATACTTGACCCAGTGTTTTCTCACCATGTTGTTTCCTGCAGGCTGCACAAACACAGGCACCCAAAATTAGCGTGCTACCTCATAGGCTGGAAATTTACAACCATGATAAAAGCACAAGAAGTTACATTTATCATCACTACAGGCTGCACACACTCATTTATCAAAATGAAAGCAAACAAGTGTCGCTTGCATGACTTATTATCTCCTTTCCTCTCATGAAGGATGGTCCAGCTCCTTTCTCTTTACTAAGACGGAGAACAAGCTCCTAAACTCAAGAGATGAACCAGTGTTTATCTGCACATCACAGAAAACTTGGCAAAGAAGCTGTTTTAAATTGGATCTGTAGTCATTTTGTGAGCAGCTGCTTTTTATTTCCTCGTTTAGTTGTATTTATGAAACATGCCGAAGATAACACAGCTTGACAGACAGAAGCCCAAAGAATGTTTAGCTGAAACCTTGTTATATGTCTCAGCATATCGTGCAGTGTGTCATGAAAAGACTTGAGGAAACTGAGCTAGTGGAGGCCAGAAGAAGAAGAAGAAAAAGATTATTTAGTTCAGCTGATCCACACCTCTGTCAGTGGTCCCCATGGAAGGTGAGAAGCCATTATTAGGGAAAGGAAATGGGGAGGGGTGGGTTTAAAAAATCGATTAATTGATTTAAATCGATCCAAGTTAAATTAATTCAATATCGATTCATAAAACTAAGGATCGATTTTTTTATTTAAAATTATTTTATTTTTTTTGCAGGGATGTCCATATTTTCTGATGACGTTACCCAATTTAGAGCAATTTTATTATCATGCTCCGTGTTTTATAAAAAAAAGT
>JAOXYM010000019.1:1316587-1328119 GCA_028567055.1 Leptatherina wallacei
GTGTAGCACCGGGGAAATGTGGGCAGAGATTTTTGTGGGACCTCACATAATCTGAATGAGTTCGAGATTTTTATTTGTATATACGTTTCGTTCAGTTTAACGTAGGAAAACAAACGCGTTCAATGAACGTGTTCTTTTCAAATTGTTGGTACACAACACTGATTCTAACCAAAATCCACTTTGGTTTCATCTGTCCAAAGGACATTGTTCCAGAAGTCTTGTTGTTTAATCAGCAGTAACTATGTTATCTTTAGAGAGAAGAGGCTTTTTACTGCAACTCTTCCGAACAAGCCATGAACTTTACATGCTAACTGAGGCCTGGAGAGTCTGAGATGTAGCTCTTAGGTTTTTTGAGTTTCTCTGTGCGTTGCATGGCTTGACCTTGGGCTGAAATGGGACGTCCACTTTTAGAAAGACTGAAATCGTTCTCAAGTGTTCTCAACTTGAGTGTAATATTTATCTCCTGAGTGACGGACTCCAGATAGTTTGGGAAATGACCCGTAAAATCCTTCCCAGACTGATGGACACCAACGTCTGATCGTCTAAGATAAATGAGAGTAATAGGGACTGATGTCAAAGAGAAAGACCTTTACTTTAGGTTATTGTTGCTAAAAGTTGTTTCACACACTATTAAATCATGTTGTACTCAGTATCATGTTTTCTGTTCTTATTCTACTTTTAAAAACCCAGAAAGGACCAGATTTGCAAAACAGTATAGTTAAGCAAATCTGGACTCACTTGTTAACATCACTGTGTGAATTTTTGTTGCTTTGAGCTATTACCAGAGCTTATCCACTAACATCTCTAACATCCTGCATCTCAAGCCCTTCTTTGGTTGCTGTGTGTTGGTGGAAGTTAATCCTTCATAGCGCCTCATGTAAAACATTGTACTTCAAATGTCAGTCCGTCCCAGCGTCGGGGGTGCCAAGCTGCGCTCGGCTTTGAGAAAAGAGCTGAGGATGATCCATGAGAAGATGGAGGCGAAGAGGATCGCTCGCATCGCTCTGGCCGAGATCAGGACCTTCCTGGCTGAGGAAGAGGAGGAGAGGGAGGCGGCCTGGGCCATGAAGATGAAGACATTGGAGGACGCCCAAGAACAACTTAAAGAGGAGAGGGAGAGGGAGGAGAAGAGAAAGGAGGCAGAAAGGGAAAGAGTGGAGAAGGAAATGATGGAAAGAGAGAAGGCAGAGAAGGAGAGAATGGCGCAGGAAAAGGCAGAAAAAGAGAGGCAGGAAATGGACAGACTGGCGAAAGAAAAAGCCGCCAGGGAAGAGAGGCAACGACTGGAGCAAGAGAGGGCCGAAAAAGAAAGGATAGAGCAAGAGCGCCTTGCCAGGGAACGACAGAGGGCGGAAAAGGAAAAGGCAGAGAAAGAGCAACAAGAGAGAGAACGGTTGGAAAGAGAGCGAGTTGAAAAGGAAAAGATAGAGAGGGAACGCATCGCAAAAGAAAAAGAAAGGCAAGAGCAAGAAAGGTTAGAGAAAGAAAGATTGGAGAAGGAGAGGATTGCTAGAGAGAAAGCAGAGAAGGAAAGACTGGAAAGAGAACATATTGCCAAAGAGAAGGAACGACAAGAAAAGGAAAGGATTGCTAAAGAGAAAGCAGAAAAAGAAAGACTAGAAAGGGAACGTATCGCCAAAGAAAAGGAACGACAAGAAAAGGAAAGGATTGCTAAAGAGAAAGCAGAGAAAGAAAGACTGGAAAAGGAGCGCATCGCTAAGGAAAGGGAGAGGATCGCAAGAGAGATCGCTGAAAAGGAGAGGCAAGAGAAAGAACGAATCGCCAAAGAAAGAGAGAGACTGCAGAGGGAACGAATTGCCAAGGAAAGGGAAAGGATTGCCCAGGAGAAGGCAGAAAAAGAGAGGATGGAGAGAGCGGAAAAAGAAAAGGAGGTCAGGGAACGCATTGCCAGAGAGAGAGCTAAAATCGCACAGGAGAGAGAGAGATTAGAAAAAGAAAGAGCAGAAAGAGAACGTCTTGAGAAGGAAAAAGCAGAGAAAGAAATGGCTGTAAGAAAAGAGAGGGAGAGGATGGCGAGGGAACAAATGATGAAGGAAAGAATAGAGAGGGAGAGGGCAATGAAGGAGAAGTTAGAGCGTGAGAAGGCCGAGAGGGAAAAGCTGAATAGAGAGAAGGAACTAATGGAGAGGCAGCGGCTCGCCAGAGAGAAAGCTCTACGGGACAAGATGGAGGCGGAGAGGCTGGCGAAGGAGAGAGCAGAGAGGGAACGAAACATCACGAAGAACGACGTGAAGAGACGAGAGCTTCCGGAGAGGAAACACAACGCTACCCAGCTGAAACCTCCCGTAGCAGAGGCCGAGAGAGGCAGCGCGGCGGCAGCTCGGAGAGAGAAGAGCGTCGCAGCCGAGAAGAAAAACGCAAAGTGAAGACGTCGCAGATGGAGTCATGATTCCACAAGCGGGAAACGGATCAATGAAAGCTTGAATTGTGATTAGACACCAGGCTGAGAAGCTGATTCACAAGCATTGTTGCTGGATTTGTTTGGTCAGAAGTGCAGTTTGTTGCATCTGTATCCACCAAACAGTGAAGGGACGATGTGCTAACACAGCTTACGAGACATTTAATCCTTTTAAAGGCCGACCCGAGAAATCTTTATTCGACTCTTTGACAAAGTGTAAAAAAAAACCAACAAAACAAAAATAACCACCATAGACGTGTGATTTATTACCATATTTGTCAGAATTATTGTAGTTCAAAAGTTATCCACCAGGGGGAAGAAGACAAATATTAGATCTTGAGTAAAGTTTTTACCATTAAGTGATGCAATAGATCTGAACTGTACGAGTCAAAAAGAATGTGCACAGCTTTATATAAATTAATCCACATCTGTGGTTCATTTGAACACAATCGAGGAAAGACGAGCAGATTTTTCAGCTCTGATCAAACAAAATCTGAAAATATGACAGTGGTTGCTCTCAGGAATGAACCTCTCTGTTTTCAGAAAATAGGTTTGTTTTTTATTCAAAAGTCTCTTGAAGTTAATGGTTAATGTGTCTTTGAGGCAAAGACGGACTTTTATTAAACTTTAGGAAATAATGTGGGGATCTGACAGCTTTATTACCGGTGAATAACGATGATTATAATGGTGTTTTTAAATAAAAAAATGAATTAAAAATGATTGAGATTTAACAATTGTTTGCTTATTTTACAGGTGTTTTTGAAATAGAAAACAAAACCTAAACATCCAAATTTCAATATGAAAAATAATCCATTAACAGCTCTTTTTTTTTTTTTATGATCTAATTTAATTCATTTGTAGTTTACCAGCTGCTAGTAATTTTCAATCTGCATTTTTACATTATAGTCTACAGCAGTGATCAGTTAAGAACCTGTTTCACATGTAAACAAACTTATAAAAACACCACAAACCAGGAAGCGGAGAAGAAATTACAGACGATTAAAGCCGTTCTCTGTGACTTCCAGTAAAATATTAGCTTAAAAATGAGAACAGATAGCACCTGTTGGCCCCTCCCTCTCTGCTGTGCTTCAGCTCTTCCTCCAAAGACTCAGAAACTCCTATTGTTCAATGTTACTAAATAAATAAAAACATCTTACCACATGTAGCCATAGTTGTGCTGGATCTTTTCACATTTACAAATGTGATGAATAAAGCTTGTAAATGTGTAACGAAGAGATCCAAATTCAGTCTTCCAGACCAGAAGGGAAGATGAGAATAGGAAAAGTTGTAATGTATTTCATCCTTTTACTGAAGAAAAGTCTCTATTTCTTCTGTGTTCTATTTTCTTTTAAATCTATGTGGTCGTCTGCAGAGTGACGCGGGATAGATTTAACAGTATGTGTGTGTTTAGGATGATTTCTTCATGTCTTTTTAATTCTAATGAAAATGTCTACTTTAAGTTTATGACTTTCATTTTACAAAATGAATGAAGCATTAGTTAGCGTGCAGCTTGGCCACAGCTGCACTGTGTATTAAATCTTGCAGAGTGTGTTTTTGGCTGTTTCCACCGGGGATCTTTACTGGATTTAAACTTTGAAAAATAAATGTCGGTTTTCAATTCCTTGAATTTTTCTTACTTGATCATGTTATAGAAAATGTTTAAGGAGAGAAATGTTCTAGTGTGTGTCGAGTACTGAAGATTGTATCCTCTTCCTCCGTCCAGCCCTATCTGCCTCCACCACAGCTTCCTCCTGAACTCTTATCAGCTTTATTTTCCTGCACACAAACATTATCCTGAGCTCCTCGCTGCCGTTTATTTTAACTCAAAGTTTCCCCAAGTAACAACCGCACTGAACTGTGAACCATATCAGTTACACGTGATGCATATCCTGGTTTTCTTCTATTGTTTTCATGCATTTCATACCTGTTTGGGGTGAAAAAGATCCCTTAAAGAGCTCTTTTTAGTGTGTATGTGTGTTTGACTCTTATCAAATGTAATAATTGGGTCCCAAAATTCTCACATTAAATCATTTTCTCTCATTAAAGTTTTCCAGAAAGAACTTGAACTTCTGAAGATAGATAGATAGATAGATAGATAGATAGATAGATAGATAGACTTTATTGATCTCCGTGGAGAAATTCATTGAAAGATTCACAAATGGGTCATTTTGCTGCATCTCACGGACAGAATAGACACAAGTATGTAGAAATCAGATCAGATACTTAGTCTTTCTATCCTAATCTTTGAGATATCTCCATGTCTATGTCATTAAACTGTTGTCCACAAATGGTTTTATTGGGCAAGGCAAGTTTATTTGTATAGTACATGTCATGTACATGACAATTCAAGGTGCTTTACATTAGAAACATTACAGCGGGGTGCAGAAAGCATGAAGAAGAACACAGTTTCATGCGTCTTAGCAATATATGAACTCAGTTATTTCTAGAGCAAGATGTCTCATAAAACTTAGACTACTTGAACAATAAAGTAGTCTGAGTTCTCAGTGACGTCTTTTACAGTTAAAAAAAAAAAGAAAGTCATCCTTTAGAGCCATTTCTGAAATTGATTAAAGGCTCTAACCCCATTGAACTGTTTTATTTTGTTATTTTAAGCTCAGAAAGCAAAGCAATGAAAACAACTGCATGTGTGTGGATTCATGCTGCCATAGTTTATGATTTCAAGTTTTATTTCCTCAATCTGATCTTTGCTCAATCAGTTCATCCACTTTACTTTTGTTCATCTTCAGTTTTCTCTGATTGGAGAGAACATGATCGTTTCTTATCCCATCTGTAGCAACCACCTCACAAACCTTGACTTTTTATTCTCAGAGCAAAATTCATATGCCTCTGATGGATTAGATCAAAATAAGACCTTCCTCCTGAAGATCTCACTGGCTGCAGGTAAAAGGATCACTGGCTTCAGAAAGACCGTCATGTCAATTTATGTCCTTACTCGTTTATTAGCATTTTTAAACCACAAGCATTGATCAAAGTGCTGGGCTCGGCAGAGCTTCATGTCAGTGAAAAGTCCTCACAAAGATGGTAAAACAATGATGTTGTCACTAGATTTTGCATGCTTTTTTTTTTAAAGTTGTTTCACTTTATGGACTCTATACAGGCCTAAAAGAAGCAAAGAAGCTGGATGTGGAAGATTCACCTGAGAAAGCAGGTAACCACACACACACACACACACACACACACACACACACACACACACACACACACACACACACACACACAGAGACAAATGCTGTGGGAGTTGCTGTGTGTTGTCACCCAAAATCAAGTGGGCCAACACTGACCTGGTACCTGAGAAAACCACATGAGAATTTAGACCCGAGGGCGTGTCCAGTAACGCTGATCCCAGTCCCACTTCACACAACACAAAAGCCTGACCAGCAGCTTCACACAACACCTCACAAAGCCTCCACCCAGCTTCACTTTCACACTGGACCTCCATCCGATTGTGCCTGACACAGAGACACGCTGATACTCACACTCAGCGGTTTTTACCAACAACTCTGACTGCTGTCGGAAACGAGACACGCAGTCCTCAAAAAAGCTAACGATACAGACACAGCACAGAGACCGAATGCTGATTGGCTGAAAGTTAACTTTGATCCTATCAAACGCTCAATCAGCATAAAATGCATCATGTAAACTCTTCAGTTTATCCGATCGGTCGGGATCAGAAGGAATTTTCTATCCGATCAAGAGGGGAAGGTTTAAACTTTTCCACCATCCGATCAATAGGAAAAACGGAGCATGTCTACATCATTCTGATGGTTTCTGTGATGGATGTTCTATCTGCTCATGCTTGGACCAGGTTGGGGTTAGATGATGTGAAGAGTTTCAGGAAATACTTGATAAACAGCGTCAGCATAACAGAACTGAGCTGTATAACCTCTGTAACGTACAGGACAGATAGCAGCATCTCCTGTAGGAGAACTGAAGACGACAGTCATGGTGCTGTGCAGCAAAACATCTCACGAACATCTAAATCTGGAGCTTCTGCAACACTGAGGACAACTAGATAACTCAGTGACTATTAGAAGGATGTAATAGTTTCACAGTGTCACTGATTTAATAAATGACTACATTAGTAAAGCTTCACATATCTCACCTGATTACAGGTTTTTTTACTGAAAACGTGCAGGTTAGCATCATCCATGGCTGTACATCATGAAGACAGACCTGCAGCGTTTTTACTGGGGACTCGCCGTCGCTCGCCGTTACAGGCAGATGAATCTGGTTGTCTGCAAAACAGGGAAAACAGACTCTGTGAAAAGAACAGGCGCTAGTATCGATACTGGCGATACACTCGTAAACTTACAGCTCCTTTTGAAAATATAGGACCGAAACCAGTTGAGGGCTTAGTGGCTACATGTGTCTCAAGGCGGGTCAGAAGGCGAGTGAAAAACCAGTAACCAGAAACATCCAGTTCTCCGTTAATATGCTGAAATCCTGACAGTACAGTCAGAAAGAAAGTCTGAACACAGATGGAATTTTTGTAAGATTTGCAGGATAAAAGCTTCTTCTCTCTAAACTAAACCCTCAACGTTTTTCTCTGCCGAGCCACAACCTTCTGCTTGTTTGACTTTGTTACCCAAAATGGAATGAGGAGATTCATGCAACCACGAGGACATTTTGAATACTTTTGGAGTAATAGTCAAGGGAGTAAATATACGCGTTACTGGTGAAGCATAAATGAAGGTGGCACATGGCTCAAATGAAATAAGTCTCAGGCTTGCCTAAAAACAAACACTGTCAGGATGAAGATGAAAATCTCTTTGGGTTGATGCTGTAGCTGTAAACCTCTATCAGATCGTAGAACAATGTGTGAACATGATCACAAAGCCTGACTCTGATGAGGTGATGCAGAACATATTTACAGCGGTTTTAGTGCAGATAGTTCAGGGGAGGCCATCTGTTCCTCAATGTCCCCCAACTGGACCGCATGTTTTAGAGGGTTAAACTGAGCCAATAAAAAGATGAAGAGTAAAAACACAACAGTTCACTTGATGCCTCCCAGCTGTCTCTTTACTTTTTGTACTTGTTTAAGCAACAAAAGAAGTTGAGGCGTGCAGAGGTGTGGACTTGTTTAATGTGGTTTACATGTCATCGCTGTGTCAAGCTGGCTTCACTCAGGGAATGTGGACCATGGTTAATGTACTTCTCTGTTGTCTAATCGTTTTTAAACCCAGGGATGACTCTGGCGATGGCCATAAAGACAGTTTTGTGTAATTCTGGATATTATTCTGGCCATAGCCTCAAACCAGTCACATTCAGATGCCGAAAATCAGGTGAAAATCATCGTCATTGTCAACATTCCTTCTTTTTGTTCTTCATTTTGATAGAAACCAGCGAGCGTGTGGCTGAAACAAGCGCTCAGAGAGCTGCAGAGCAACAAGACGACGAGCCAGTCAAGGCCACATCGTCTAAAACACCAGCTGAGGAGGCGCCATCAGGTGTGTGAGCGGTTAGGCAAAATTTGACCTCTTTGTGACGCTTATTTTTTCTGCCTCCTATCTGAAAGGACATACCCAAAATAAATGAAGTATATCTTCACTTCTACAAGGGCTGTATGTATAATCCTGGTCTCTGCAGAAAGCTGAGACGTGTGAGATTACCACAGAAGTGTCAGAATCAAGATATGTGTTATTGGCCACGTTTACATGTGAGTCTTTAATTCCCCTTTAATTCTGTATAAAAGTTAAATTCGCTTTAAAGAGGTGAAAAATGACCATGTAAACACCAAGTTCCGGATGAAAATAACAATCCCGAATTAAACCTAAGTGGCTGGTTTATTCCCATTTTGAATCTGAATTGATTAATTTCTCTGTCATGTATGTCTGCGCATGCTTGTTTCCTTGTCCTGTGGCCATGACGACCATATTCTGCTGGCCGAAGCGAGCGTTGGACTCGATCCGAGACTATTTAGGTGAAAGTGAAGTAGTATGCTAGTGTCTAGCTGCTAGCTGCTGCTTCAAAAGTCAATCAAAATCAAGCGAAAATGGTTCTTAGTGTGTGGTTTATTATGTTGTAGCCAAAATGAAAAGAAGCAGGAAGCAGAGTTTGTTTTCTTTCCGTAGACGTAAGTACGTCACGTCCACCCACTGTCCAATCAGAACCCTTCCCAACCCCCCCCGATCTAAAGCGGATGAGGATCCAGAAAGAAGTGAAGCCCAACATAGTAGATGATAGGAAGACTCAATACTTCATTATAAAACTTCCTTCATCTCCATGGAAACCAGTAGGACCTTCATGATTCATTTCAAACAGGCAGAGTCATAGGAGAATATTAGCAGAGTTTTTAGAGCTGGATTAAAACTTTTCACCACAAAACAGGAAAAGTAAGACCTGATTTATGAGTTTCTGTCCCACAGTGATGAGACGGACATCTTTGTGATCAGCAGAGTCTCTGCTTTCATACGACACCTTGTTTGTGTGGAGAAATTAGCAGAAGCTCTAACGTGGATGATGATAATCTCATGTTTACGTTACATCCCCATATAACTGCTTGGGGGTTGAACTGTGTTTTATTAGGATACCAGTGCTTGGTGGAGTCTTTTAGCGGAGCTTCTCCCTGTGGTTTTGATGTGCTACATGTTGGGATTGCTGCTTCCTAGTGTGTGCAAAGATTGTCTTGTACTGGATGTATCCCATGCACAGGAGACTCTAATCAAGAAGAGGTTAAAACTATCAGGATTTAAGAAAGAGGGGCTTAAGAGGACAATATTAAATAAAGGAATTTATGTATTTGTCCCAGGCAGCTGCAGCAGGAAATATTAACACAGTAATCAATAAAGTATCCATCTAATTGTTGATGAGCAGGAAAAATAAGTGACGTTTTATGTGTTGAGTTCAAACCGTCTCTGTTTCCTTTAGAAAGCGGTGCCACGTCCATCCCAGATGATCACGGTAAGGCGTTTGTGACATGATCACTAACCCTAACACAGCAAATAAACCATATAATTAGCATTTTCTGTTTTAATGATCTGGACATTAAAACCGTCTTTAACGACTGAGTAAAAGCTTTTCTCCTCCTGGTTCGGATCATCTGGCCGCGCTGCGTGATGATCAACACAGTATCTAAGTAGTTTTGTATTCAAGCAGCTTTGCTGAATGCACACTTCACCTGCTGCTTGACACCTGTATGAGCAGCTGATTGCCTGACCTGTTGTCATGACGACGGTAACGTTGTGGCCTCTGTGTGTCTGATTCAGTGTCTGGATCTCAGGATGTGGAGTCTGAAATCCAAGGTTGGTTTCACTGCGGCTGAGCGGCTGCTGCATAAGCTCACCCCCCCCCCCCGTTGTTTGTTAAGCTGTCTGCATGGCTAACCTCTACGTCTATAACACAGTGGAAGTCTCCGTCCTTCTGTGTGTTTGCAGTGTAAGGCTCAGAAACGTCATCTCTGCGAATGTTTGTCGAGCTTCAGCCCAACAAAACAATTACCATTAGACAAAACTCCGTCTTAAGTAGCCAAAAAAATCTAAACAAGTTTCCCGTAACTGAACTTAAGTATTTAGCTGAAAGTTCTTGTGATGTTTTCCACTGATCTGAACAACTTATCAGGAATGCAGACCGGAATAATTTGGCTTCTTAACATGTTGGCGGCAAATAAAAACAAAATATACAATAAATATCTTTCTTAGGTCTTTATATATACAGAATGTATTATTTATTGAAAATATGTCAACGCATTTAATGAATAAATGAAATGCAAAAGACAAAAACACGGAACTGATTTAGATATTTTAATGTATCCTGTCAAATAAAAACTATTGTGGTTTCAGACCTTAGAAACGAATACAAAACTACATAAATGGTTAAAAAATAGATTGATCCTTAAATAAATGTAAGAGAAATTAATGAGACATTTCTTTAGGTTATAATTAATAGATGAAATATTGATTTAAACTGAAATATTTTGCTTTTATTTTCAACTTAAAAAATGTCTAATTCTGGTTATTTACTTTTATTTGACTTTTTGAATTTATTTATTTATTATTACTGTAAATTGTTTTACTTCTCCATTTTTATTTTTTTATTTTTTTTAATATTTGGGTCCTTCAGAGCGTGCATTAAGCTCAGCTTCCACATATGATTGATCAGGATGACTTTATGGTACGATAAATATTTTTATATATAATAAAAGAAAAATAGATTTTTTTTTTCATCAAATATCATATTTAATAGTTTCTTATTTCTTCAGTTGTTTATTTATTGTTGTCTATATTTTCTCAGTTTTAGTCCTCCATACATCTTCACTTCAAAGGTTGAACATTTCTCATATTAGCACTTAAAAGTGAATCGATGGGCTGATTGATGTTTGTCTCGTTGCCATGGCAGCCACAGAAAATAATGGGATGACAGACACAGTTTGTGACATGATGTCTTTGTCCTCACCTGGATCCACACATCATGTCTGTCTGCTGCTATCAGAAAGCTGATGGTGTTACAGTGTGTGTGTGTGTGCGTGCTTGTGTGAGTGAGTGTTTGTGTGTTTTCGGTGATTGAAGGGTGTTGTTTCTCTCCAGCTGCTGTTCCTCTACCTCCACCAGTTGAAGATGACTTTGTACCAGGTCAGTTAGATACAGACTTATCATATTCTTGCTTTTATGTTACCTTTTCTTTGAGTTTGTCCTGTTGCTCATATTGATGATGATGATGAGGAGGAGGAGAAATGGAGGTGAATGTATTAGCCAAAGATCTGCTGGTAGGTTATCAATAACACTGGGTTATAATGTGTAATTAGATTACAATCCAAGTCCACAGTTTCTTTTTGTGTTGGCCTCAACAGGCTTCTGGTTCTGGTCCATCTTTCAGTAGCAGTCTCATCATGGGTCCAGATCACCATCCAGCTGGTTTATACTCCATTAAAAATCAAGTCATAACCCTTCTCATTTTTTTTTTCCATTTACTATTTTTGATGCCTTCATATCATATTATTTATTTTTATTGATTTATTATTGTTTCATAACATTTATCATCATATTTCATTTTATTCCAGTTTTTTTCTTTATTTTTTCCATATATATGTATATATATATATATAATTGTATATAAATGAATGCATTAACGTTGCGTTGAATAAATAATTGAGAATC
>JAOXYM010000019.1:1380232-1398852 GCA_028567055.1 Leptatherina wallacei
TGTGTGTGTGTGTGTGTGTGTGTGTGTGTGTGTGTGTGTGTGTGTGTGTGTGTGTGTGTGTGTGTGTGTGTGTTCATTCTCCTGACTGTTGCCCCAGACTCTTCCTCCTGGAGCGTCTTCCAGCCCGAGATCATCATCAGTGCCAGTGAAGGTTTGTCGTTGCAGAAATAAAACTGATTGATTCCTGTGATCACTCATGTTTTTATTTCATCTCTTATTGATGATCGTAATTCTGATTTTACTTTAACAAGACGACTCTCAGAAGACTTCAGATAGTGTAAAATTCTGCAGATCAGATTATTGTCGGGTAAGCCAGGAACAGTCCACATCACCCCTATTTTATCCAGTCTCCCCTGGCTTCCAGTCAAAGTTCGTATTGATTTTAACATTTTAGTCCTGACTTTCCAGGCATTGCGTGGTCAGGCCCCCCCAGTATAATGCTTGCTGTGTCCCAACTCCTCACGGCGCACCCTTCAGTCTTCAGGCCTCCTGAATGTCCCAAAGACCCATTTTAAAACCAGGGGAGACCTGGCTTCTTAGAGCATAGACCCTAGACCAAGGATCACCAACCTTTGTAAAACTGAGAGCTACTTCATGGGTACCGACTCATCTGAAGGGCGACCAGTTTGAAACACTCTTCTGAAATAACAGATTTGCTCAGGTGCCTTTAGTTCTACATTAAAGTTAATGAATAATGAAACTCATTTATGTGAAGACACTGATCACATTGAGTTCTCAAAATAATTATAAACAATGGCTTGAAAAGATGGGAGATATCAATATTCAACTTTTTTTCTATTATTATTATTATTATTATTATTATTAGCAATAGTTTACATTTCCACATGTCCATTTCTACATTTAACATTTCACTAGCTAAGTTTATTTACTAAGATATTTTCAAATCTATATAAATGCAAGAGTAAATTAAAAAAAAAAATAGCAACAGAATAAAACTGAATTTTAAACTCAGCTCACTGGTGAGTTGTCCCCTGCCTAGACTCTGGAAAGATTTACCCCGTCCCTTCCTGTGGTCGACTCCGGGGAATCTTTTCAAAAGAAAATAAAGACTATTTTATTTAGGAAAGCTTTTGGTTGATTTGGCTGGTTTCTGTTTTTTTCCTGTTTTTATTTCATGCAATTATTATGTTTTATTATTGCACTGATCTCATGCACAGACAGCACTTTGTGATTATTATAAATGATAAATAAAGCACGGCCACCGTTTAGTCACAGCTAGTACTTGCTATACCCTTCTTTACCACTAGATGTCAGTAATTCTTTCACACTATCTCTTAAAGTACAATCAGATTTTTATAGTCGATCATTTTAATGAAATATGTATCTGATCATTGTGGACCGCTGTAAGAAATGAGCATCATTTAAAAGTCATTGTTATGTTCTTGGTAAATGCATCAACCACTGATGAGGCACCTGTTTACTGTTAAAGTTTAACTACACGCTGTAATATTTAGACAAATGTAAGACGCTGAGAGGGGTCGGGTGTTATGCAGTGACCTGGTCAGTTCGGCCTCCAGAGAAACGGAAATGACACGTCTGCTGTCCTGTGTGTCAGGTTACCTGTGGTACCTGCAGGTGAAGCTGCCCCCGACGGTCAACCTGCTGCAGGATAAAGGAAAACTGATGGACTTCCTGTTACGGCGGAGAGACTGCAAGATGGTCATCCTGTCTGTGTGCTCACAGAGTACGACTCAGTGTTTAACCATTTATCAGTAAATACCACGTTTAAATGATGCTGAGGAACAAAGCTGACCCATTCACGTCTCGTCTCTGTCGTAGTCTTGGAGTGCGGTGAAAGGGGGAGTCTTCCTGTCGTGGCGACCGTCTTCGACAAGCTCAACCAGGTGTACAAGGAATACCTGGAGGCGGAGCAGAGCTACACGGTGGTGAGTGGAGGGACGGCCATGAATATTAAGTTAGTGAGGACATCTTGGACATGGAGTGCGTTTTATTGTGTTTGTAGGCGATGGAGTCCGGTCCGAGTCGAGGCAACGCCGCCCAGAAGCGTCCAGTCAGGACCCAGGCGGTCATTGACCAGTCGGATATGTACACACACGTCCTGTCATCATTCACAGAGATGAAGGTACGCACATCCTGCACTCTTCAGATGCTTGCATTCAGTTTCAGAGATGTTTAGTTTACAAGTTCATTTCCCTCTAAGGTTGAATTATTAAAGTTTGTATAACTGGAATTTTTTATGTCAGATTTTCCTTAAATTCAGTTCAAATCAACAAAAACAAGTCGGATGAATTTTGAAGCGTGTTTTCGTTGCAGTTTTGGTTCTTTGTTTTCATTTAACGGATGTTTTCTTATTTTATCTTAATGGGCCCTTAAAGGTGAAGCTGACAGAAACAGAGAGAGGGGGGTATTGGAAATTTACCCAATAAATTTCAAATAACTTTCAGTTTTGCACCAACAGGCTGCGTGGGCCGCAGGGATTCATAAGTTACCAGTAGACACGAGTTGCAAAACAATTTCCCACCACTTGGTGGCGATAATACTTTTACATCCGTCCGATGTTTAACAAACTCCAATAAGCTGTAGAAGATACTCCGCTAGCTGCTAGCCTGTTGTGAAAGTTATTAAGTTAGTTAAGTATTTAAAAGAAAGTCATGGACGTAAGTGGTCCAACACCTTCCTAAAAGGTTAAAAATGGGCACAAGAACAATCCAAATCATTAAGTACGGTTTTATAAACGGAGATTATGAGGCAGAGCTGAGAGCCCAGCGTGTTGAGCTAAGCTAACGCTAGCACTGAAGTATTTAACCCTAGATGGCGTCTAGAAACCAAACAAACCAAAAAATTAAGGAAAATTAGCAGAAAAGGATTTTTATCAATGACGACTCTTAAAAAGTTTATTTTAATTTGAACCTTTTGAATTTATTCTTTCATTGCATCATTTTATTGACCAAATTTCCTTTTTTTCCAGTATTTATTTTTTAGCCCCATCTTTTTTTGTTGTAGTTAAATATAAAAACTCATATTCTTTGTGTCTTAACAAGCCTGACCTGTTTATTCATGTAGCAGCTGGAATTTATTCCATGAATTGTTACCCTGCTGGTCGTCGTCTTGTCTGTGTAGTTTGACTCACACACGCACAGGCATACGAACGATAAATAAACATCTTTATGATCTCATTGTGTATCTGAAAAGGTTTTAACTGTTAAACTCTACGTAGATTTGGTTTAGTTGTTGAATAAAAATTAAACTAAGGTTAATGTTTGGATGGGCCCCGGGCCACTTTGTGCTGGAAAAGATGGCCCCCAATGTAGAAAAAGCTTAAGAAGCCCTAGTAAAAGTCATCGGTGTAATTCCTCCTGCCGCTTAAACATGTCACCAAACTTTGGATTAAATAACAAATAGAAAGCAGGTCAGGAGACTGAAGAGCAAAATGAAGTGTTTGGTGACCGCTGTGTGTCCTGCAGGGCGTCTCCCATAAATTCATCATCGCTGTGTTGATGGAGTACATCCGCTCTCTGAACCAGAACCAGATCACAGTCCAGGTAAACCCGAGCAGAGTGACACCTCTCTCTTCACATCAGTCTTTGCTTCTCAGCTCTGGTTGTTGTTTCATAAAGTCTGTTCGGATTGTTTTTCTTCCCAACGACCTTTACTGGCCGTGTCTCAGCATTACCTGTACGAGCTGGTGATCAAGACGCTGGTGCAGCACAACCTGTTCTACATGCTGCACCAGTTCCTGCAGTATCACGTCCTGAGCGACTCCAAACCGCTGGTGAGTTCACGTGAAACGCGACTCATCGAGCTGCTTTAGTGCAGGATGTCGGCAAGTTTGTTTAGTCAGGTCTGAAGGTGTTCATTAGTGTTCACCGTTATTTAGTTGTTAGCTAAATGTTTACAGGACGATGTTTTATGATTCTGCCTGAAACGCCACAAGAAAACATCAAACTGGAAGCAGACACCATCCCAGCTGGAGAATGTTTAGTCTTAGTAAAAACCAAAGTAACGCAACATTCACAGCATGCTGCGCTCACTTTGCTGCTCCCACAGCTTATAGTGAGACATCATGTTCGTATAGAAGATCTTTACAAAAATCTGAAGAAAGCGAAGACGAGCACAGAGAGCCAGTCGGGTTTTTACCCTAGAAACTGGGATTAAAACCAGCCGTCTTTGGAGCCCAGGATCATTTCCAACTTAGATAAAGTCCAGCGTCCTTTCTGACTGTAAAAACCATAAAAGACACAATGTTTAGTTAGTGTGTGCTTCACATCTGAACCCTATTATTATTCAGAAGTAAAGCACAGCCGGCAACGATCCTGACGACCCCCGGGATGGTTCGGTGGGTCAACGACCCTCACGCGTCCCTGGCCAAACATCCGCTTAAAAGCCCTGAACTCCTCACCACGCAGTTCAGAACGGAAGCAGCCTTTTAGATGAGAGGAGAAATGTTTCCAAGAGACAAAAAGAAGTCTAGTTGCCTTCAGCTCAAGCTCTTAGGATGACCATGACTGAGAATCTACACCAAGTTTCTGACCTTTAAAACTCTGTTTCGATGGCACACTGGCCTCCTGCAGCGTCCTGAGGCTGAGAAACTTTGTTCCCGGCCTGCACCGTCATGTTACAGCTGCATTTTCCTTAAATGAGCAGAAGATTTTACCGTGTTTGACTGAGACTCCGTTCTCTTGTTTAATATCAGAGCTGATTATTTCCTGTTTAGCCAGATGGATCCTTTATTTAGTCTCCAGGAGGATAGTATGTGTTCCTCTTCCTTCCAGTGTTTCATCTGCGTCTGTTTGCTGATCTCAGGCCTGTTTGCTTCTGTCTCTGGAGAGCACGTATCCTCCTGCACACCAGCTGTCTCTGGACATGCTGAAGGTAACGCAGCTGTAAGAATGAAATCACCTTTTATCGCCTTTTTCACGGTGTTGAAGTTCTTGGTTGTGTGTCGGCAGCGTCTGTCGACGGCCAACGACGAGATCGTGGAGGTTCTGCTGTCGAAGCAGCAGGTTCTGGGCGCGCTCAGATTCATCCGCAGCGTCGGTACGTTCGTCATCCCGCCGTTTCAGCTTGTAGACGTCAGAGCGGATCTTGTTACTCAGGAGTTTAAGGTATCACATGATCCTCTGGTTCTGGTTTTTCCCCGGAGCAGGTGGCCACGACAACGTGTCGGCACGGAAGTTTCTGGATGCGGCGCGTCAGACCGGAGACCAGATGCTGTTCTACACCGTGTTCAGGTCCTTCCAGCAGAGGAACCAGCGGCTCAGAGGAAGCCCCGCCTTCAACCCTGGTGAGAACACACACACACAGATGTTCTTGCCTCCAAGGAAACGTTGAAAACGAAACTAAAACCAGACATCGGCTGAAACCAGAAACTAAAAAGCTGCGTTTACTCTGTCAGGCTGGGGCTTCTTATAAAACACAGCCGCAATATAAAGTGTCATTGTCATCGTCAGCCATCCCATAAAGCCTGGATGAATCCTTTATATCCAACAGCTAAACATAGCCATATGCAACACATAAGGTAAAGAGAAATATGGAGGATGGCCTTTTGTTAGCCATGATGTCCGTCTTTGTACATCATCCTCAGAAGGACTCTAGTTTCCTCAGAAGACTATTACACCCTGTCCATTAATATGTCTTCTTTCAATCTGTGTTGGGGCTGAAAGAAACTGTGGGTGAGCTGCCAAAATCCTTATTTTTAAACAACTGACTTGCAAGTCTCAGCCTACAGGCATCCAGATGAGCCTCGTTTGGCCCAAGGGTTTATTGTCAGACCAAAAGTCTTAGGCCTTAGCCCCGAGGGAGATGACAGCGGAGATGCCGTTGGACCCGGCCTGCATCCACTCACCTGATCTTGGCCCGATAGTGTCAATGTATAAAATGAAGTTTCAGAATAAAGTTTTCCTCCAAAAAAAACAAGGAGGACTTTAAAGATTATCCAGTACTTTCAGCAGGATTCACAGCTGAATGGACCCAGCTCTAAGGCGCTTACATTCTCCACAAGAGGCGACAACTTTGTTCTTGTTCTCGAGGCCACGAGAGCAAAATGACGTCATTTTGTTTCTCGAGGAGGTGTTTGAGGACACTTCTTGACGCATCGGGCTGGCAGAACTTTCTTCTCGTGGGGCTCCAAGAAGTCTCGAGTGATTGGTCGGACATTTGAGGTGGGCGTGGTTAACGCGGGAAAGTTACGTAGTAATGTAGTCACTTCTGCATTTCCACTGATGCGAGGATGAATGGGCAGCTTTGATAAACAGCTGATCGAGGTGGTGAGAAAGTTCATAAAATAAAGAGACGGATAATAAAGATACTGCCGTGTGCAGTCATGCTCCGTCACGCCAAATATAAAATAACTAAGTTGCTCATTACAACTAAACACACAGATGAAAGTTTGATCAGCTACTCCAAGTGAACATACTTCAGACTAAACAACTGATTAATAATGAGCTGAATGATCAGCTGCAGCTCAGAGCGTTTGTAGCTGACTTCAGTAAGTCAGTGATCATGTGATCATCAACCAGAGCCTCTGTGTGTTTCCAGGAGAGCACTGTGAGGAGCATGTTGTCCACTTCAAGCAGCTGTTTGGGGAGCAGGCGCTGATGAAGCCCTCCACCGTGTGAACGCGACGATAAGCTCCAGCGTACAGGAGGACCCACGTTTTCCTGTTTGTTTGAGTTCATGTCAGCATCCTGGTTCCAGAAGCTCCAACGTGCACCAGAAAACTTTAGTGCAACTCTGCATCCTGCCCCTTTAAGTCTTGTTTATTTTTTCTAGAAAAATTGCGACTCTCACTCTGAATCAAGCAGCTCTTTGACTTGTACTTTATCAGTTCTTACTCAGCCTCCGTTTAAGAAACCTCACATCAGATTTGCTTCCATCCTGTGATCCGTAACCAGGACGACAAACATATTAAGACTCTGCACCTGTTGCAGAGGGAATCTAATGTATTGATTTTGTAATATAAAGTAAATGTGTTAAATGTTTTTTAATAAATCTGCTCTATGCTGTATGAAGTATGTTTTTATCACTGTAATATGGTACTATAATAAAAATATATTGTCTCTGCTCACTATAAATGTCCCCTGTTAATGACTGTTCACAGTTTCTACAGAATACAGAACTACAGGTTTGGTGAGGAGGCTTTTTCTGACCGATGGAAATCATAAATCGATCTGCAACTTTTAAGAAGTTCTGACCATTTAATATGTCGGCTTCAGTACGCAGTCTCGGAGGCAAAGATCATGGGGGGCGCATGTAAGAGGCAAGACGACTGGAGATGACGACTCATTTACTTTAATGTTGACATTTATTGCATTATGACACCCTGCAATGTTATAATGCAGTTTATTATAATAATATTCATGGCGATCTAGTGATAACTCATGTTCACCAACTTTTGCCGTCTCGCCTATTAATCGTGTGTCTCAACATTCTGTGTCAGCCAACCTGCCCTCTGTATGTGAAACAGGCAGGAGGGAATGACCAGGAACCAGTAGCCTATCAGTACGCAGGGGTTGTAATGTTAGAGCCAATCAGAAGCAGAGTAGGACAGGCATTTGTAACAACTCCTCTGATGAAACCAGTGCTCTGGGATGAGAGAAGATGTCGCTGTCAAAGTTTACCAAGAAGAGACTTTCAACTGACCGCTTCTATAGACGAGCTTGATTGGACCATACGTTCCCACAGGTTCCCATGACAGCTATATACAGAGAAATAATAGATTTACATTTAAGTTTTTAAGACACTTTACACAAACTCAAATAATTATACTAAACAATACAACTAATGTTTAACCAAAACTATAGGAAGCTACTTCTTCCAGACTCCAGTTTGACCTGATTACAACCTTTAGTCCCCCCCCCGGAACCAATAAAAAGTGCATGAACATCTGGGGACATCTTTTGTCCACGCACCACTCCTGGGAGACAGAAACAGCCAGAGGTAAGTACAGATGTAATTTTTCCTCTATCTTGACTTTCTGCTTCACTTAAACATCAATGCACTGTTTCTTAGCTGTTCACACACACACACACACCTATTATGAACCAATAAACCAATTGACTTAAACTTAGTTTCATTACTCAACATTCATTTTAAGAGATTTAAATGTTTACCAATCACCTTCATCTTTGCATTCATTAATACCAACAATGAGGTAACAATGGCCCGTTGTGTGTGTGTGTGTGTGTGTGTTCATACATATATATATGTATGTATATGTATATACACACATACATACACACACATATCTATATATATAGATATATATCTATATCTATATATATAGATATATATATAGATATATATATATATATATCTATCTATATATATGTGTGTGTGCAAATCATGAGTGCTATGAATATATAGACTATGAATTTAAATATACAGGATACAACTGTATCAATAAATAACACGTACAACTGTGAATATATAGTGATATGCACAGGGTACTACTAATATATAGACTGAGTATAAATATAGACTATTAATATGCAGACTATGGATATACAGGATCTAAATGTACAATAATGAATAGGTACAATATTGTACCTATTTTAAGAAAGAAAAGAAAAAAGTAAGGCTATTTGTTATTAATTTAACTTTGAAGGACAGGGAAACTAGTTAGAAGTAAAGGAATGAAGGATGATGCTGAATAAAGGGGAAATTCTTCAAGAAGACATTTTTTCTTTTTCCAGACATTAAAGATTTAAACACATGGTCACCTTTGAGACTCTAGCCATGCCTGAGCAACCTGGAGAAGTATGACTTTGAAAAATGGGCAAAAATCCCAGCGGCTAGATGCTCTAAGGCAGTGGTTCCCAACCTGTGGTCCGGGACCCCCCAGGGGGTCCCCTAAGGAGCAAAGGGGTTCCCCAAGGCTTGAACATTCAGAGCTATTGTGATTAATTTCCACACATTGTAACTATTTTAAGAAAAAAAAGTAAGTTTATATGTTGTTATTTGAACTTTGGCTCTGTCTGAGGACAGGACTCCTCAGGTATTTCTGGTGAGAATCTCACTAATAAAAGCATAAAACCAGCATGGATTCAGCTCGGGGTAAGACAGGGGGTCCCTGGCTTTTTGTTTTTTTGCTTGAAGGGGGTCCTCAAGGAAAATAGGTTGGGAACCACTGCTCTAAGGTTATGGAGGCCTAAAAAAACTTGCAGCTGTCATGGCTGACTTAGGAGGGAGAGAGTAAAATGAATGCTTAGGTTTCTTTTTCTAAAAATCTTACAAATGAATAATGAACAAAAGAGCAAAAACAGGACACTTCACATAATTATAATCTTGGGGAAACATTCAAAGGCTCAAATGAGGAAAAAAAGACAAGAAGCTGGGCGGAGTTTGATTCACACATCTTTCCTTAATATAATCTTTATTGCTTTTTCTTATGGGGTTGAATACAGAGGAGGTTTACATCTCTTGACTTAGTGAAACACTGTCATGTTTTCTAACAGCAGGGGGGGGGGGGGGGGGGGGGGGGGGGGGGGGGGGGGATCAGAGGGATCACAGAAAATCTTCCAGGCGATTGTGTGTTAATGCTTTCTGATTGAGGTCCAGCACGCTTGTGTTGAAACGTCCTGACGAGAACACGGATACACCGGAGGGTTCAACTTAAAAAGATGTCTGACTTTGAGTGAGGGGGGGGGCACGCGGTATTCCGACTTCAAACACCAAAATCTCTGTTAGGTGACGAGTTCACAGTCAAGTGCTTAATGTAGTGATTGACAGTTCTGAAACATTATTAGAAAATAAAGACAAAATGATCAGGACAAGTTGCAACTCAGGAAAAAAGAACAAGAAGCATTTTGAGTAATGGATTTGTGAAAGACCCTGAGAGCGAGATTATGTATATTCTTAAATGTGTTGGAGCATGAAAACTCATGGAGAAAAGAAAATTATCCATAATTGAACAAATTAGATTAACATGCAAAAAAAAAAAATATCTAACCTAAAACTCACCCTTTAAATGAAAACAATGGATTTTCACAGTATTTATACACATTTATATGTCATAGAAGAAAAAAATTCTCAGCCAAACTAAAAATAAACAGAACCAATAAACCCAGACAGTCTGTTCTCAACTCATATACAGGAGATCTACATAAAGCTTTTGAATTCAGAGGGTTTCTTATTGCTAGTCCGAGTCGCCACCGGCCTGCTGCACCCTACAGCAGGCAGGTTAGTCCACAACACAAACCATCAGTTCCTCACAACAGTTCTGCAGCATAAATGTGATATTTTTAATACATGGCTTCTTCTCAAGTCATCAGAGAAACTAAACTTGCATCCACACAGACACACACCTGGGCTCCAAATAAATACATTTAAAACAGTCCATGTGCATTCGATTGGAAGTCCAGTATTCATATGGCAGTACAGACACACGCATACAGTCACATATACATCAACACATATTCCCAAGGGAAAGGGTGCACAGAGAGCAAATAAGACAGAAACCAGCAAGAGAGAAAGGGAGAGTTTCTTTAAAGATTTGGAAAATGAGCATTTATACAATGTAATTTAGTTATAAATAATTATATTTTCTTGTGAAAGCAGACAGCCGCTGATGTTTAACAGTAGCCAGGGTTCTGCAGTCTTAGCAGTGATTTAATTTGTGGTATAATTAGAAAAATTATACCATAAATAACTTCATTTTGTCCACGTAGACAAAATGAAATGCAAATGTCAGCTGCTGCAAACTGTTTGCATCAAGCAGAAAGTGAAAATGGAAAACCAGAGATTAGCATGTTAGCTGTGTAGCATCTTCATTTAAAAAAAAAAAAGCCACTTGTTCTTAGCTTCTCCACAATGGCAAGACAATAATTATAACAATTTAAGTTTAGAAAACTCATGTAACTGAAATCAGAGGCACAAAACCTTGTGTTTATCATCACATGTGGAAATGCTAACAAATAGCAGCAAGCTAATTCACCAAAGCGCTAGTAGCAGCCAGTTAGCTTGCAAGCTAATAATCAACCAGCTACCGCTGTGAAAAGTCACTCTTGAAATTTTTTATTTCACCTCAAATATTAATTTAGTCATGTCATTTAATAATTATTTATTCTGAAGAAAAACAAGTTAAACATTAGGTTTTTAGTTTTTCCATAACATTTCCAATTGTATGCCGCTGTGCTTTAGCTAGCAAAGAGCAAAAACAGCTAAAAGTTTGGACACCGTTGACTTTATGGATAACTGGCTGAAGCCACTCCGTACTTAAACTAATATTTTAATTAATAAATAATGACTTCTTCAGAATTAAATAAACTTTCTTGCTATATTCTCGGGCTAATGCCCAAGGCCTTGCGTTATAAACCTCCATCGTACTCGTACTGTGGACTTACAGGGGTGTTGCCCTGAACTTACATATTCAGATAAAAGAACCTCAATGCGAGGTACGAATATTAAGACAAGCTTAGGAAACTAACTCTTTCTCTCTTGATTGTGCTAGGTGGGACAGGACCAGTACAGGAGTACTGGTAGGTATGGAAGTTGTTGGTGCCAGTTCACAGCAGCGCCCAGTTAGTTAGAGCAGATGTTCAATGTTTTCTTGCTTTTATTACCCGCTAAACGACCGCTGCATTACAGTCCCGTCATGAGCCACTGAGGTTCGATTTGCTTATGAGGTTGTTTAACATTTAATTAAAAAAAAAAAAAAAAGGTTAAAAAGGTACAAGAAGGAAAAATAGCTATACTGATCACCAACAAGCAAACAACACACACAAACACACACACACTCCATCCCTCTGGTCATAATATCAGAACCAATAGCCCCATGGACACCCCTTCCTGTTTTCAATGCATCCAGTTAGGTTGGTGCCATGAGTGAATTAGCCCTTTAATTTGTGCTGTTTAACATGTGCAGCAGGGTAATACAGTTCAGGAACACAATAGTGTTTTTCTCATTCCAACCATCCATTCATCACTCTGTCATCTACCCCCCCACACTGGAAAAACCATTCTGAGATACAGCTGACGGTCACTTTTTTTTTTTCTTTCTCATTTTCTACTAGAAAATTTCACTTGATTGTCTCTAAAGCTAAACACACAACCAGAAGTCTTCAGGTTGAGTTTGACCGTTCAGGTCATGTTACTTAATGAAAAACAATGTACAGAAAAGTTCTTAAAGGTTCTTAGCTGTTCTGTATGTATTGTGACAGATTGGACAAATAAAGACCCCCCCCTCCCAAAAAAAGAAAAACATCAACAGATTTCCAGAATGAAGAAAAGAGCTAAATATGGACGAACAGTACTAAAGTAGTTCAGGGCCGACTCGACTTAAAATTGCTAACACAAGCTAGATGTGCTTCCAAATAAGCTAGCATGTAGTTGTCTTTTCTGGTCAGTTATGACCAGCTTGTATGATCTTTAACCAAAGGCTAAAGCTAACTGATACCACAGAAACCAACACAGATGTAGCTTAGATCAGTTAACTCCACGTGGGCTAATACCACAAATTAGACGGTGTTATCCCATTTCTTAGCCGATGTCAAAGCTAAGCTAATTAGCATAACTCTAACTCCACACAGGCTAATGCCCAAAATTAGACAGTGTTATCCCATTTCTTAGCTGAGGTGAAGGCAAAGCTAATTAGAAAAACAGTGTTTTCTGGTGTGAAGCAATGACTTAGCGCTTTCATTTTTGATACAGCTGAGTTGTCCATCTTTAGCTGCCATCATCCAAGGCAAGCCAGTAACAACTTTACCGTGTTAGCCTTGGCTAGCTTTGTTTGAAGCTACATTAGCAATGTAGCTACTAAGCTACCCTGTTAATGCTATCATTTAAGCTACATCTGAAGCCAAGCTAATGAGTTAGCCCGAGCTAGCTCTTATTTGGCCCACAGTAGAAACCAGGCTTAGAAAGCGGTAACCCTGCTAGCCGTGTAAGGAAGACAAGGATTTTCAGGGTTGCATACAGAGCTGTTCATGATGTTTTAATGGTTGCAGTTAAAAAGCAGAAGTTGAGGTAAACTGAACCCTGGACAAGTTTTAGCGGCAATATGTTAGCACGCTGGAAGCCCTGTAATTAACCCTAAAAGAACACTAGGGGGCAACAATGAGAAACAGGCAAAAGTCACTCACTCACACATACACAATTGAAAACTAATGATTTGTTCATTAAAAAAAAAAAGAAAGAAAATCCACAGAACAAGTTTTCCCCTCCCCACACCTAAATATCACGGATAATCGCACACATGCAAAAAAACAAAATACTCTAACATCAGGTGCCACATTTTAACTTCCTGTACACACATGGAATCAACTTAGAATGATAATGAATGACAAATTAACACACAGGGTGGCTTCTAAGGATAGAAAGGATCAATAGTGTGATGGATTTAAAAAACAAACAAAACAAATAGAGAGCACAAACACCATTTTCTGCCCTTTCGAGAGTTTTTTTCCACACTCAAGTGCGAATTTGACAAGTTCGTAAATGTTTTTTGTGTTTACGGAGCCAGCGGAGAGATAGGGATGCTGCAAAGGCATGCCAAAAGGACGACGAGCCGACCTTTCTGCACTTTCCAGTTACAAAAAATTTCCTCAGTCACACAGTGAGAAGCAGCCACCAGCAGATACTGGCAACAGCCATTATACTTGCTGGTGAAAGCAGGCTTGACCAGCCACTTTGGCAGCCGAACAGCCGTCACCTCCGTGTTCGCATCTATCCAAATATATATATATAAAAAAAAAAGGATGTTCAAACCAGAGGAGCAGCTGGTGTATAATGAGTATTGTAAAGGCGGCTGCTGGACCAGAGAAAAAAATAGTTCGCCACGTCGACTTGTTTGCTTGTAAATTTGAAGCTTCAAATCTCAGAATTAAGATTGTTTGTTCTTTTGTGTGGCGTGGGAACAGCTGTGATTTAAATACAGAATAAATGTGGATGCTAACAGTCTGTTTCAGCTCGTGTCTGTCTTTCAGCATCGCTTAAGTTGATCAATTCTCAAACAAAATCTAGAACAATAATAAATCATAACTGTTTATTCTTTTTATTGCTGAAATATAGATTCCCCGCACAAAAAAGTAAATCATTGTCATCATAAAAAGCTATAAAAATTATATCCATCCTCCGTAATAATGCAGATAAAGATATAGCCAAAAATATCTTTTAAAGTAGGACTAGTAGTAAGGCACTTCAAGAAAACGAGGTTTTCGTCTTTCTGTCAACAAGTTTTTCGGGCTGGTTTTTGCATCGTCATCAATGGTGTAGCATCTTTCCATCGTATGGCACTGCGGTCATGTTGGATGAGTTTCCCTTCAGTCAACCCCGACCAGAGGAGGCTCCCCATTGGGTAGGATGTGCTCGAGAGGGGGCTTGGTGTGGATCTCCAGCAGCCCCTGGATGAAGCCTTCTGGAGGGGGAGCTTCTCCCGGCATGGAGCTGGAGGACGAGGGAGAGGAGTCGGGCTCTGCTTGCGAGTCGGTGCTTGTAGTTGTCTTTGATTCAGTAGCTTGATGAGTCAAGTCAGTGGAAGGCTGCGACACTGTAGAGTCTTCGGAAAGTTCAGGTTTTTCCTCCGTGTCTTCCGAGGCGGCAGGTGGATCCGTATCAGACTGTTTGGCAGCGTTTTCTTCCACCATCGTGGCTGAATCCTCTTGTTGACCCTCGCTCTCCTCTTTCACATCCTCCTCCTCCAGCTCCTTCGCCCCGGCGCCGGCGCTCCCGCACTCGCTTTCATTCTCCGAAGGCGGGCAGGTGGACGTCGGGGTCGGGGTGCAGGAGTCCCCGTCCTCGCTGGCGTCGTCGTTCGCGGCCGACGACCCGTCGGCTCCGCGGGGCTTGAGATGGATCCTTTGGTGCCGGACCAGGCTGTGCTTCAGGGTGAAGGTCCTCTCGCAGGTCTGACACTGATAGGGACGCTCACCTGGAGGGACAGAGAAAAACACGAGGAAGAATACCCACTACAGCTAAAAAAAAAACAAATATCCCCACGTCTGGGCTATTTCGTACCTGTGTGCGACCTCATGTGTCTCGTCAGGTCCTGCAGAGACCAGAATCTTTTCCCGCACACGTTGCAGATCTTCTTCCTCTTGTCTACTCTCCCTCCTGCCGTCTCTCCTCCCTCCACACTCTTTGGTTCTGACGCCTCTTCATCACTCCTCTCCTCCTTTTCCCTCTCCTCCTCCTCCGACTCACCGGTCTCTCCTTCGCTCTCCCCTCCCTTCGCTCCTCCTTCCTCCAGCTCCATCTCATCTCTCTCGTCCTCAGCAGCTTTGCTCTCCATCGCTTCCTCCTCCTTCGTCGGCGAAGCCTCCTCCGTCGAAGTCGGCGTGTCCGTGGAGAAGTGCGCCCTCTCGTGGCGAGCGAGCGTCGTTGCGTAACGGAAATTCTTCTTACACACTCGACAGGCGTGTTTGCACTCGGGCTGATGTTTCGCCGAAGGGCTGCCGGTCGAGGGGAAGGAGGCGGTCGTTTTCTTCTCCTCTGGGCTCTCCGTGGCTTCTTGGGGAGTGGAGGTAGAGGGCGTAGACAAAGAGGAGGAGGAGGAAGAGGAGGAAGAGAGGGGCTGTTCTTCCTGAGGGGCAGAGGCTGAGGAAGACGTGGAGAGCTTAAAGTCGATGAGCTTCTTGCCAAAGTTCAGGTCCAGACTTTTGTTGCTGTGACAATCGTCATCGTCTGTGCTGTCCACCTGGAGGAGGAGACGTGTCATCATTCTTTATTCTGCTCTGCAGTCATTTAACAGACACTTTCCTCCAAAGCCACTTAACAGGGAGAGCAACACAAGACACAAGCGGCGACATCATGGTTAAGTGCTAGTCAGACTGCTGAGTCCAGTTGGACACAGGTGCTGCTTTAAAGGGAACTTTATTCCCAATCTGAAACAGTTCTTTGATATCTAAATGAATTGTCAGAGCCATGGTTTGAAAATAAAGAGCCTTAACTAGAGCACTACAGCTTCCCCTCCCCCCCTTATTTGCCCCTTATTTTCCCTCTTCTGAGACTAGCTTGTCAAAATGGGCGGGCCCTTCAGGGAGCAGAGCAGCTGATGGCTCCGCCCATCACTCCACCCCTGTGCGCTGTAGCTGTGATGATTGACAGCTTAGGCTTCAGCAAAACAGCTGAAAGTAAACAAGGAAGCTGCTGACTTCCTTGTTACTGCTTCCTGGCGGCTGAAGAGGGGCGGAGCCAACACATCATGTACGAGCATGGGTGGGGTTGAAGACCAGCAGGCGGAGTTACTGAACTAATCCCTACGTTACATTATGTAGGAAGTGAGAAATGTCCTGCTTAGAAACCCAATTACAAAGAAAGATAAACCCTAATTACACACCCTGGTTGTTTTTTATAGGAGTTTTTGGTCCCTTCGTGACACAGAACACCATAAGAAACCATTCTAAACACTTAGTAAAGTGATTTTTGCATAATATGTCCCCTTTAAGATCAGATCACTTTCAGAGACGCTGACAATAAAAACCTCAACGGCAGCCATACCTTGCTGCTCTGTGGAGACTGTTTTCCAGGCGATGCTCCGGTCTCTGGCGCCTCCTGCTGGTCAGGCTGCTCTGCGCTGTCTGAGTCCTGCTGCTCTGCAGCTGCTGCAGCCGGACTGCAACCTGCAGCACAAACCAGCAACATATCAGCTGCTGCTCATTCTGACACAGCGGAGCTGCTTCATTGCTGCAGGAAACTAAATGCAACTTTGGGTTGCTGAGCAGAAAATCTAGAATTCTAATAAATAATCTAGAAAATGTTTGATGGGGGGTTGTGGGTGCTGAGACTGGCAGGTGCTAACATTCAGTTTCCATCCAATCAATTTGCCTCATTTATAATTTCATGTTTTTCCAAATTCCAGATCCGTAGCTGAGCACTCGGTTACTGATAGCTTCCAACACATATTGTATTTCTCAATACTGTAAACTGCACATCCGAAAGGTTGTTTATTGTACCTCTGTGTATGTGCCATGAAGAGTCCATCATGTGCATGTGTTAATGATCTTTAATGTTCCTCAGTAATGCAAATGACTTGCCTCAATGGGTTGCTGGGGTTTATGTCTAAGCCAAAGAGAAATAAAGGTTATGAGCATCTCACATTTACCACCTCCTGCTATCGGCAGCTAAATCGGTCCTTGGCTCTGGTATAGACTTTAACAGCGAGATGCAGCACAATTCATGCAGCTTAGATTTCTGTCCAACTACATTTTGAATCGCTTTGATGTCATGCAAGTGCAGGCAAATCTAATGAAGAAAAGGTGGCTGCCGGTTTTCAAGCCAGGAATAGCAGCTTTCCATTCACTGCACAGCCTCAGGGAACAATGGGGATCACCTTGTTCTGACCTGATCAAAGAATTTTTTTCCCTCTTTTTTTTAATGTTTGCACAAAAATATGGAGGTTTGTTAAAACTTTACAGAATTCACAGACAGAATAAATGTGTGGTTTGTGGAGGTAGTGAGAAGTCAGATATATATACCTGCTTTTCCTAAAGCGGGTATATTGCCGCCTATCATGATGGAGTCAGATAGACTTCTGATAACACTTTGATTCCTGTCCCATGTTTGCATATAAAGACAAAAACAGCAATCCGCTTAAAAAGCCCAATGTAGATGTACCCACAACTTGACTGTACAGTGAATAGAAATTTGAGTGTTTATATATGAATAAGGTAATTATGTGTCAAAAGAAGGAGTTGTGAACCTGAACATAATGTAAAAATTGGTTACAGTTCCCCTTGGTTATAATGAAAGACCAACCATTAAAATGAAAACTTGTCAGGACTACTGCTTTTGACAGGTTCTAATCATTTTTGGAATCAAGCATATTGCAATAAAGAGGATATTTATGCTTTCACATATTAGCTGAATTTTGTGTAATGTGGAACCTAATTCATTGTGAAGCTCTGAAGGTAAGTTCAACTTCTCTCTACAGTCTCAACACAAATGGGTCAATAAAACCCATTGACATAGTTTTCAACTCAGCTTTCATCCTGTTAAAGTGATGTGCATTCATTCGGATACAGATGTCAAATCAATTAGGCACATATCCAGTTTGATCGTGATGATGAGGATGGATGAATTCCCAAAACATCCCTGCAGACACACAAAAAAATCTTTTTGATGCTTTAAAGGAGGAAGAGGAGGTATTAAAATCAGAGGGAGGAGGGATGCTGGTGTAGACATCAGGCACCAGTGGGAGGTCGCTAGTGCTGTCATCCCTCTAATTCACGGGTAATTACACAACAATTTTACTTCCACCTCCTTCTTTGACAATTGCAACTCCTTCTCAGGCATCCTTCTCCTCCCTCCATCACAGCAACTCACCCTGATCTTCCAGGCATTGCCTCCCTACCCACACTACTCCTTTTACCATGATTGTTTTTTTTATTTTACCTCCACTAAATCATCTGAGCATACTCATTCAATTTTTCCAATGAAAGGAAACTGATGCTGACAGCCTAGAAAAATACAAAAGGTGACTTGACACTCAGACATTTCCATTTAAAATCCCATAACTAATATGTACATATCCAGTTTGTATGTGTATCTGTATACAGCATGTAAGGCTAGGCAAGTTTATTTGTATAGCACATTTCATGTACAAGACAATTCAACACAGAGGCCATTTACAAGAAAGGACAGAGCAGACTTTACTTCTTAAGGAAGCTAAGATCATTCAATGTCTGCACCAAAATGTTGCATAT
>JAOXYM010000019.1:1414188-1433998 GCA_028567055.1 Leptatherina wallacei
CACACTTTGTTTAAAGGCGAAGGGGTAGGGCTAAGGGCTGAGGGGTAGGGCTAAGGGCTGAGGGGTAGGGCTAAGGGCTGAGGGGTAGGGCTAAGGGCTGAGGGGGAGAATTGAGATTGGGCCTTCGTCTCTGAACTTCATTTATGTCCTCATTTGTTTTCTTGGTCTTTGCAGCTGTAGTATTTTATACTCTCAGCTCATTTTGGCTGGTTTATCTGTCTTCATTGCTTCATGTTCTGCAGTTCTGTGACCTCTCCTGCCTTTTCATAGACACTTTACATCTCTTTTTTTGTTGTTTTTCACATATACGATGTTTTTTTTAAGCTTATGCACTTGACTGTCTGTAGTGGCATTCCTTCAGGGACGTCCACTAAAGCTCCTCGAGGTTGCAGATGTTTCCTGCTTCAACACACCTGATTCAGTTTGTTGTCAAGCCTGTAAATGACTCATTAATCTGAATCAGGAAGCATGTAAAACATGCAGGACCGACTATCGACATCCCTAGATCTTTACTTTTAGTTTGTAGCCATTTTAAGTTTCCATCTTGTGTTTTTTTTTAGGTCATTTTATCTTTGAATCTGTTTGTGTCTCTGCGGGTGTTTTGACTCGACATGTTTTTAATAACCTTATTTCCGTTTTGGGAGATTTTCTCATCATTTCCTCTCTAAAACATTTTTAAACCGTGTTGTCGCCTTCGTCTTCTCGTGGTCAATCTTTGAGTCAGTCATTGTCATCGTGACACAGCTGCTCTTAAACACTATTTAATGCATTAATGCACCTTTTTTTGTTTCTCTTTGTGGCCCTTTTGTCTCTGCTACTGTTTTGCATCTCTTTGTGGTTATTTCATGCATCTTTATACTAGAAAAGCATCTCTTTGGGGGTTTTAGGTCACTGGGATCAGTTTTTGCATCTTTTGGCATCATCTCCATTTTTTGTTCTTTTTCCAGCTCCTTGTAAACATTTTGTCCCTCTTCGTGGTGAATTTGAATCCGTTTGTAAATGTTTCTTCCTTTCAAATGTTCTTATTCTGCACTTTTTTTTGGTCATTTTGTGCCTCCTTACAGATAGCTTGTATAATTTCTGACCCTTCACACATTTCTTTCTTCTGTCAACGGTAAAATCTTCCTGTGTTTACAGCGACTAACAGCCGTCCACAACTGAATTAATGAGAAGCGATTGAGGAAAAATGGAGAACAACAAAGGAAACACACGAAAACCAGAGAGTTTCGAGTTTGTAAACCTCAACACGAGACGACAACACACAGAAGTGTTACAAAAGTTGGATTCAGTTACAGAGAAACGTTTTCCACTTCATCCATGAATACTGTGAGAACAAATGCCCGAGACATCCAACAGATCGCTGTGTGTCTGTCAGCCTACAGTCATTCCTCGCTGCCCACAGCTCCTCATACCATCACCACCGCTGAGAGACAGAAGACTCTCAGAAAACGGAGCAAACATTATGCTTTTTGTCTCAGAGTCGCTGCAAACGATGAGACTCGGAAATCTTCTCGACGCTCAGAAAACAGAGCGTGAAGTTTGTCCGGAGAATGCCAACAACAGACTCAGAGCTGTAGTTTAGCTTAATAAGCAGCTTATTTCACATGTAAACAAAAGTCAGACATGAATTCATCTTAATGGACACACGCGCGCAAAGACGAGCACACACACACCGGAGTTCAGAGACCGTTGGGTCTGATGGTGGAGGCTGGACCTCACTGATAAATGACTGGGCGTTGTTCTGGGTGTGTTTGTGTGTGTGTTAAAGGGGTGTGTTGTTTAAAGTTGTCCTCTCACTTCCTGTGTAGCCCCCCCCCCCTTCCATCCCCCACTCACCCACAGGACCAGTCTGGTCTCCCATCATGGCTGGCTGGGGATCGGGTTAAACGCCAACTTCCTCAGCCTCAGGTTATACGGTGTGTGTGCTCACTGCTGATTGGATGACAGGAAGCAGTATGTGTGTGTGTGTTTTGAAGCACCTGTGCATGTTGCCGTTTGTGGTGAAGGTCTGCCCACAGATGTTGCATTTGTAAGGCCTCTCCCCGCTATGGACCAGCATGTGTCTGTCGAGCGACGAGGCCGAGCTCAGGCACTTTCCACAGATGCTGCAGGAGTGATCCGTGGTGCCGGTGTCTGCGTTGTGCTGCGGGGACCAGGACACGCTCGTTGGCTCAGCAACAACATCTAAGATGCTTAGTTTCTTATGACGGGGGCGAGGACTTACCTGTCGGATGTGCATGGTCAGCTGGTGTTGGGTTTGGCAGTTCTTGTCGCAGAGTGGACAGATAAAAGCCAAACTGTCGTCTTTGGTGTCCTGAGAGAGAAAAAATAAATGCACAAAAAAAAAAATTAATAAACAAATTTGAAAAAGAATTTAAAAAATCAAATTAAGTTATCAAAATAAATGAAAATAAAACAGAAAAAGGAAGGTGGGGGGTTGATTCTGCTGTCTGATTACAGGTAATTAGCATCTCCCTCGCTATATCAGCCAAAGCTAGTTCCTTTTAGTCTGTCACAAAGACATATTGTTTGTTCCTATTTCTTTAACTGCATCTATGAAAAACAGCGAAGATTACACAGTTTGACCGACAAAGAACAGGATATCTGCTGCAACGACGTGATTCCCAAAGACCTGATAGCTGAAAACTTGGCATATCTCAACATGATGTGCAGTGTGAGGATATCTGAGGAAACTGGACAAGTGGAGGACAAAAGAAAACTAAAAAACTATGCACAGTAGATGAACAGGATCTAAAAGTGAAGTCCTGAAGAAATATAAACAAATCCAGCAACCAGAACCTGAGAGATGCATCTGGACCTTCAGTTGATCCATCTACTGTTGGCCAAAGCCTCAAGAAGCCATTCTTAATGTAGGGAAACAGGGAGAAAAGGCTTTGCCAGATGATACAAGAACTGGACTGAAAACCAGTGGCAACAGGCCTGATGGGGGGACGGATCCTCCCCAGAGCCCAGACCTCAACATTACTGAAGCAGTGTGGGATCATCTGGACTGAGAAAGCAACAGAAAGCAGAAACATCCAAAGATTGTAACAATATCTGTAACTCCCCAGATGTATAATCAGTAGGAGGCTGTCAGGTGACCTGCTAACAATGGGCATGAGCTGAAGATGGAAAGTTAAACTGTGGCTGTTTTCTTCTCCATGGCAACAACACCAAAGCTCACGGGTAATCTAGTATCTAGAGCAGTCTGCAAAAGATGATGATGTCGCAGAAACATAGTGATAAATTAAAAATGATGGCTACAAAAATCCTCCTGTTATTCCTGACAGTAATAATCATAGATACTGACATAAAGTGTGTGGGTCACATGGTCACGCTTAACATGTGCTTAATGTTGAAATGCAATGTTCTTGAGTTTCAAATACATGGGCCACACGTATGTATGGCTGCAGAGTTGTGTCCACAGTGGTTTGACATGTACTCCGTTTGACCTAATGACTGGATGTCCACTGAATCCCCACATCCAGCTGCTAAACCGCCTGAGCAGCACGCACAAGTGTTTGTGTTTCAGTCATTGTGGGAGCCAATGAAAACATCATGCAAACCAGGGACACTGGACCTGAGTCCAACCTGAACCCTAAAACGCTTAGAGGATACGTCCCAAACCAAGACTTAATACAATGTGAGAAACGTCCTCACAATGCTGCTCTACTGATCTGTTTGAGGAATTCTTGAGAAAACAATCACAACAAATTACTGGATACACACACATAAACACACATCCTCCACTCAAACAGAACTTCCCTTTTCCTGCCTAAGCTACAGGAAGTGATGACGCGACCAGGAATGCCAGAGCCCGAGATAGGAGGGGAGAAAAGTACCACCATGATGAGGTGAGGAACAAGGAGGGGCTGCAGCTCCCTGCTTTGGATGCAACAAAGATGGAAGCTGTGTGAAATCGGTGTGGTCAGAGTGTGTGTTTGTGTTGTGTACCTGGTTGCGTCGTGCATTGCGGCCGGGCGGGGCTCTCATGGCGCCGGCGAGAGACTTGCTGGGCGAAGGGCTTCAAGTAGAATACAAATATTTTAAGAGATGTTATTAACAATGTTAACTTTTCCTTCTATAAATGTTCACTCACTGCCACATATCACTTTAAATATTCAAAAACCCAAATTATTTCTGGTTTTATAACAATCTTTATTTGGTTTGTACAAATTTAAGGCACTAAAATGACTATATAGAGAATTTAATGTCTGTTTGATGTCTAGTTTAAATCCTATCTGGAGTGATAACCACAGGGAATATTTTATCCTCCACCTCCCCTGGTGACATTAATCCTGAACAAATGGAGACTCAGATATGCTTACGTCTGAATTTTATATGTTCAACATGTAAAGTTGCAACATTTTGTAAATGATATGTAAAATTGCATAAAAATGACTCATAAGGTGGGGAAATAAAAAAAATCTGCCTACGGCAAATTACTTAAATTGTTGAATTTTGGGGTTGAAATCCTGAAACCTAAAGGCCATCTCAGTTAAAAGCTGTGATGGAGTATTCCACGAAGAACAAAATTAAATTGAATGAATAAAATGAAAAATACGTTCTCAATCCCAGGAAGGGAAATTATACAAGGACGAAGGACCTGCTGAGTCACTGGTTGCCATGGTGATTCCCACCCTTTTCAGGGGGGATTGGGGGAGGGGAGAAGTAAACCAAACACTCGCTGTGCAAAAACTAGAAGTCATGCAGAAAAAGAAATCTTTAACCATGACTAAGAGAATCTTGTGCACAATATTTTCTCTCCCTTTTAAAATTTTTTTAAAAATAAATCAATTCAATTTGTATTATTTAGTTCTTAAAGTTTTAAGTTGCTAACGGTAGTTAGCATTATCCCGAGTTATGAGAGGATAGGAATGCACAGAAAGTGAGGTTGTAACAAATTTCCTTGGATTTATAAAATCAACATGTTGCAGGCGCTAATTTATCTTTTCTTTATAGCAAAAGCTAGTTTTGTATTGTTTCTATCTGAAATCATAGCTCATAGTTGGGTGACATTACATGTAATGGCCATGTTCAGACGGTTACTGTTCCTGCTGTGCTGACATTTACAGAGTGTCAGTGAACGTGTCAGAAGCTCAGACATCACAAACCTGTCAATGCTACGTGTCATTTAAGACCGGTGATTGGATGAAAGTTAAGGGGGAGGACAGAGTGAGTCAGTACAGAGCTGATGTTCCAGCTGTCCTGATTAATAGGATTATGATGATGTGACATTAGCCCGATTCATATCCAAATCTGAAGAAAAAAATTCAAAGCTATGATATACTAAGACTGAATACAAAGTTTGTACTTCATGGTGATTTAAGGTAAACAAAACAAATGTAAGGCCTGTTTAAATGAGTCACATAGGATAAAATTAGCACAACCGGCGAGGTTTTAATGTAGAAATTGTGTATGTTCTGAAGAAATTCTGGGAGTGAAAGTAGTTTAAAACATTTAAGTTTCTGAATATTTTACAGTTAAAATTTAGAGAACTGCTGTCTACTCTTAACATTTCATGAAAAAGGGTTTTATTTTAAAGCTGTGTGACGAGTAATTCATCCACAGGCATAAATGATGAAGTCATGAAATCTGTGGTTTAAAGAACCAGAATGCTCCTTTGAGATAGCATCTTCTGTGATCACCTGGGGGATGGAACAGCGGAGGAGTTGGCTGAAGGGACTCCGCCCCCTCCATCTCCTCCGCCTCCATTTATGGTCCCTGCTGCTGCCATCACTGCTGACATCATGGCGTTGATGGAGGAGAGGTCTTCCCCTCCTCCACCTCGGTCTCCGTTCTGCAGCTTCTCTCCACCCGTTGCTTCCTCCGGCACGCCGTTGATCGCTCCTGATGAACAAGTGTTTATTCTTACTTCCTGTTGGACTTCGCCAGGTTGAATTCTGTAAATCGGATTTGCTACGTACCTTTGAGGTTATTGTGCGTTTTCTCCTCTTTAAGCTCCGCCTCCTCATTTATTTCAGTGTTGGCTCCCCCCTCTTCTTGGAGCTCTTCTGTGGAGTTTTCCATGACTGCTGGAATAGAGAAAAACACACAAACGATCAAATACAGAAATTCTGAGTTAACAAATGATCATGTAGATATTCAGCACTGACCTCCACCCATAAAAACTAGAGCAGGGGTGCCCAAAGTGAGGCCCGAGGGCCAAATTTGGCCTGCCGGACCATTACATCTGGCCCATCAATTAGATATCAAAACTATTATAATTGTGTTGTACCTTAAGATCTACCATATCCTGCATTGACTTTACCATCAGACCTTAACACAGATTAACCACATTACTGACACTCCTGGTCTCCAGTACTTTATATAGAACTGTATGTGGTACTGCTGTTCCTCTCAAGTTTTATTAATTTTGGGAAGATCCCCCGTGAGCCTTTGCACATGCAGTGTTAAGCTCACAGGCTCAACCAATCAACATAGAGCACCATAGGCAGTGGCATTCAGACAAGAGGCTTTTTAACACAGCATGAGAATTATTATTTTTTCTTTTTTTTACAGATATCCATTTTAAAGCAGCCGGTCTCATCTGTAATCAGTCTGTGGCTGTACAAAAGGAGTACAATATACGTCGCCACTATGATACGAAACTGTCGGCAACACTAACATTGAGAGGCTGATAATGTCCAAAGATCAGCTTCTCGTGTCCCACTAGTGTTAGCTATTTGCCTTGCCTTGTTTAACATGTATTGTTTGTTGTTGTTGTTGACATGTTGCACTATATGTGGTTGCAATTTAGTGGCAGCAATTATTGTTTGTTGCCCTTCTAACTATGGCTTTATTGTTATGTTGCCATATTGATGTTTTTTATGTAGCGTGTTATTTGCAATAATGGAAAAGAATGCATTGATTCAATTATTGAATAATAATTAAAAGAACCATTATTTACATTTATTTGTGTTTCACCCTTAAAATCGCCCTGTTTAGTCTGTGGCTCACTGGCACATTGTCACTTTGGCAAAGAGTTTGGGCGCCCCTGTACTAGGGGGTTAGCCCTAAAGGCCGATCCTATCGCTGGCGACAGAAATCACACGAGCAAATCAAATTACAGTAACTCGTCAGACATTTGCGCTATTGATGTAATTTCAACAGATTCTCAAAGCGGAGAAGCGGAGCTTTCCAGTGATATATGATGATGTATTATGGTACTCATGGGATTGCCTCTGTGGAGGAGGGGAGAAGTTAGAGCCATTGCTTAGCTTAGAATGAGAATGGAACCCTTTAACTATTATAAAAGTATTTTAGTCGTACTTAAGCAGCGGTTCCTGTGTGAATACTTTAGTATAAACATGGTTTCTAAGACTTTTGGAGAATTTTTCTTTTTTCTTTGGAATTTTTGCTGTAGTTAATCCTCTTTGCCATTGTTCATCTATTTTGCAGGAGTTTGCGATTTTATATATTTTATTGGTAATAATTTTGCTTGGTAATAATGGAAGGAGAAATGTCCAGGAGATAAACCAGGGACAGGAAAGTCCTGTGGAGACAGGAGGAGTGTTGCCACCTTAACCACAGTAAGTAATACAGTCTGTAACTGGCTATTTCTGCCCAGCTTTGTTATAATAATAATGATGGGTTTTTTCCAACATGTAGTGTTTTCTCTTATTTCTTTACTTATTACTTTTCCTGTTATTTTCATTACTTTTTCTGATTCTTACACTGTTGAAGATTTTTCTAGAAACACGGTAGCTTTTTTTCTCTTGGTCTCTCTTGACTTGCTCAACAACATATTAGCTTATGAGTCACGTACATATATTAAACTTCTCATATTTTTTGCTTGTTTTTAAAAAAAATATTTGTATTGAACCACAATTCAAAAACAATGTCACGATGTTTATAACATTTCTAAATCATATTACTTTTGTCAGTTTCAGCTTATTTCAGTGACAGCTGGTTTTTTCCTTCTTTAATGGAGGGGTATGAATCATTTTGCAGACAACTCAAAATAATTTTTTTAAATCAAGAAACCAAAGAGGCCTTTCTAATTTACAGCCTTGAGCACTAAATGCACTTTAATTAAGGAGCAGGAGGACATGTGCAAATTAAAGTAGCTGTATATTAAATTCTCCTAAAAGAAAATGAATGAAGAATACTTTTCAATGACCATAACAAAAATGGAATTGTGCAAAAATGCAAAAAAGAAAAGATACTTTTAACTTAAAACAAGCTGTTTCAATATAAACAATATTTCCTCATTCTATATCGTGTGTGAAAAAGTCTTGATATATTTGAAAAAATCCACATTGCCTACCGGCCCTACCGGACAGAAACTACTTTACCGACCGTTGCAGCTAAAAAATGCCTCAACATGGACGAATATATCAACCTGTAACATGGACACTGACAGCTTAAGGCAAACTCAACTGTAAAATAGGTTAAATTTAATTTCTGTAATCTCAAAATAATCTACATGTACGTTTGAATTGTTAATAAAGAGAAACCTGATGAAAATTATAAGAATTTGAAAGTTTTTTTCATCTTTTTTTTTTTATACATAAAGATATTTCCTGAAACATTTATTAAAGGAAAACAAAAAACATAAACAAGGTGTCCTGTCATAATTACAGTACTTAAAGTGTTAAACGTGATGCATCATACTGATCAACACATTTTGATTCGTTATAATTCCTGTCTGGGATGTGAGGAGGCAGATTTTTCTCTGGAGTTTGGTGTGAAGGTTGAAGGTTGATGTGAGATTAGAATAGCTCTGGGGCTCGGCAGCTTTCCCAGGATGCATCCAATGACAGGGTCTGGTTTCAAACAGGTAAGTTCATGGGTATATTTCCCTCTGAGTTGCTAAATTATTCTGACTGCAGAAACATGGATAAAGTGAGACAGCAGAGGACAACCTTCCATCTATAAGTGAACGACAGACATGCGGCAGCTTTGGCTCTGAGCCGACTGGACCGGAGGGGACAAAACGTCGGGTTTACAGTCCTCACACCTGTTTCTAACAGGACCAAGAGGCATACGGGGGACGGATGGAGAGAACGAGGGAGGATGATGGATGAGAGAAGAGGCTGTTCTCAGAGAGGACGAGAGGACGAGAGCTAATTACAGTTTCCTGTTGGGCAGCCCCCACAGGAAGACGCTCTCCAGAGCAGACCACTTCCTCCTTCTGAACTGAGGCTACTAGTGTGTGTGTGACATTCCTCGTGCAAAGAAAACTAAAAGAGAAAGAAAGAAGGAAAAAGCAGCAGATATATGCACGGAGAAAGCCTTAGATTGATGAAAAATAAGCATCCATATCTGGATTTTGGTTTGACAATGTGAATAAGAGCCATCCTTTCATTGTACACTCTTACATAGCGGAACAGGATTTTTTTTTAAAACTGTAAAAAGTGTGTTTTTCTTCCCTAACCGCGTCTTTATGCTTATGCATTTTGTATTTAACAAACTATAAAACCTGATAAGGACAAAATATTTGATTTTCTTATTCATTTACTTTAAAAATCATGTCCCTATTAGTCTTGTCACTCGAGTAAAAGCACCAGAAATTATGCAGACTGAGGTATAGACGGCTTTTACGCAACAGTTTCACCATTGGGGGACAAACGCTGCTATAATTTCACATACATGTTCCTCTGCCTCACAGACAACCAGAAAACAAGACGACAGAGGAAGAAAGGAGGAAGGACGAACTCGGCTCTGTGTGCAACTCCGAGTGTATCGATGCGCTTACATGACAAATTCTAACATGACCGAGGTAAGCACTTTTTACAGCCTGTAGAAACAAACGGCAACAGATGGCACCAAGAGGAGAGGAGGAGGAGGAGGGATGGAGGAAGAAGAGGGGAAGAGGGGAGATTAGAAGGAAGGGATGGAGTAAAAAAAAAAACAGAGGACGATATGAAGAAAAGAAAGATGCCATCTTTTCCTGTAATCCTTTAAAACGTTACAAGCACAAAGTCATGGAGATTTAAAGTTGATGATGCCTTCAGCACATCCTCTTAGCAGAACTGAAACAAGTAAAGATGGCTGCCAAACAACTGATTAGTCTAATGGTTCGTGTTCGACATGATTTTGCAGCAACGCGTCTGCAGTAGATCATTCTTGTCCCGCGCACTAACACCATCTGTGGGCCAGACTTGGTTTTCCTCAACATCCTGCAGACGTTCAGTTCTGAGAACCTCCTGAAAGAGCAAATACTGCTGCCAAGTAAAGGTGCTCACGGTTGCATCCAGATGAATGTCAAGAACCAAAGTTCCCCAGCGGATTGCAGCCAGAACACGATCTATTAGAGCAGAAGACCTTCTTCCATCGCTTCATGCTCTATTTCTAATCTTCACACGTACAAAGCAGGTGCTTTCAGGGTAAAACACTCTGTGATCCAACCAAAGCCGATCCCAGTTCCTCTGCAGAACCACCAAGAAACCAAGAAAAATTTCCTCAGATCAGCATCATATCCTTCAAGTTCTGCGTTATCATTACAAGGAGACAGTCTGTTACCAATATGACCAACTAAAACTTTGCACCTGAGAGGACAGCCCAGTTTTTCTTGTGACAAACGACTAATAAAAGACACATTAAAGCTCTTTTCCTTTAACATTTGAAGACTATTTGATCCGACTCTCAGCGCGGTGGAACTTCTTTGCAACAGTGATGCTGTCAATAGATCAGCTGCTTAGTGTTTGCTCCTCTTTCAAAGCATTTCTGTATGTAGAAACCATGTTTTATAAACATTAGGAAGTTTCAGTTTGAGTCTTTTAAAAAAGTTATTAAAGCCAAACACGAGATACGTTTTGCAGTCTTAATGCTGATGCCGTTGTTTGTGTTGTCGCTCTTCATTTTTCTCTCAGCCTGTCTTCTTATAGGTGCTCCCGATGACTGTCTGCTTTTATTTTCTTACAGAGGCCCTTAAGTCTCTCTACAAGCATAGCAGCTGTTTTTTTTGTTTACAAAAAAGTGTTTAAAACAAAATTAAATGGATCATCGTTGAATCCAGCAGAAGTAGAAGAGTAATTCCACACATAGACACCTCTGTGCGGAGCTGATGTTACTGCATCTGTTCCCTGCCATCATTCTCACTCATGCATGGCACACATGCGCGCACACACACACGTGCACACACACACACTGCTGACACCCTGACATTTTTGCACATACATGCAAAAGCAGAAAAAAGGTCACGGCGAGCGAGTTGTGGAGAATAACGACGTATCTGTGCGAGGCTGTTAGACTTTATGAGGACTTAGCTGAGTTTCAGGCCTCGAGAGGATGTCTGGGGAAAGTGGAGGTGTGGGCGGACTAGTTTTTGGGTAGGCAGACATTAACCCTATCAGCCCCTGGAGAGATGTCCGTCTGTTTACCCTTTAGAAAAATGCTGGTGGGTAAATTCTGGACGGACTGAAACACGAGTGATCAGAAGAGGAAAGGATCCTTTCATCAAGGATAAGCTTCCAGAATGATTCTACCTGAGACAATGATGCTCATTTCTTCTTAAACGTGTTTAATTCTGCTAAAAAAGAATTTATTCAGTTTCCCATCTAACATCTTCCCTCAGGCCAAACAATTTCACGACACAAGCCTCCTACTGTGCAGCACCTGTGTGAAGATATAACCCAGTGACAGACGGCCAGGAGAAGAAGATGGAGGGATGTGTGGGATGGAGGGGGGAGGAGGAGGAAAAGTTTCCTGACACTTAAAGCCCATAAATCCTCTTCTTCTCTACCTCCCTTCATCTGATGAGACAGCTGAGACATAAAGAGTGGACAGCGGGAGGCTGCAGCAAGTTACTACGATTTCAGTTTGGGAAAAAAAACTAACTTGTGAAACGTATGTAGCTGTGTAGGGCCACACTTCACGCTGGAAGTTAAGAAGCATTTCCAGAGACAACAAAGACAAAGTGACACGGCCAACTTGCATCTCTGTGACTCTTTATTTCAATCCTCTACGTTTATATTTATATCGCTCTCTTTTAGCGAGGTGGGATACTTGTATCTGGGAGTCCTCCGTGGTGTCAGTTAACACTTTGCTTGGCAGTAGAGATGTGAGGAGAGGGATGGAGGGATGTATGGGCAATAGAGGAGTGGGGGAAGGACAGGATCCAGTCACCATATGTTGGCTATTTATTACCCCCCTCCTAACTGTCGCTCTCCCTTCATCTGCCATCTATCACTTGCTTTACCTCATTCAAGATGGCAGTCCGACGCTGAGGGATAACCACTGAATATTCCTTTAAACATACAAAGGTTCCTAAACCCAGTGCAACATCTATGAAGATAATTTAAGCTTAAATGATTGTACTGCAAACAAATTATTGTTAAATTAAAGCCGATAAAACACATTCACCATAATTCTACCACAGAATTAACTATGAACAACAAACTGAATGATGCAAGCAATCAGAAATGATCATCTCATCCTGGCTGTTCATTCACTATCTGAAACAAAGAGTAAAAGCTCCTGTCCCTTTAAGGACCCTTCCCAAAAAGCTCACTTAATTCTGATTGGCCGACTTCTGGCAGCCTGAGTGTCAGCATCCAATGCTCCTGAGCTCCAACTCCAACTGTTGCCAACTCCTTAGTAAGAAAAGTAGCTATTGGCCGTCCTAAAAGTTGCTCGAAGTCGCTAAATGACATCATTGTCTAATTTTTTATTTTTTTTTAATCTGGTACAAATAGTTGAAATGGCCGCCGCCGCGGTGAGGAATAATGATGCGGGAGAGGCAAAATTGACCATATGACACCCTAAATATGTAAAAAAAAAAAACAACATTTTTTAATGCATGTCAATATTTTTCATTGTAGTTTGGTTTTTAATTTGGAGTCTAAACATGTTGCAGTAACTTCTAACTTTTTTTAATCTTTTTGTTCACACTCTTCCTAATATCTGACGGTGAGCCAGGACGGGATGAGCCAGGACGGGATCAGCCAGTAGCAGCTTTGCACGTTTCATTTTCAGTCTGGTCCTGGATCAGAGGCGATCATCTCCTGCTCTGACTGCAACTGGGAGGTGGGACTGCTGCTGCGTGAGGACCGAGCCTCTTCTGAGTGCTTTTGGATGCGGGAGGGGCATGCAATTTATCGAGAATAAATAGAGAGATACATGCTTTCACGTTAGTCTCCAAAGTCTCTGATAACCCCAGAAAAAGTCGCTGGGTTTGTCGCTAGTCGCTATTCAGACAGAAAGTGGCTAGTGGGGTCTGAAAACTCGCTAAATATAGCAACAAAGTCGCTAAATTGGCTCCGCTGTCAGGACTTTGTGGGTGTGTTGTAACAGATGACTAAACTCAGAATATAAATGTTTTGTTAGTTTCTCATGAAAAAAAAAAAAACAGGGAAAAAATTAAAGCAAAAAACCTCTAAATCAAACAAACAAATTGGAGCATATATAACAAAAAATAAACTTCTATGTAGCCAGTGTCACAGTTTGGCTAATACAATTTATGCTTATATTGCTTATATAATTACTTAGCAGACTAACAAAGTTTACTACATTCCCAAACGATAGCCAAAATAAAAAATAAACTTTTTAACTTGAAATTAAGGTACTTACACCAAAAAGACTGACTAAACCCAGAGAAGTTTAACATCTTAGGCTAGCTGCCTGCACCAATGGCTGAAATCCAATCCTGGCATTTGAAGCTAACTAGCGTCAGCCAGGCGATGCTAACATGTTGCTATTGTGATATGGCAGTGGCAAGTTTTAGCTAATTAAGCTAGTTGAATAGTAGCACAGTCTTCAGTAAGCTTTTAGAGCTAACCAGCTAACTTAATACCACTTATGCATTTACACTAGTATAACAAGTAAGGAGTAATTTATCCGTTTTCCCCCCTTATAAGTCCAGTTTTTTATAATTATGCAAAACTAAATTTATTACATTTAGAGATCAAAACATAAAAATATTGTTAAGTTTGGTTTAATTGTACCAAAACAAAGCTACTGGGTTAGCTAGCTGCTAAAGCTAATTCCCTCCAGCCAAAACAGCATCTTCAGGTTTCAGTAGTAATTTTGAAAAAAATGAAAACGCACATAGTATAAAACAACAATTTCACATACTTAATTTACATAAAGCCAGATAAATATCAGCAACAACTAAAATTTCTTTGAAGCTAAAGAAACCTTTTTGGCATCAGAAACTAGTTAGCTTATAGAAACAACTAATTTATTAAGCTTATGCAGTCAGAAAAGTCATGTTATATATATGTTTTTTCTTTTTAACCTTCAGGCTGTATTTATTATTTCTAAAATAATTTTAATGTTGACGAACCAATAAAAATAAAATAAAAAGTATTCATATTGAGGTTAGTTTAGCCAGTTGTGCTAAATGCCGAAGCTAAGCTGTAGACGTGGTGTAGCCTCAACAGCACCGAGAAGTTCATCACTTTAGTCATCAGTAACTCAGAGAAACAGCTGACTTGAGTGATGTGATTTTAAATAACATCAAGCTGACATTTTAAAGAACTGGTGGCGGTTTTAATGCTCTTCCAAGTTAAAGGTGTCATAATCGTTTTCTCAAACGTGACAGTGATTGAGAAAAGTGATGCTGGTGTTTCTGTTGAATCCAGCAGTCGAAACTGAAAGAATGCGCCTTTATGTCTTTCTGTTTCTGAGTCTCTTGACCACAACAGGAAGCTGACACTCACGGGAGTCACAAGAGAGCGCTTTGCTGCTTCCCCATGTGCGAGAGAGATTGATGGTTCCTCTCGATGACCCCCTCCTCCTCCACCCTCCTAAACCTCCATCTAACACTCAGCTGCCATCACCCATCCTCCACTGCTCCTCCACTCCTGTCTTGGAGCAGGACTTTGCCCAAACTTGTCAACACACACTTATGAAACTGAGCACATCCCAGGGCAGATATCGTTCTCACTTTTCTCTGCGATGTCAAAACTATGTTTTACGACATTTCAGATTTCATCGCTCCTGTAAAGCCCTCTTCCATTATCTGAATAACTACAAGACTGCCTTTTAGTGCTTCTTCCTCTGCTCATCATCCTCTTTCCTCCCTTCTTTCTCTCTTGCATCATCTTGTCTTTCGCGCTCATCCCTGCTCTTGTTGTGTTTTCCACCCTCCTGCTCAGTTACACATTGACTGTGTGTGTGTGTGTGTGTGTGTGTGTGTGTGTGTGTGTGTGTGTGTGTGTGTGTGTGTGTGTGTGTGTGTGTGCTGGCGGTGGAGCGAACTGGAGTTTAGACCCGCCGTGATAAAGTGTTGAGATAGCATCAACGGTGTGTCAGCTCCACTGTACGGCATACCACAGCCAGGGGGCAGAGAGAGGGGGAGGGGAGCATCTCAGCCAACCACCGAACCCTACTCACTGTGGAAAATGTCTGCCTGCTCTCAGCCAATCAGGAGTCAGATTCCTCCACTCTCAAACACACATTCATCTCTGTGGGCACAGCCTCATCTTTTCTGACCTCGTAAAGTTTACAGACAGTCCCCTGCACAACATTTCTGATTACTTCTTTCTGTCCGTTTGTTTCGATGGCTGTTGTACAACTTCATATAAAAGTAAAAATTATCCATTGCACGGTGACAAACATAAATGTTATCAAAACTTGCAAAAACAAAAAGGAAAACTACTGTATTAGTTTTGCAGTAAACAAAAAAAATATGCCATTAATGCCAAATGATATTGTTCTGTATTAATGCAACAGTTTAAGAAGTTAAAGGTAGGGTGGGAGATCCTGGAAAAACAGTTTCAGGAGCATTTTTTACTCTCTTGCTTAAAATACCCTTCACACAGAGACTGCAGCCAATAAATGCTCTAACACAAAAATAAAATCTTTTAGTTACCTGTGGAACGGGTAGGACTGAAATAACACCATCTAACCATTTTAACCAGTCTGTTCTAAAAGATTGGATATTATTATGTCTTTCAAACTCAACTTCCATTCGTCCCTTCCTAGGGATGGGTACCGAAATACGGTGCTTTTATTGGTACCTACCGAATTCCATCAGTACAGATTCACGTAAAATCAAAACGGTACCATGTTTCGGTACCTATGTCGTCATTTTTTAAATCGGTTAAGGAAATCTCTGAAGGCCGTCTGTCATTTTGACAGATTGCAATTCACACCCCCGACCACTGGGTGGCGAGAGAGCACATTAATCACATTAATCTTGTGACTACTACGGTCTCAAACAGTGGAGCTGAAACGCTGGAGCACAAGCAGCGCGTGCTGCGGGATTTCCTCCCGCTGAAGTGAGTGCTTGCAAGATTCAGCCACCAGAACGCCGAAACACCGGCAAAAAGTCGTCTGTCCGAGGCAAAAGTCCATCCAGTAACCGTGAGCTCTCCGTCACCTCTGTGCTTCTAGGCTAAAAACGGAACTGCATGTAGCATCAAAGATTTCACACACACCTGGACAGATAGATGTCTCACTCTGTCTGATTTTCTACAGCTAAATCCAACTCGCCTCACTCCAACATTTTCTTTCAATCTGAACTTATTGAAACTATTTTAAGTACGAGGAGCTGCGTTTTAATTTGTGCATCATTAAGAAATAACGCTGCTCCGTTGTCGTTAACTGTTTACATGCTAGTGAAATAGTGAATCCTGTTGATGTTGTTTGAATAGAAACATATATTGGTTATAAATTAGCCTATATGTTAAAAATGAGAAATAAATCTGTTATTCCCATTTAAACAAACACAAAAGTACCGAAAATTGGTACCGTTAGATACCAGTATCGATTCCCAGGTACCGGGAAACGGTACCGTATCGGTTTACATGTGAACGGTACCCATCCCTATCCCTCTACCCTCTGGTGCGTTCTCCTCTTCGTGCACGGATCGTGCGCTCCTAGAGGCTTGGAGCACTTGTAAACAAAGGCAACGTAGCGAGAGCAAGAGCTCAGCTAGCTACATTAGCTAGCATACTACATCAAAATATGGTACAAACTTAAACGTAAGGAACAACATGGCAGAGAAGGTGCCAATATCAAGTCGATCGATATCTTAATGATCGATTAATCGATTGTCGATTAATTATGCCCATCCCTACAAGTCAGAAAAGAAAACCTGTTTTGGAGAAGATACTGCAAAGAAAGAAGCTGAAGGAGAGCGGAGCAAGAGCAGAGTGTGCACCGGTGGCGTCAGCTGAAGCAACAGAAAGGGGGTAGAGTGACGTCACGGTGGCCCTATTTCTACCTCCCATGTTTCAGGGCACCTAACGGTGGTAAATTAAAGTGTGAGTACACTGCACTATCAGGGACATCACGGAGGAGCAGGATTAGGTGGTTTTTCCTCTAATTTTTCTTCATCTGGAGAACCGGGGGGACCCGGACTGAGAGGAGCCTGCTGAATGCCCAGAATGAGCTCCGCTTGCCGGGCAGAGCTCGTGCTCTGCTCCGCTGAAAAAGCTTCAGACAGAACTTTTTCCCTGGAAAAAGGTAAGATGATAATATGTCTTTATGACTTTTGGAGAAAACAATCGATGCTGCTCAGCGCTCATGAACCCTTGGGAACAAGCATGGCGCATTCCTCCGGTCTGGAGGCGTGGCTTTGGGGGGAAATCTGAATTGTGTATTTTCAAAATGAAGCTTGCTCGAGCCGTTTTTCCAGGATCTCCTACTGTACCTTAAATTGTAGTTATCAGCTGATAATCAAACTACATTTATTTTTATGTTTCATTAACTATGTAGTTTTACATCAATGTATTTTTTTCTATATTGATGAGAAAAGAAAAGTTTTTTTCCCCTTTTTTTTTTTACTATAGAAAATAAAAAATAAATTGATCAATGTGTGCATCATATAAATGCAGAAAAATGGCACTTTGCATCATCCTCCAGGCTGGAATCTAATAAACCCCCAGCCAGCTGTTTAAATATCAGATTTAATTGATAATGTGATGAATAGTACTGTGCAGGAGGCTTGATCCAGATCTAATATATTTACATTTTTCTTCCAAAAAGCCAAGTGGTATTGAGCAATAGTTTTCCAGGCTTTCTGGTGGGTTTTTTTGGGCATGTTTTCTGTTTTTTTTCACCCATTTTCAGTCCATCCTTGTATCTGACCATTTTCAGAGGAATTTATGTTTCCGTTTTTTGGTTGTTAATAGACAGACCTATTCACGCATTAATAAAGTCTCCTATCCTAACACAAGGGGTGAACAGGGATTTCTGCAGCAACAAAGTGACTCTTAAGGAGCCGCTAGCTGAAATCTTGGCATATCTCAGCATGATGTGCAGTGTGTATTTGAGGAAACTGGATAAGTGGAGCACAAAAGAAGAAATTTCAGAACTTTAAAAAACTATTTACAGCAGATGAACGGGATCTGAAAGGGATATCTTTAAGATAGGAACAAATCCAGAAAAGACCTGAACCAGGGCCTGAGAGGTGAATCTGGACCTTCTACTGTTGGCCCAAGTCTCATCAGAAATGGTCTTCATGGAAACGTGGCTGTCAAGAAGCCATTCTTAAAGGAGGCATGGCACAAGAACTGGACTGAAACTCAGTGGCAACAGGTGTGATGGAGGGTGGATCCTCCCCAGAACCCAGATCTCAACATTATTAAAGCAGTGTGGGATCATCTGGACAGAGAACAGAACAAAAGGCTGAAACATCCAAAGAAGAGCTTTGGAAAGTCCTTCAAGAAGCCTGGAGAAATATTCCTGAGGATTACTTAAAGAAATAACAGAGAGCTTGTTTAACAGGGATCTTAAGAAAAAAGGAGTGGATCCAGACTTTTGCACAGTACTGTATGAATAAAACAAAGGGACAAAAATGTTGAATATATTTAAAAACAAATCCTTCATGAAAAGGACAATAAATCTGTCTGAACCATACTGATGCTGCAGCTACAGAAACATTTAAATAGAAGCTGAGAAAAAGCTTTGAAATATGAAATGGCTGCAGAACATGCAAGCTGAAGCAACTGAACCCAAGATGTTGAGGAGGCAGACAGAACCCTGCCAACAGCTGCTAAGATGAAGAAGACAAGCATAATGCATGAAGTAAGGAATAAATAGGAGGACCCCCCCAGAAAGTCGCAGCAACAAACCTCCTATTCATTCATTTTTAAGGAAAATAAGAGTAGCGAAGCTGGAAGCTGATCACATGACAAACAGGGAGGAAGCGGCAGGTGATGCAGTGATTACAGGTTCTGACTTTTGCAAAAGTGGACGTACGATGGCGGAAATGTTCAAGGAGACAGGAGGAATGAAAAGGAGGAGAGAAAAGTGAAGGTGGGTCAGGCGGCAGGGGATGGATGGATGGATGAAAAGAGGGAGGAGCATATTTACCCGTCCTTTTCGTAAAGCAACGCTCACTCGCTTGTTCGCTCGAGTCTCGGGGGGCGGGGCGGGAGGGGGCGGGATTTGTTGTGTGTGTGTCTGCAACCACTGCTCACACTGCAGGGGGAGAGCACAAAGAGACAGTCAGTAACACAGAGACACATTTACACAACAACACAACCCTTAAACTACACAGAAACAGTTTCATTAAACAACAAAACAACATTTACACGTTAAAAAAAATAAAATATCACACACACATTTGTTCTGTCAACCCTAGTTCCACAAACGTTGGGACTCTGTAGAAAGTAAATAAAAATAGAATTCAATGATTTGAAAATCTCATCAACAAGTATTTTATTCCCAGTAGAACATAAAAAACATGTCGGATGTTGAAACTGAGACATTTCACCATTTCATGGAAAATCTGAGCTCATGAATCTGATGGCAGCAACACATCTGTAGAAAGTAGTTCCAGGGTGATGTTCAGCATCGTGTCTGTAAACGTCTGGGAAGTGAGGAGACCAGTTTCTGGACTTTTAGGAGAGGAATGTTGTCCCATCCTGGTCTGATGCAGGATTCTAGCTGCTCTACAGTCCTGGACCTTCAT
>JAOXYM010000019.1:1454820-1479153 GCA_028567055.1 Leptatherina wallacei
ATGGATGGATGGATGGATGGATGGATGGATGGATGGATGGATGGATGGATGGATGGATGGATGGATGGATGGAGTGAAGTAGACATGTTTTGTACGTGGGACAGACCTGTTGTATGGGATGCCAGCAGCTCTGTGTGTGTGTGTGGTTGGGTGTGGTGAGACTGTCTTGCTGATAAGCAGCTTGGGGAGCTAACTACCGCTGCATGAGTGTGTGTGTGTGTGTGTGTGTGTGTGATGGCTGGTGCACACAAACCAACACACACTCCGAGCCACCTTCACCCTGTTGGCTGCAAATAAAGCCGTATTTACTGCCAGTCCAAAGTCCGAGCGCCTCGACTGTGAAAGAATGTCATAACGAATGGAGGAGGGAGGAGGAGGAGCTGGAGCTGAGGAGATGAAAGGCAGGAGGAGGATGCTCAGAGGAGCTTATCTTGGATTTTATAATTCATGTGTTAAAGACCAACCTGCTGCTGGCTCCACTTAAAGGCACTAGTTAGCTTAGCTTAGCTTAGCTTAGCAGAAACGCATTAAAAAACGTAACTAAAAATCTGTTTTGAAACAATAAAATTCATCATCATCATCATCTTTATTTTTACAGTTCCTCCCTTTTGTAGTGTCTCTGTGATTCACGATGAGCAACCAGGAGCAGCTCATAGATAAGTCAGCTTCTTTTAAAGAAAAGACAACATAAGCTAAGAAATCAGAAGAAAAGATGGAAAAGGTTTGAGATCAATGGGAAAACAACCCCTGGGTTCAACAAGGGTGCTGAACTCGGAGTCGCAAGGCTGTTTTCTTTTGTTGACGCAATGATTTACCAGCTGTAACATCTCACATGGCGGTTCTGAGCCGGAAAGCAACAACTCAGACAAAAAGGGAGACAAGACTTTAAGACGGCTGGCAGCTCACTCTCAGCCCAGCTGTATGGGGCGGACTTATGTGGTCAAATCAAAAAATAATATGAGTCTAACCCAGTGGTGCCCAGGTCCAGTCCTCGAGAGCTACTATTCTGCTACTTTTAGATGCATCCCTTCTCCAACACACCAGAATCAAATGAATGGCTCGTTACCAGGCCTCTGCAGAGCCGAATGACATGAGGCTGATGGAATTCAGCCATTTGGTTCTGGTTAAACTGGTGTGAACGCGGGCCAGTTCATCAGAAAGCACCATGGTGCTGATACCCGAGAAAGGAACCAGAACGTTGCCTGTCTGAAAACACTACCTGTGGTCCAGCACAGTCCGCAGGATGCAGTGTGTTGCCATAGTTACAGGCTCGATGGAGGTAGCTTCTGGACATAAATCCAGTTCTGTGTTCATGTTAGCTCTCAGTACGCTAGTACTGATAATGAAGAAACATCAGCTGGTTTTAGCCATGCTTGAAAATGTTTATAAAAGGTTAATTCTAATATAAAAACAGAATTATTCAGCAACGTTTAAATGTGAAACGCAGTCGCTATTTACCGTCGAACGGCAGCTTTTACACTCTGGTTTATGGATGAGATGCAAAGGTGTGAGGGGCGGAGGTTAGAAAAATTATGTTAATTAGTTAGAAAGTAAAAAGTTAGAGAATTAAAAAAAAAGGGGGGGCGGGGGGGGTAGGAGTAAACTAAAGAAATAGGATGGGATGATAAAACTGTAAACGTGAGGATGAAAGCCAACAAGCTAGCTAACATTAGCTTGTTAAACTGCTTCAAGGTGATGGTGCAACAATTAACACTGTGTTGGAAATGATGAATGTTGAATTAAACATTGGAAATAATAACATAACATGACGTCATTATATCATGACTGTTTAACCAGAAAAACTTTTTAACCAAAGTTACAAATATAACGAAACAAAATCGGTAGTTTTATGCTATTTAGGAAAAGAAGACCAAAGAAACCCTTAACAAGTTTTATGCTAAGCTAACCTCAAATGTCGGACTCTTCCATCAGGAGAGAATGAGGGAAAGGAGGCAGACAAGAAAAGCAGGAGGAGGAGGAGGGTTAACAGGAAGTGAAGCAGCCTCTCATCAGGAGCGCAGGAGGAGATGGAGGAAGTGGAGAAACAATAGCTCCTCTCTGTGTGTGCTGTTGGTCCATGAGAAGCCTTTATTATCACAGAGACGTTACATAACTGTCAGGGACGTTGTTCATCCTCTGCTGCTGCAGAGCTTCCAGGAAAATTTCAGCAACTCACAAAAGAAACGCTGAAGAGAAAAACATCACAGTGATGGTCCGGCGCGAGGAGGGAGGAGCTACACGATGCTGAACGCCGCAAACGGCTCGCCTGGGCCAAATAACTGGGACTCGTTTCTACCTCCATCTTTCAAGAACAGCGAGACGTGCTTCAGACAAGAGCATCAAGAGATGAATCTGAAGCCGCTAACTGGCTCCAAACAGGCCGAGTTACATAAAACCGCCTCTGTAGCGAACTCATGGGGTCAAGGCCGGACAACAGCACAAATACAGCTTCGACTGGCCCCGTGTTTACATTCACAAGCTCGCTGAACCAGCAGAGCCGCAAGGAAACTTCTTAACATCTGGGTCAATACACAACTTCCAAACCTAAAAATGACTTTTATTCTGTTCGTCTCCGGGATCATTTTCAGGGTCTCCGTAGTTTTAAATCTGAGGAAAACTTATTTAACATTATTTGGCAGGTTTTTTGTTTCCACCATTTTCCCCTCCAAAAAAAACCCCCCACCATCAAGATCCTCGTTAAACTGGGCCAAAACCATCAAAACATTTGAATTATTTACATCTAAGAGAGACAAGCTGGGACTTTAATAAAGTCTGATGTCAACAACGACGACATGGATAAATAAACCAGCCAACAGCTCATTTAGAAAAAAACAACGATGAGAACCAGCTCAAAAGGTCCTGACCCGGTTTCAGGGTTCAGGTTAGAACCAGGTCTGAGCTATGATGAGGGGTCCCGGGATGACTTGTGTTACTTTGGGTCCTCTAAAGGACAGACTCACACACTTAAGTGTGTTTGTGAGAAGCTGCCTCTTGTCTAAATTTAAACCAAGCAAAGCGAGGCCTCATGTGTGTGCGGTGACACCAATCCCACAGAAACACACTTCCATGGGAGGGGACCCATCAAATGACACACTAAACTCCGAGTGTGTGCGTGAGTGTCCTACTTCAGCGTTATTCATTCCACATCTCAGATGACGCTCATCTTCTCGCCTCTCGGCGCTCGGTGAGGCGGCGGCACAGCTGATCGATCGGCAGACGGCCGATGTCGTTGGTTTAAGGGTTAAATATTCATCTAATCATGTTCCGATTAAAGCAGATTGTAATTTCCTCGTCGCTTGCAGATGAACGACCAGACGAGAGCAGGACGTGAATATCTTTGTCAGAACAAAAACACCAGTTTATCAACTTCTGAAGGAGACATTCCTCTAGAAGCCGGCTCCTCGAGCTCTTCATCCACACCGGGATCTGTGATGACTCAGCGTCACACCTTCAGCGTCTAAAAATCACTGACTCACAAACTGCTGCAACAAGGAGGAATATCTCCAACCCAGCTGCCAGTAAACGCTTCCAAACACGTCTCGGGCGGTCGTTCGAGGCCGAACTGGTCCTGTTCCTGGACGAGTCCTCACAGTCTCCGGCATCGTTGTCAGGGTTCAGCTCCTGAGGTCCACAACAACAAAGCTAAGAGGGGAAGAAACTTCGGACATCTTATCTCTACATGCTGCATGAGACTGAGACAAACAGGGACGGACTGCTGGATGGGCCCAATAAGGACAAGATGAGAGGCCCCAGAGGCCTTGGGCTCCAAGGTGTCATGGGGCTTCTGGGCCTCAGCTTGATATAACTGCACATACCAAAGAATCCAAAAGAGATGCAACAAACAGGAAGGGTTACATGACATGAAAAAATGTCAAAAATGAATCAGGAACAAGGGATGCAAAACAACTACAAAAAGGTGGTAAAAACAGACCACGAAGATGCAAAATGGCCCAAAAAAAAGTCGCAAAAAGGAGCGAGAGTCGCCAAGTTGCACCTAAAGCCGCCTAAAAAAACCCACAACAATCCAAATAAACACCTACAGACCAGTAGAGACACACACACAATGACAAAAGACACCAAAACTACAGAAAGGAGACAGAAATTACTGTGATGTGAAACAAAACCACCAAAAAGATATTCAATGTTCAACAGGCGCAGTAGAAACTTCAAAGAGATGCAACAGACAAGAAGGGTCACATGGGCTCCAAGGGTCAGGTGTGAAAGGTTGTCTATAAAATACATCACTTGATCTGACAAAATGATTAAAAAAATCCAGAATAAAACAGCAACATAAGATGCAAAACAACTATAAAAAGTCATGAACAAGACAAAATGACTAAAAGGAGACACAATAAGCAACAAAAGACTGAAACTGGAAGACCGCTTAAAGAAACCTAAAGGCCACTAGATACAAAACGGCACCAAAACAACTGAAAGCAGACAAAAAACGACAATCAACAGACACAAACTAAACCTCAAAGAGACGGAAAATGATCAAAATGAAACTCGGCGCAACCACTGAAACAAAACAACCGGGAAGAAAGATAAACTATTAAGACACGAAACAGCCAAAGGTAACGAAACAAACTACAAAGTACGAGCAAACGCCCGGCAACCGGGACCAGGAACAGATGCAGACCAGCTGGTTTTCATCACTGAGCTCTTCCTCCTCTCTGAGTTAGAACTCTACTTCATCTTCCTCACATTTTACTCAAGCTCAACCTCATCGTCATGGTAACGCTCATCAACTCGGAAGCTTGCGCACCGGCTGACTGCCTCCATCTTTGTCTGGCCCCTTCTGAGGGACGTCAGGTCAGAAGTGGTTACTCAGGTCTCTCAGGTTCAGACGGAGGGGAGGGAGGTGAAAAACCATCTGGTCCAGCCGGAGGTGTAAGATTTTGACTCACGCCCATCCCCCCCCCCCCCCCCCCCCCCCCCCCCCCCCCCCCCCCCCCCGCCCACGTCTCTGACCAGACATCCTGATGGAGGCCTCCTCGGGTCAGCAGATTGAAATTCTTTATTTTACAAGACGTTTTTAATCCAGTCGGGTTTTTATGAACAAAAAAACATCAGCTGTAAGAAAATAATTCAACCCATCAGGTCATAAATCAGAATGATTGATTACAGCAACAGCTCGCAGCTGCAGGTCATTTTATTCATGGGATAATTCTTATATATAAAAAAATTATAATCTACTAAAAAGTTGAAGAAAATGAGAAAATATCAGGTTAAATTTATGAATCAACTTTCACTCCAAACTCCCAGCTCCACCTCCTCCACCTCCTCCTCCGGCCAGGTGGGGGATGGAACATAATCTTATCTAAAAAAAGGCGGCTCTATAAATAGAGGTTGGGCGCAGAAAGAAAGAGGGAGGCCAGCCGAAAGAAAGGAGGAACGGAGGTGCAGTAACATCCTCCTCATGTGTTCATGTTACCTGAGCGACTCCCGCCGCTGCAGCTCGCGCTCTGATTGGCTTAAATGTCACCAGGAAACGTTCCACAGCTGCATCGACAAGTTTTAATCAGGACTTTTATGCAGTTTCATTCACATAATCAGAGCCGGTCATGTGATCCAGACTGTGGGAATCAATAGACTGAGTGTGTGTGTGTGTGTGTGTGTTAATGTGAGATTAATGTGGAGACAACAACTGTCTCGGGGGAGGATGACTGCTTTTAATTAGCTCCTTAACTTCTGTCTCTGTGGACACAAACGTCCCACTGAAACTCCCCCATTCACACACACACCCACACACCCACACACACCACTTCATATGACTGGTGTGTAATTATCGCTCACATTAGCAGCATTAATGACTCCCTGCAGTTAATTCAGGGCTGTAAAGAAAACTTCCACCCTTTTAATACTTTAACTTGTTTTATTTGAAATAATCTTATTTCAACTTTTTGAAAAAAAAAAAATGTTTAATGTATTTTTACTGTGTAGTCGATCATTTTTACTTTTCTCAATTATTTCCTTATTTAATCTTTTTATATTCTAATTTATCTATTTATATATTTAAAATGTGATAATTTAAGTAAAAATATCAAATTAAAATTATTAGCATGAATTACTATAATGCTGGCTAATAATAATAATCATAACCATTTTCAACATAATTAAGAGATTGCTGTATACAGGTAATATACAGCCTCCCTGCAGTTAAAAAAAGGTTTTTTGTTTTTAAATAATTTAATTTGAACTTATTTAAACAGATTAGAATTTGTTTTACTGTTGATGTAACTTTCCATTTATACTTTTACTATTCATTTCCACATTTCTTATTAATTTGATATTTTAATCTGTAATTACTTTCATGGATATTTTATTATCGAAGTTAAAAAATATATATGCAATTACCATCATACATAAACAATTTGATCCATTATTATTATTATAAAATGTTATTAAAAAATTACAAAAATGCCATTTAAGTAATTACAACTATAAATATAAATGAATAAATTAAAATCTAAAAAATTTTAACTATAAAATAGATAAAAAAATGTACTTTTCATAATCTCATTTCATTAAGTATTTCACATAAATAAATCCCCCAATGTCATTTTTTTCAATTACAGTAGAAAATTCATTTCAATATTAAGAAGAAGAAAAATCAGGTCAGTACTCAAACTGAACCAATCAGGAGGCGGAATCCTGACCAATCACTTAATCAATCACACCGTCTCCAAGGCAACCGCCTGAAATCCGCCCCAAATAAATCCAGAGCGAGGCGGCGGTGATGAAGAGGAGATAAAGCCAAGTCACAGTCAGTTAGCTTCACTCCTCCTCCACCTGTATGAGGGGAAAACAAGCATCCCTCGCTTCATGCTGCATCTTGTCTTTACACGACTGAGACTGCAGGCTAAATGTGTGTGCGCGAGTGTGTATGTCAGATTTCCACAAGAAGCACTCACAATGGAGGACACCAGTCACACAACGCACTCTTTGTGTTTCAGTGCGCGCGCGCACGACACACCATCAACGACATCATCGAATACATCATCGCACATCACCATTTTCAAGTGTGAAGAAGTTGTGCAGAGGGACACAGTGTGTATTGTTCCATGTATTTTACATAGAAACACACACACACACGGCTGTAAAGTGGACCGATACCACAGCCAGGATCTGTGATCAATCACTGAGGCTCTGTGTTGATAAAACCTCTGGAAAACCAGGATGTGCTTTCTCCCGTTTCCACTTCCGGGACCAACGTGGAGAAGGTTTCTTCTTCTTCCCCTGTCTGCCATCATCTCACGCCCGTGTGTGCTTCTGGGTTTCTGGTTGAGCAGGTTAAGCAACACTTGGTGATGAATCCACCAGTGAGCCCTCTGAGAACAGATTAAGTCACTTTTCAATCTTAAAGATGCCGCAATTTCCTTTGTCTTGTCCTTCTGGGAGTTAAATCCTCCCCGGTCAACGATGATGATGATGATGAACGACAGGTAGCTGCATGGCCGTAACACTGCTCAAAAACAAAAACTCTTCATCCGGGCTCACACCAGGAATTTACCTCCGCTTTGATGTTTTGATTAACACCCCCCCTGACCTCCCCCACACAGCACACATCTCCATCTGAAAGCCTGCCTCTACTCCATGAAACGATGAGTTAAAGTCCCCCCCCACCCCCTCCACCCCTCCACCGTGAGCAAGAAGAGCCTGTCCGTGAGAGGAAAGAGGGGAGAGATCAGCGCCTGTCGCCGAGGGCCCAGCTCGGCCTCAGTGTTGAATTTCGTAATGGAATGCTAACTGCTCATCCGGATCTCTCCTCCTCCTCTTCCTGACGGGAGAGGAGGAGGAGGACCAAGCGCAGCAGGAATATGTGGGTTATCATCACAGGAAAACTTCCACTTCAGCTTGGAACGCTCAGGCAAAGTGCAGCATGTGTGCCGTTTTATATGTGGAACACACAGAAACGAACACGGAATTGGATAAGCCGCTCATCTGAGCTCCACGTGTCCACACCATGAAGTTACAACGCAGAGGGAGCGCCGGGAAAGCTCTCCCGAGTTGGATCTGAAACGCGTTTACAGCTAAATTACAGAGTCATGTGACCACACAGCATCGGGTGTAATAGCATCAATTATAGAATTCTACTTCTGTAAATAACTAATGGAATTATGTGACACCGCAGGAGCTAAATCTACCATAACACAATAGATGTATAAGAGACACACCTCTGAGCCCCAAAAAATACAAACTAGAAAATAAACTATACATCAGACCAAGGTGTGGGTTGATAAAGTCATGTTAAATAGCAAAAAACACACCCAATCTCACTTAAAGCTGTATTAATTTAACTTAAATGTTAAATATATCCATTAAAACTCCAATGATGCTCCAAAAAGTCCATAAGAATGCATCAAAACCAACATATGCACAATTCCTGACATGATAAAGGAATAAAGTTCAATTCAATCCTTATAAAAACCTGCACGGCAGGGGAACTTGTAGGATATACAGACAGAAAAGCTAATTATGATGATTATTATTTATCATGATGCATTGAAAGGCGCTATTGAGGTTTCAAACAAGCTAAACTTTAAACAAAACTCCTAAATGGCAACTGTGAGTGCACTTAAACCAAGCTTGACTGTTTTACTGAGCAGGAGGACTCAGATAAACATTAAAAACAGAGTAAAAAGATAAAAAAAAACATGTTTAACATTAGCCACAGAAGCTACAGGTCACACCTGAGCACGTGAGGCTGAAGAAGCTCAACATCTGGGTATGAAACTGATTTTTATTTTTTTAAAGGTGCAATGTATTTGTTGTTCATTAATTTTGTTTTTATTCACGCATGGAGGAAGTGTTGTTTAATGTTTGAAAATGTCCCGTCCCCGTTTTAAAAAGTGGAGTTAAAGTTCCTCTACATGGAGGAGGAGGGAGGTAGAGAGGCGCAGGGCGAAAATCCCTAGCAACCATTATCTAACCAGTTCAACCCTGAGACGGAGGGAGGAAAAGCCCATCAGTGCATCTCCTCTCCCTCCGCCGGGGGTCCAAGAGCCAAACCAAACCCCAGCCGTCAATCATTCACCAGGATCACCGATAAGGAACTCTTTGACACAGTAAAACCGCATTATTGTAGTTATTTAGCAGCCCGGCCAGCATCCTCCGCCGTGTACCGACACGGAAAGAAAAAAAGAGGAAAAAAAAAAAAAGAGCCGACGACGAGGCTAACGGCTAACTTTAGCCGAGACAAAAAGTTTATAAAGTCGACGTTTCGAGGTTTGAGGCGTTTTAAAACGCTAAATTAAGTCACGAGTTAATAATTAAAATGGAAGTTAAAGCGAGGGGTGATGTCGAAAGACAGAAAAGGGAGACTAAGGAGGGGGAAGGAGGAGGAGGAGGAGGAGGTGGATGCAACAGGCGTCACGTCGATGCTGCTGCTGCTGGGGCTGCGCGTGCCCGGAGACGGTGGAAAAGTCTCGGAAACGCGGCGAAAAGTCGCCAAACAGCCCCCATAACGGGCGCGAACCGGGCGATGAGGCGCTGACGGGAGCCTCGCCTTCGCATTGGTGCGCTTTATAAATGAACAGGGGTCGCTTTTTGGCTAAATATGTCTGGGCAAGGTCACGGCAGAGCCGTCAAGCTAGCAGCAGTTGACAGGGTTGCGAGCGGAAGCTGAAGGATTCTCTTTCCAAAATTAAACGTGTGCAAACTATTTTATTTTAATATCGTTTAATGTTCAGATAAATTCATACAGGTGTATTCTTATGTAAACTAATGTAATTACTTCAAAAGTAGTTATGCAATAGCCTATTTGTGTGTTGATTTTTAACCTCCTTTGAAACAATAAGATTGTGTACTTGCAGTGTCCTAAGATAAGATAACTGACCTAAAGATGGTAGGATCTAAAATGAACATCTTGCATATTGGAAGATAACATCGCAGCATCACTACAAGACATTAAACATAATTGAAAATAACATTTTAACCACAGTAGCATTTTTTAATATGTCCTTCAAAGAGTAAACAGACAACAATAAACAGAAACATTTACTCAATCCACCTTATTGACAAGAAACAAATTATTTCTAGAGGATAACATAACTGAATAACTCCAAACATAGTTGAAGTGTCATCATTTTCGACTTCCTTCTTTCACATATAGCAACAGGTGTTTTACTTTGAAAGCACTGAGCGGAAATACTGGTATTAGTTGGCGTTACCTTGACAACTCGGTGTCTGGTAGCATTACACATGGCCACTAACAGCGAGGCTCCGACCAAAGTGCACCCGAGATATGGATGCTCGACTCCGGCGGAGAGTAGACTTTGAACCCCTCCTGCCACCCTCCCCACGGCGAAAACCCGCCGAATAACAGCCCCGAACGTGCACGCGGGGGGGTAAAGTTGCACAAAAAGTCGAAAAAACAAGTTGTTAGCGATAATTAGCTTAAGTACACTCAATGAGGAAGAGACACGGGGTTGAATTCCACCGCTTGGATGCGCATCAAACTAGGAAGCAACACGGAGAGGAGAGAAAAACTAGTATCCCTCCTCACCGTCTCCACATCTCAGCCCAAAGTTAACATTAACAACCGCAACAAGTCCAAAGTTTCCCCCCCCAGAAACGAGCAACAAGTCAAACATCGATGAAAGTGGGCGCAGAGAGCCAGAAAGCACCAAAATACAGCGATGGAGAGGCTGAAAAAGCAAACTTACGCTTGACTTTGTTGGGGTTGGGCTGCTTGCGCCGAGACATCGTGGCGAGGATGATGATGATGGTGGTGGTGGTGGGGGCGATGATGATGACGATGAACGGCGGGGATGGTGGATGATGAAGGGGATGAAGAAAAAAATGAAGGGAGAGAGAGGCTGCAAACTTGCTCCGAAGAGGAGAGGAATCAAAATGGCGTTTCCGAAGGGATGTGCAAACTTGGACAAACTTTACTCCGGCTTCTCCTCCTCCTCCTCCTCCTCCCCTCCTCCTCCTCTCCTCTCCCCTCCCTCCTCCACCACCTCCTCCTCTTCTGCTTCTCTTCCTCTCTTCCCTTCGCTCTCCTCTCCCGGAGGAAAGAAGAAGAAAAAAACCCACAATAATATGTAAAACTCGAGGGAAGAAGTCGTCGAGAGGGAAAAGCTGGTTCGGAGATGAAGTTTTGGGTTAATTCCTGTCCGGACCGCAGGCTCCGTCCCCCCCCCCGCGTATCTCTCGGCGTGTCTCGGTGTCTCTAAACCTGATAAGTAAAGCTCATCACGTGATGTCTCTCCGGTCTCCAAGGGGACGTGGCCACCGAGCATCTCCGTCTTTACGCACCGGCGGACGTTACCGGGTACCGAGCCGTTAGAGCATCAACAGCCGTGATGGGGGGGGGGGGGGGGGGGGGGGGGCTATATTATCTCTGACTTTGTTATATCTCGCAGCAAGAAAATGTTTTGTTTTGTTTTTAAAACAGAAAAGTTACACGATTTTATGCGCTCGTGTACAAATTCGTTTAATGTGTCACCATTTTGTGCAACACAGTAGACTTTTACACTACTTTTTAAACGAGTTTACCTCTTATTACTTTTATAAATCCCCCCTGAAACTTAATCTTTAAGTGTAATTATCCTCATATTTCAATCCATTTCACCATAATGACTCTCTTCTCTTCCTGATGTGTAGATGTTTACGAATAAACACGAAACGGACCTTCTTTTTTTTTTATCATCAATGTTCACTTTAAGGTCTTGAAAGATAAGAAACCATCCAGCCACACTACAGAGGTAAAGTTGCAGCAACTATCGCGAGGTTTGAAGTGAAGAAGCGCGAAGGAAAGGGTGAGATATCGCGGGATTTGAGGGAGAAGAGGATGGCAACCGTCAGCCTGGGGGTTGGGGAGTGCTACTGTTTCCAGGGAGGTGTTGGTGAGGAAGCCAGGTCACTTTTCAAGCTTTATTTTCCACAAACAACGAAGAAGGACGAAACACGACAAAATAAGAATTAAATTCAGCTGCCAGGAAACATAAAAAGTCTCTCATCTCAAGTCTTTTTCCTACTTTTGAGGGAGTTTGTGTGGAAAAATAAGCTGATGTAAAGTATATTTTTCAGCATCACAGAATAAAGACTTGCTTTGATAAAGAAGTAATTCAATTTATGTAAAGACCCAGGTTAATTCAACTGAAAAGATACAATAAGTCAACAGGATTAGATCTTAAAACTGAAATAAACTGCACATCTGCCTTCATAAATACATTTTTATCCATATGAGCTGTCTAAAATGTTAAGTTATCCCTGTTTTAAACTTCAAAACGTAACTATATACTTGTACTTATAGAATTTTCTTTGATTTTCATTTGTATAAGCTCAGTAAAAGTCAAAGTAAATCAATTTTAAATACTAGAAAAGGGAAACAAAAAGTAAAGATACTCCTCCATAAACAGGAAATTGTAAAGTGAAACAAGTCTGGCAACATTTCCTCACACTTTGCCTTTTTTTTCTCCAATAAGTTATATCTGCTATAGTAATTAAAGTAATCCCATCCTGCAGTATTTGTCGGAATACAGAAGAATTTGCAAGTACAGACTGCATATTTCTCTCTGTCTTTTTTTTTGTTTATTCCAGTCAGACATGTTTTAAAAAACATACTTTAAAGTGGTTTTAATCAACAGTTCTCCAGACTTTCTGAAGGTCAACGCATCAACAAGGTGAAAACGTGGCATATCTCAGCACGGTGTGCAGTGTGTCCTTGAAACACTTGAAGAAACTGGACAATAGAAGACGTTTCAGGACTAAAGGACTGTCTACAGCAGATAAACAGGATGTGGAAGTGATGTCCTGGAGAAATAGGAACACATCCAGCAAAGACCAGCACCAGGACCTGAGAGATGCATCTGGACCTTCCGTTGATCCATCTACTGTTGGTCGAAGCCTCATCAGAAATGGTCTTCATTGAAGCGTTCTTAAGGAAGGGAAAGGGGGGGGTTGAGGTATGCCTCATGGCACAAGAACCGGTCTGATGGAGGATGGATCCTCCCCAGAACCTGGATCTGAATATTACTAAAGCAGTGTGGGATCATCTGGACAGAGAACGGAACAAAAGGCTGAAACACCCAAAGAAGAACTTTGGATAGTCCTTCAAGAAGCCTGGAGAATATTCCTGAGGACTCAGACTGTCCGTCTGCAGCCTGCAACATCTCAGCGTATGTCCAGGGGGGGGGTCGGCAGCTTTTAAGGATTTGCATGAATGGGGTCTTCAAGGAAAATAGGTCAGGAATCAGTGGTTCAAGTGACTGGTGTTTGTGTCCCACTGATGCTGCGAGTGTATTTTGGGACAAATACTCCCCCGTCTCTTCCACCTTGCTGACAACATTTACTCCTTTTGTGGTTCTGTGGGATTCAAACACTATCATGTGACTCCAGTTCTGGTTTTTTTTATATGTTTTAAAACTAATTGCTCCGACAGGACTCTGAACATGAGCAGGTCGTACGCACCATCTCATATGACACACAGGAAGAAAAGCACGAGCGTGAGGAGGTTGGAAGGTGTGCTGGATGGAGACAAGCCGACCCTACGTTTTCCTAACGACCTCACAGCCTCTGGTGTCATTAATTTGAAGGTTTTGTGAAGTTTAAACAGTAAAACTAAAGTATTTCCAATTAAAAAGTCACATAAAACTCATAGATTTCCTCATGTTTCAGAGTTGCTGAGACACTTGTTGATGATCATTTTCCCACAGAGTGATGAAGATGTGCGGCGTGTGTCCCTGATATAAATAACTGCAGCAGCAGCAGCTCGGACCGGACTGCACTCAGTGAAGCTTCAAACTAAATTTAAACTGCCTCCGGACTCTCATTGTTAAATTTAGTGCGAGCAGCCTCGACTCCTCAGTCGCTGCACATCGGGTTGCTCTCCCACATTCCTGCCAGCCTTCCATCTCCAGATACAGACCCCTCCTTCTCCTCCTCCTCCCATCATCCCCTGCCGGAGAGAGAGAAGCACACAGGCATCTCTCCTCCCATCACACCCCTCCTCCCCTGCAGGCGGCTGCAGCAGAGCAGGAAGAGCCTCTCCGCCTGTCTGGAGCTGGTTGGGCCTGTTGCTGATGAAGGATTTGGGTGTTTCCAGCCGTCTGCTTTCAGAGTGGATCTCTTCAGTCAGACATTTCCAGGACTGCTGCGATTCAGATGGAAATTATTCTCATGTTTAGGCACGTTTCCGCAGCAGGCGCTGATGTCCCGGAAGCACAGCTGTTTTATTCCACGAAACATTGACACCTCCACAAAATGTGCTGGAAAAGTTTAGAGGAAGGAGTTTTCAGCCATTCTTCAGCTTGATGCCGATTGGTTGAACTTAAAGCTGCCATTAAAAAAAAAAAAAAACAAGATATCAGCAGCTTGTCAGGGTCAAAATGACAGCCAGCTGTGCACTATGCTGAGCAAGCATCACAGCAATCCTCCATTTTTACTCCATTTTGTTTTGCTCCCTCAGATACTTACATGCGTAACTTTAGCTGTTTTTACACCCAGAAGTCGTCAAGGAGCTTGAAAAGTTCTTAAATCTCATCCTGAATCTGCTGTTTCAACTGGAAGCGGAGGCCATCCTGCAGCGTTCCCGCTGTGAAAAGGTCGCTGCTGCCGCTGCATTTCCTGTGGGACTCAGGAGCTTTTGAGGAACTCGGTTCCACCAGAGGAAACAGGGTCTGAATGAAGCTTTTGCCAACATCAGGTATTTTTCTGCAGCTTTTCATGGAGCATTCCCCCCAAAGTTTAAAAACCTGCAACCTGCAAGTTTGGAAGTTCTGAATGGAGCTGAAAAAATGGCAAAAAGACACTTAAACTCCAGCAGGAATCTGATGAAGGTATGAAAAGGGAATTTAATTGAGCAAAGAATCAAATGGAGCTGATTCTCCACTGCAGAAGAGGAGGACAAGAGGGACATTAGGAAAACTAATAGAGTACCAACCCCAAATAGAGAAAGTTGGGATGACAAAAGGAAGTTATTGCACTTCAGTTTGCAAAACAAGCTTAGAAATGGAAAAAGAAAATAATATTTTAAAACATGTTTGTGAAGATTATTCGATTTAAAAACAGGACCAAAGAAATTCCAAGTCGAGAGCAAAGATGGACGGAGGGAACAATGTTTGTCAAAGAAATCCGGGAAGAGATTTGGAAGTTTCAGCTTCTAATGTGCAGAGTATCATTAAACCATTCAAGCAAACTGAACATGAACTCTCTTTCATCGATATACGATAGATCCACATGGACAAGAGATTACAGACTCGTCAATGAAGCTGCGTGTTAAGTTTCAGAGTTCCAGAGGTGGTGTCGACTTCTCTGGACTCGGAGGCATCTAAGATGAACCATCAGTGGAAACCTGGTCTGTGCTCAGACCAATAAGTATCTTTGATGGAAGAAATGGATGCCATGTGCTCCAGACAAAAGACCACAAGGAGCATCCGGACTGATGGCAGCAACAAATCCAAAACCCAGTTTCTGTGATGGTGTAGGGTTGGATCAGTGCACTTCTGTAATGGCAGCATTATTGGTGCGTTCCAGTTGTCTCGAGAGAGTAGGTGACGTCATTACCGGGTAGTTGGCGTTCCAGCTGCTCCTACTTGGTGAAAATGGACGCCTCCAAAGTATCCAAATTTGTGAGCATCTACAAATGACTTTTTTAAACCCATTGTAAAGATATGCGCCATGGGAACACCAGCAAGTTTACATGTTAATGATTAATAATGTGGTATTTCACGAACAAGCCTGCCGGAACAACGTAATCATCGGGAGTTAATCACAGAAACTTAACAGACACAAAATATGTTCTAAAGAATTTTAATGAAGACAACAATGGACTACAGGTGGTACTGGAAGCAGCCATGTTTAAATCTGGAATCTTGACGTCCGCGTTTGAAAAAATGAGATCATTTCACCATTTCCTCCTCAAATTCCTCAGAATTCTGAGTTCTGAGGACACCTGGAACGCACTATGATGCAGTGAAATTTTAAAGCAGCATGTGCTACCTTCAAGACCGCGTATTTTCCAGGGACATCCAAACATCTTTCAGCAAGATGACCCAAAAAACATATTCTGCCCATATTACAAGGGCACAGCTGAGGAAGAGGAGTACTGGACTGACTTGCCCCTGAATTTAAACGCAACCACGTCCCGTACTGTTGCACTATTTCAAGTTCTGACCTTAAAAAATATGTGTTTCTGACTGAGTTTGATGGCACGGTGACATCCTGGAGCCATCGTTGTCCTGTTGCATCCAGAGGCTGAGAAACTGCACCTTACAACTGTTTTTCCAAGACACTGCATCACCGAGTTAAATTCCTAGCAACTGGATATCAACACATTGGCCATTTTGAATGCACAACGTGGATAATTCAGTGAAGAGACCCAAGCGGACATGATCAGAGGAAGAGAAGAAAAGAAATAACCCTTTCACCCTGGTGGGGCATCGGCACGGTGCTGGTTCCTGAACGTAATTTTGAAGTTGGTTCAGAACCAGAAAAGTCGGTTCTCAACGGTTACCAAAAAATAGTGTCTCTTCTTCAGGAACTGTGACATCATCAGTTGGCAAAAGCTGGATTCACCCACACACATCAGATTGTTGTTTTACTTATTTTTCAAAGCAATAAAAAAGAAAGAGAAAAAAACTGAATGTCAGACCAATAATGACCAAACAAAGGCCGCCCTAATGATGATATTCAGAACATGAAGAAAGAGTCCTGAGACAGTAAAGAAGGCTGGGCGAGGTAATACTACATGACCATCTTTCAAGCTGCTAGACAGCCACCACAGAAGAGGAAGCCGACCGCCCTTTGTAACTTTTGTTTCCAGCCCAGAGCATCAAATTACAGCAACATTTTAGTTTATAGCTCCACCTCAGACCAGCAACTGGATATCAACACAACTGAATGCGGAACGTATGATTCAGCAAAGAAACACAAAAAGACATTATCAGAGGAAGTGAGGAAAAAAGAAAGACAGAGCAAGAGATAAGACAAGAGTCAACATTGGACTGACTTTTACTGCCTGGAGAGAGCTCAGAGAAGACACAGGATGCAAGACGGATCCTGAAATAGCCGTCGTCAAGGGCCACCTCACTGAGAAAACACGTCAAAGTTCAGTAGTGCAGTTTTAATGATGCACTTCATAACTTTTCAACCTTAAAAATCTACGTTCTGGACTTGTTTGTTGGCACAGTGAGATTTATTTTTGGAGCCGCCCAGCAGCGTCCCAAGGCTGATAAACTCAGCCCCGCGTGACGTTGCAGCTGAGTTTAGCTTTACATATCGCAACATACACCAGCAGGAGGATGTGAACACACTGCCTGTTTCGAACGCACACTGTGACTGATTCAGAAAAGAAACGCAAGAGGACATTATTGGAGGAAGAGACATAAAGAAAGAGACATATGGACAGACCAAGAGAGAAGACAAGAGTCAAGATAAGACAGTCTTTTACAGGCTGGAGAGAGCTCATAGCACAGGTAGGATGCAACATGGATGCTGTGGATAGGAGGTGCGTCATGAGGAAATCTGCCCGTGTTCAGTACGTGTGCGGCTTTAAGACGTGTTTGCAGGAAAAATGAGACAAAGTAACTCCTAAAACTTGACTATTGTAAGCAACAAGACCAAAAGCCGGGCTCAGTGATGAAATGTGGTCCAAAATATAAAACTGGAAGAAGGCCTGTAGGAGGAAATGAAATCAAGCATCATCGTTTTCTTATCGTTGAACACGTTTTGAGTTGCTTTTATCATTATTTTGCGTGAGTTTTGAAGTCACTTCTTTCACGTGCATAATAACTTATTCTCTATGTTGGTTTAGTTTTTTATTTTTATTTTTTATTTTTTTTATTTTAGTACAAAAGTTCAGCTCTGTGGATAAACAACTCCATCTGCTGTTCAGGTGGATGAACTAACTCCTGATTTTTTTTTTTTTTTTTTTTTTTTATTGATTAGCTGTATTTTACTCATACTCAAAATCATACAACTGTATATGATTAATAAATAAATTCCGATTATTGCATGACACTTATGGGTAAAAAATGCATTTGGCTTTACGGGCGCCACCTTCAGGGCAAAAAAGAAAAAAAAAGAAGGAGAAGTCTGAAGCTAGCTTAGTTTTGCTTATGTATCCTGACAGGGTTGCGACAAAAATCTTTTTATTGTGTCATCAGTCAGAAATCCAGTGTGATGTGATGAGATGTGTCCTAAAGGAAAGCAGAAACATCAGTGTAGTGTTGACAGATTAAATCCAGTTGATGCAGCTCAGCGGAAACATCCCAGGAGCAGCAGGAGCCTCCATTTTATTTTGAACACGCTGTAGTGTTTCCATCCCTTCAGAGGACATCACACTGACTTCCATTCATCTCCTGCAGACTTACCCCAACCTTTAACAATGCTTTAAACATTTAATGGGACAAAAAGGGGTCCACAAAGGAGACCGAGTCACCACAATGCGACTGTGTAAACAGATTTATGTCCCCACAAGATGAGAAACACACACAACCACACACACACACACACACACTCACACCAGACACACAAAGACAGACAGAGCGGGCAAAGCAGATAACATCATTACATCACTAATCCAATCATTGCTTTTCACTTCAACTGCCCATTATTCAATTCAGATTAATCTGCTGAGGATGCAATGAGCTCAACACACACAAACACACACACATGCACACACAGCACGTGCTGACAGCTCAAACAAAAGTCCACCAAATTAATTCATTTCTCTTTACAATGAAGTGCACTGGGTTTTTCTTCAAGGGGTGCAGCTCAGCGGCCGTCACACTGTTGGGTGGATCATGGTCACATCTTCCTCCCACACGCATGTCCCCGTCACTCTGTAGCGCCACCCTCAGGTCAACACCTCAGTTACGATCAGATCTCATTTGATTTTGTACAAAACACTTAAGTTTCAGAGAGAGTTTCAGTCCTGCTCTGCTGTGTTGCTGTTTCATGGTTTCTCCTGTAAAGGCAGCAGAGTGGGCTTTGTGTTGCAGAAATAAGCAAGACCTTCACTAAAGAAAGATGCTGTGAGTGGCAGCATATGTTGCTCCTTAGCCTGTTTAGGTGATCCTCTCCTCTTTAGCTCAGATGTCACAGGGTCCATGGTTTCCATCCAAGTCTCTGACTGGTACGACCAGAGGAAAGTTTCTTTAATAAGTTGTAGAGGCAGCAGAGTTTCCACATCTCTTTTCTACGTTTTTTTTTCTACAGCTGATTTGACTGATTATGATTTTGAGAGGAGTTCATGCAGGAATTACGCACCTGTATTAATTTGTTAGTTTTAATGTCTGACCATCACCACGTCCTTCTCTCATCTGCAGAAATCCACAAATTATTTCTCATCTTATGTCGAGGCTCGAGTTACAGCACATGATTATTCAGGTAATCCAGTATTCTATAGATTATTCCATTGATCAAGTAATTGGATAAGAAATATATTTTTCCTTAGGAAAAAGAAAAAATGCATAACAAACCTGTAATTTAAGTACCTTATAAACCCCTTAGTGCCTGAATTTATTTACAATTACATAAAATAAATGCAGAAATAATATATTCAATAAATAATGAATGAGGGGAAAAAAGATTGGAGTAAATACAATTAAACATATAAAAATGACAATAAATTAACCCCTTAATGTACGGTGTTGCAAATTTGCAACAAACCCCTTCTGACCTCTTTTTATTTATTTAATCATTTTATTTCATTTATTTAATTTTGTTCAATCTTATTTATGTATTTATTTCATTTATTCGTGATGTATCTGTATTTATTAATTTTTCACTAATGTATTCAATATTTAATTCTACTTTTTGTTTGTTTTTTAAAGATATTTTCCTGTATTTATTTTGTTTTGATATAATTGTAAATAAATTCAAACATTAAAGTGTCAATAACAGTAAATCATAATGAATGATGTGAAAATGAATGAATGAATGGAGTAAATAGAAAAATAAACAATTTGATTAAATCAATAAAATTAAAATGAATAATGTAAAAAGAAAAGAAGACTGGTAGTGTGTTGCAATTTAGTAACACAGACATCAAGGGATTAAAAACATTTCTAAATAAAAAATTTTTTTTAATCTATTAAAAAAATTGGAATTTAAATTTCCTCTCCTCATAAAGCTTTTAGTGACCAAGCCATTCATGTTGTTTTGAAAATGCTGTATATAGAAAAAAACAACTCAAAAGAAATTCTACTTACAACGTGTTTGTATATGAAGCCTTGAAAATTTGGCTCTGTGTCTTTAAGATGCTCTTTCTGACACGCCCCCTTCAGCACCTTGCTGCAGCTGAGAGTGGGAGGGGGAGGGGCAAGGGGAGGGGCAAGGAGTAAGGAGTGCTCTGCTGGAGCTGAGCTCGGCAATGGAGGGGGAGGAGCCTTGCAGAATAGGAGGTGCCATGCAGTAGCAGCCGTTTTTGCTCCCCTCGGTGGCTTCCACATGAAATTCAGGGATTTCTCAAATATTCATGAATGAGTGAAACCAACCTGTGGGTCATGTTTTTGGGGAGGGAATGACATGATTACAGGATTAAAGGCTAAAAAAAGTCAATTTTACATGTTACCCCCCCTTTAAAGAATATTGTGTATCCACTACAGTGGACATCAGACCTCCATGTGAAACATGATCATGTGTCACTCACAATTTCTACTTGTTTTCACCAAAAGACTAGCAGACAGAACTGAACTGAAGCTGTACGTTGGTGAGTACTAGAACAGAAAAAGGCTAAAGCAAGCGGCAACCTCCGAGGGGAAATGTGAAGCCTATGTGGAAGTGCCAAAAACTGCAGTTGCCCCTCATCCACTAGGGGCTGGCTCCAAAGGGAGTCAATCCCCATAGACTCCCATGTTAAAAAGCAGAAATAAACATGTTTACAGCCTGGCACAAAAAAACATTTTAGGTTCAAAAGGTCAGGTTTACCTGCATGACATCTGTGGGGGGAGGGATTTTTGTTTACAACTCATCCACTTAGATGTTATTTAATCCGGAAAATTCTTCATAATTAGGGGCGTGCCCTTTTGATTGAAAGGGGACATAAATTCGGCTGCAAGGAGGCAGAGGGTAGCTCAGCCACGGTTTTTAGCCGGCTAACAGCGTGCCGTATTGTGTATAAAAATATATATATAATATATAAATATATTAGCCTGTCTGAGACAGCTGGTTAGCTCCCGTTAGCGTTGGGTTAGCTTGTTTAACTCGTAGCTACAGGCAGCTCAGAGTTTGATGGTTGTCAATCATCCTTCTTCGCACTCACAACTCCCCTCTCAGCTCCACCTCGTTGCCTATTTATGTATTTTCAGGGATTGACGAGACTCAACTTCACAATCATGTTCACGCCACCCATGTAGGTGGCTTGGGTACCTGGACAAACCTTTTGCCTTTTGTAGAACATCTTCTACATGTGACCAGTGGCCCAATGTCAAAGGCAGAAGTTGCTATGGCTACAGGCTAGTTGTTCAACTACTTCACGACTAAAGTTCAAGAGGACTTTGTCTGACCACCACCACCATCTCCAGTGTCCTCAAGGGCCTAAGAGCTAATCTGGTCTTCGAAGGCTGCTGACTGGTGGGTTTTAGATGTTTTCTGCTCCAACACACAGGATTCAAATCAAATGGATCCAACAGCTTGTTGTCAAGTTCTGCATCTGATCCATTGATTGAACTAGAAGCACTCAGAGAGCTCAGATCCAGCAAAATTTTTGCCAATGATTTTGGGCATTATTTTTTAGTTAGAAGTTCTTTGCAAAAGTATCCCTATCTCCGCATAGTAACGAATCCTTTAAAAAGATTCCTGGATCCAGGCAGTGACCCAGATCACCCCCAAAATATAATCACTTGTTCCTTATTGCGGATATTTCTTGAAAATTTGATTAAAATCCGTCCATAACTTTTTAAGTTCTGTTGCTAACAGTCAGACAGACAATCCACCACCAAATTCACGAACTCTGCCCTTTTTTTTATCTTATTCAGAATTCCTGACGAATCTTTAGTCTTTTCAACTTTTTTCTCAGTTGTATCCTCGGTAGCAGCAGCTCTAATGATCAACGCCAACAGACTTTTTATCTTGGAAGCAGGGCAGTGATAAACGCATCACAGAGAACAGAAACTCTTCCAGGTCGGTGTCAGTTCAGTGCTTCTCAAACTGGGGGTCAGGACCCTCATGGGGTCACAGATCATATCAGGGGGTCGCCAGAAAATTATAGAAAATATTTAGACTACATTTATCAAATAAATTTGGGATTTGTATCATGGCTGTCAAAATCAAACCATTAATGCAGATATAAATCTAAAATGTGCACTTTAATTATTTAACACTTTAATATTAAAAATCTGAAATTGGCACTATCTTGGTGAGAGAAGCTGATTTTGGGCATGTAGGTGCCTTGTCACATCGGTGAACTGAATCCACTAAAAACAACTTCATCCTCCTTGTTTATGAAGATCCTGATAGATTTCAAGCCTCATATTTAGAGGACGGCAGCAGGATGACCCATCTGATAGATCATACAATCAATCACTTGAGTTGCGGGAGGGGGTGTTTGCGAACAAAAGCATATGTTATCTTGAGGGTCATGACTCAAAAAGTTTGAGCACCGCTGAGCTAGATGAACGGGATGATGAAAGAACAGGTGAGGTGGGACACCTGAGAATTCATGTAGAAAAGGGTTACTGGCTGCAGGGTTTTAAATGGATAAACCCCCCCCCCCCCCCATGTACAGATGAGAACACCACTTCCATCCACTAGATTGTGATGTTTATTGTTCTCTAATCAACACGAACACGTCCCAGGATGTTCTCGGGGGCATACATAACATTCCTCGGCACCTTGGCAGAGGTAATAATGATTAAATCCTGTATATTTAGACATCTGTTTGCTTTCATAAACTCCACAATATATTAATTGATCAGAAATAAATACACACGGATAAACAGATAACATGTTTTAATGCAGAATCGTGAACATGTGTGTCGTTGAGCCAGCCCAGCTCGCCTGCCTGACCAACATGTGATGTGTCTTGGTCACAAGACTTTAAGTGTGAATGGTTTAGAAACTCCCGGAGAAGGAGAGTGAAGGCTGCACTGTAGGTGCTGGACAGATGAAACCTGAAGCCTCCTCCTTTGTTTAATGTTGTTTTTTCCAAGTTTAACATAGATGGCTTCTTTCACTCCTCTTTTACTTCTTTGCCATGCAGGTGGACTGTTGAATCTTGACCTGAAGAGCTGCTCTTCTATGTTGAGCCATATGCTGGTTGTTTGGTTTCTCCTAGAAGTCTTTGTTCCTTTACTCCAGAGGTGTCCAAAGTCGGTCCTCGAGGGCCACTGTCCTGCAGGTTTTCAGTGTTTTCTGCTTCAACACACCTGACTCAAATCTAATGGATCCAACAGCCTGTGAACTTCTGCACAATGACTCATTATTCTGAGTCAGGTGTGTTAGAGCAGGAAACATGGAAAACCTGCAGGATTGTGGCCATCGAGGACCAGAGCTGGACACTTCTGCTTTACTCAGATCCACATTAGCTGCAGCTAATGCAGCAGCTACTCTTCCTTGGCTCTGTATATAACAAACATAACACACATCATATGGACTACAAACAGAACACAACATAAAGAACACTGAATATAAGAATAAAACATGGATATGATTAAAAGTATCAGTATGTACTGTACCTATCACATCAAATCATCATAATTCTTCAATAGCCATAAATTAATATCAATGTTTTCAGTTAAAACTGGCTTTATTGGGAGCTTCAGCTGCAATAGCCAGTAAAACATTCCACATTGGGACTGCTCTTTTGGCCTGCTTTCCCACTCTTTAACACACACCTGGCTGCAATGAAGGGCTCATTAACCGACTTGCAAAGGACTTGATGAGGAGGACCATTGATCTGAATCAGGTGTGTTGGAAAACATCTAAAACGTGCAGGGCAAAGGTAATTGAAGACCGGGATTGAGAAACACTGCTCTATGCAATAGTAGTGGGCGGATCGACCCAAATATCAGTATCAATATTGATCGATAGTAATATTGACACTGTAATTTCAGTTTCTCTCTTTGCAGTATGTGCTGCTGTATTTCATGAAAGAAGCAACCTGGCTGCTTTTGTGTGTCTATAGTGCCTCTATATCTTGTGTTTTTATGTTGTACCATCACTCAGCTGGCAGGTAAACAAGCAAGCAAACTGGCCAGCAGCACACACACCATCACCAACTGGGATGGAGTGTGGACCAGAATGTCAGGCGTGACAAATGAGTGGTTAATTTTTCAAAATATATATCAAATGGGCCATCCTCTAATGCCCCTTTCACACTAGCACCTACTCAGCACAGCCCGGCTCAGCCTTCATTCAGCCGACACCACACCGCCCCGGTTT
>JAOXYM010000019.1:1509677-1521665 GCA_028567055.1 Leptatherina wallacei
GTTTTGCAGCCAGCACCTAGCGGAGGAGGGGGGAACTGCAATTTTTGGCACTTCTGCATAGGCTTCTCATTTCTAAGTTGGAGGTTGCCCCTTGCTCCTGACACATCTGGAGTTTTCATCTGTTTTCCCACAAACAAAACACTCTTGCATGCACGTTGCATTTTGCATCATCAACTTTTCTTCTTTTTTTCACATTTTTTTGATTAACAGTTTTTCTTTCTTGCTGTTGCATGAATTACGATAAAAACTGGGGGAAGGAAACTCACTTATTGAATCTGGTCTGAGCGAATAACTTAGTTTTGTAACACTGCAAAACAAACGGCTCTGTCTACCAGACTGAGAGAAAAAAAAAGAGCAACTGATGAAAGAGGGGAATGAGCATCAAACCGCCGGTGAGAAACAAAGAGAGTGAGAGTGGTGCGTTGAGAGACGGAGCCACTGAAAGCTGTAACGATGGAGAACTTATGTAACCCGCCGTCTGATCTGTCATGCTTCGAATTGGAAATCTGCTGAAAGGGGATGAGGAAGGGGAGCAGGAGAAGGAGAGAGAGAGGCAAACACTGAGACAGAGTTTTTATTAGAAAAAAGGGAAGCAGATTTGAGAAGCAGAGGGCGACGGGGAGGCTCGGTCACCAACATGAGAGAAAAGAAAGAGGAAGAGAGGACGGAGGGATGAGCAATGGGTCTATTGAAGGCTGACTGAGTGTGTTACGCATGAATGAGTGAACAGAAAGACTGAGGACAGAGAAGAGAGATTGCTGGAGACAGTGTTATGGTCTTACAAGTGCTGTGTCCCTGTAAACGGCCCTGAATTCACCTCATTGAGCTGTTGTTTTGGTCTGGTTTTTTATTCAAAAGCTCCATGATGTGGGGCTTTCAGGAGGTTGAGTTACTCCTCTTTTCCTCTCCTTCCTCATCTTTTTCATTTCTGTTTTTTTACATTTTACCTCTCTCCTTCTATCCTCATCATTCCTTTCTTTCTTTTTACCTCACCAGCCTTTTCATGTCTTGGTCTCCCAGTTTCCCATCTTTTAATTCCTTTCACTTTCTTTGAATGTTATCTTAAAGACATTCCTCTTTCTTGCCCTTTCCTCTTTTTTTGCCTCCCTGTGCTTTTCAGTATAATTCCCATTCCTTATCTTTTCTGTTTTCCCATCTCTCCTTTATTTCTTTCACTCAGCTGTCTTGTCTCCTCCTTCCTTTCCTTTTCCCTTTTCCAGTTTCCTTTCCCCCCTCTGTCTTAGTTTTCTTCCCATCTTCTTTTAATTTCTTCCCCTGACCTTTCCTCTTCCAGTCCTGTCTTAACCTGTTTTCCCCTCTCCTCTCTTGTTTTTCATCCTCTCCTCTCATAAAGATGAAGTGTTAAGGCCACAGAGGACAAAACCACCTCTTGTCTTCCTCTTAATAAAGACATAAAACATCCCAGATTGCTGAGCGAGACTCTTTTCTTGATGAAGCCGAGACGAAGGTCCTGTCCACACAGCACATAAAGGCGTATCAATGTTCTCCGCCCATAAGCGTCTGCAGCTTTATGACTATAATTTGTGGAATCAACCTGTTCTTTGGTGAGGACAAAACTTCATAATATGAGGGGAAATCGAGGCAGTGACTATATCTGGAGAAGGTATTAAGGTTTTAAGTTGGAAATGATTATTATGAAAAATTTAAACAATTTATTGCTAGTACAATGAAAAAAGCAAATGGGAAAATTAGAAAGGTTGCCACAGTTTATATCCACACTTTTTATTTCACATCCTAACTCTAGTGCTAAATGTTTTGGTGTACCTGTGTCTGTGTTAAGTTGTGAATGAAAAACAAACAGATATTGAGCCTTTCGTCCATCTTCTGCATACTTTATGTGCAGAATTTTGTCCATTTTCAGGCCCCATGGGGATGCGTTCCCTGACGGAGCAAATAGAGTAGTACCACCAGAAACCGTGGAGGCAGTGTTGAGCTGTATAGCTGACATGCGACCCACAAAAGGAACAAAGAAGAAGAAGAAGAACATTTTCAATGGCTGCAAAGACCACCGCTGTCTATTGTGTTGCTTCCTTTTATGTCTCTTTCTGAGAATGAACATCATCATGATCTCCTCAGAGGTGAACTCTGAACTCTGCACTGTCCTATGGTGGATGTATTGGCTAACAACCATGCCAGCGTAAGGGACGCAGGAAAGTATGAGGGCAGTGATGTTTGAAACAGATGTGCCTATGTACATAGGTAAAGGGATAAATGGGCCTAAGATTTCATTAGGAGACAAGATGGTGTTCATGTCACCTGGTAGAACAGCTGCCCATGTATAGAGACTAAAGCTCTTAGTGCAGCTGTTCCAGGTTGGAATCCTTCAACCCCGCCTCCGCTCGTACATGATGTGTTGGCTCCGCCCCTCTTCAGCCGCCAGGAAGCAGTAACAAGGAAGTCCACAGCTTCCTTGTTTACTTTCAGCTGTTTTGCTGAAGCCTAAGCTACAGCGCACAGGGGTGGAGTTATGGGTGGAGCCATCAGCTGCTCTGCTCCCTGAAGGGCCCGCCCATTTTGACAAGCTAGTCTCAGAAGAGGGAAAATAAGGGGCAAATAAGGGGGGGAGGGAAAGCTGTAGTGCTCTAGTTAAGGATAATTTTTTCCAAACCATGGCTCTGACAATTCATTTAGATATCAAAGAATGGTTTCAGATTGGGAATAAAGTGCATAATATGTGTCCTTTAAAGAAGCTCTCGCGAACTTTGGCAGATTTTCTCACGATGCCTAATTCAGCATCCTGCCTCTTTTTTGAGTCCTCTCCAGCTGGTACAAGTCAGTCTAAAGTGGACTCTTGTCTTATCTCTTGCTCTCTCACCTTCTCTTATTCTTGACCTCTCTTCCTCCGATAATCAGAATCACTTCATTGTCATTGAATCAGCGTTCTGGCACAATAAAATTTCTTGAGTGAATGAATGAATTATACTTTATTGATCCCCGAGGGGAGATTGCATTTTGCCAGTACAACCAATCCAAGGACAGACACAACATAAACATAGACATACAGGATCCAGTTGAACTGAGGCAGCCACCTTATGTCGGCGCATAAGCAGCCAGGTGCTTCCTCGCATAGAAAAGGAATACAAGAAGAATGGTGGGGGTGAGGAGAAAAAAAAGGCGGCTCATCACCGAGCCCGAAGGGCGGGGCCCTTTGCTGAGACGCGTTAAAAAAAAACACCTCAATAACGAGTAAGCACATCATAATTCTTCCAGTACAACCCGTCCAAGACAGGCTCAGGAATGTCCTCTTGAGTTTTGTTGCTAAATCAGCCACGGTCAAATTAGCCATTGTGTTGATATCCAGTTGCTGGCATGTGACACGTTGTGTAAATCGAAACTTAGCTGTTATGTGAAGGGCGGTTTCACAACCTCTGTTTGCTGCAGGGCAACCGCGGCAAACAGTTGCCGCGGTTTCACTGAATTCAAAATGGGTCAGAAACACAAAGTTTTAGAAACAAAGAAAGTTTCATGGTGCTACTTTAAAATCTTTTTTTTAATTATTATTACTAATTGATTTTTAATTGATCAATTAATCTGCAAAGATATGAAATATAAGGTTGCAAGGAGAACTTGACACACTACACTGTAAAAAAAATCCCATCAATTTGACAAACTGAGATAAATATGAACACAACTAATGATAAATTAGGTGTTTCCTGAGATCAGGCCACTTTAATTCATATGAACAATAATGTCTTACACAGGTGATTCAACATGCTAAAAATTACATAAAAAACCTGATTATTTATTTTTTTGTGGCAGGAAAGTCTTCAGATGTGAGATTTTGCAGTGCTGGCAAAGTGATTACTCTCCGGAGTCACTGCTCCCCCTCGCCTTGACTGGGGACGGATGACTTATTCCACCACCAGCCCTCCAATTTGGAGCTGTTTCTGCTGGCTGGTAACACACATGCTGTTTGAGTGTTTGCTTAGGAATGAAAAGATGACTCAGATCTGCAGTTTCTAGAAACTGAGTTGTCATTTATGACATTAACAATTTTTTTAAAAAGAAAATCATTTCAGATAATTGAGTAATCACAGTATGTTTAATTTCTACTGAGGAGGTAAAAATAACCGTGTGAGAGCATGATATTCAGATTATTTCCCAACAAATCTAATATCTTTAGTGATTTTTTTCCATCTTATGTCCCCTGTTCCTGCTCTATAAGAAACTGTTGAAGTAAGAAACGCCTTTTCCCATCTCCTCTAATCTCAGTTGTAGATCAGCCCGGCAGCCAGCTATTAACTCCACTGCGTGATAATATCTCTTACTTAAATAAGCACAGACTACATTAACTGCCCTCATTTGTCATGGCCTTTTATCAGCAGCTGCCACCAACAGAACGGGATAAGAAGTTGCAATCTGCATTAAATGTTGACAGTGAAGATGAAGTAATGAAACATGAGTCAGTGCTGAACTTCAGGCTTCAGAATAAAAAAAAGAGCAGCTTAAAGCAACTATTTGGGGGGAATTCTGATGAACAATGTTGGAATAAACTCATTTTTATTGCATCAAAATAGCTGAAAGAAAACACAGTTTTTAAGAGTTTAGGATTTTTCTAGAGTCATGCAAGTTTGGTTCATTTCAGTTATTCTGGAAAAGCATCACAAAGCAGGTGGAGGAAAAAACATGCTTATAAATTTGCAAATTTAGACATTTCAAGGAGGAAATGTGGCTAATTTACAACAGTGGGCATCAAGGGGTTAAAATTGTTTCAATAAGATCTCAAAAATAGCAAATGATATACTTTAAATACTTTTATTTTCATACGTCATACTATGCTTTTTTGTTTTTAAATTGTTCTTTTCTTGCTAATTTTATTCATGTTTTTTTTTTATATCTGTGATGCAGTTGCTATATAAATAAATTTGAATTGAATTGAATATATTACACAGTTTCACTTATTTAACCAAAAAAACAATGCAAACTATGGAAGAAATGTGTGAAATACTAACTCCAGCATCTCTACTTCTGTATGAATTAAGGGGGTTAGTAGCAGCTGGCTGCTGCTAAACAAATACATTTGATTTATTGATTATCGTCAGTGTCAATGCCTCAGGTTAGTGTTGACACAATGCCAAGGAGGAAAGACATCAGCAATGATATTAGAGAAGCAACTGTTGGACCCATCAATCGGGGAAGGGCTATAAGACCATTTCCAATTAACTTGGCATCCATCTTTCTACATTTCTACACATGAAAAACATTGAAGACAGATTTTTTTCCTTATTATTATGATCATCTCTATCATTAGTATATATTTTAAAGGATTTTGAGCACTATAATGGGCTGTATATTGAGAGTAGCGTGATAGAAAAGGGGTCAGAGCGGGACATGAGATGCAGCACTGTGGAGCTTCAGCCTCTAGACATGGGGTACCAGATTGCTTACCTGGTTAAACAGCTTCCCCTGTTATCCCATTTTTAAAGTGCACATGTGACAACTTGTTGGCTTCTGGTGTGTGACCTTCAAAGCTGCAGCAGGAGCACTCACATCACAGACTGTTGAACTGCCTGTTAACAGCAATATAATGAAGATGTGTGTGTTTGTGTGTGAGCAGAGCCGGTCCAAGGAATAAGGCTACTAAGCGCCTGCTTGGGCCCTCCATGGCACCAGGGCCCCCCACCAAATGTGTTTGAAATATCCATATATATTACATGAAAATAAATAAATTGATAAATAAAAAAAATGGTTTAATCAGTTCCTGCTGCCTCTGTTGTAACGTACATGCACAGTTTTTTGTGCAGCAGCAGGGCGCTCTAGCTTCTTTAAAGGCTACCATTTTAAGCTAAATTGTAGGGAAAATTACATTTTTGCACTCTGTTCCAAATTTTTAAAATAAAAGTCCTTAAACTGGTTAACTTGTTTACTCTAAATGTTTCTTGTCTACTAATGTTTTCTGTTACTTTCAAATACAAATTCAGATTGCCACAAGCATGCATCACCCTGCATATTAACAAGCAAGAATTAATACTGAACCATTTCCCTGAATTTGCTGCACCATTAAGGTTAAAAACCAGAGCCAAAGTGGCACCATTATGATATAAGCCAACTACAAATGATACAAATGAATGAGCGTATTACATTTACAGATGTGTGAAATGATCAAGCTTTAGATAAAGTTAAGCAGTGTGTGTGAGTCAGAGCTAGAAACAGAGAATTAGCTTCAGCAGGGTTTGATCTCTGCTCCTCTTCATCACTCCTCTGTCTGTCTTGTCTGTTTTGTTCCCAAATGTTATTTTTATTGAAGCAGGGTTAGATGGTGATTTATTTATTTTTCCATTTATTGCCTGCTGATGATTTGTCTTGGCTCCAGCTTCTTTGCCTGGTGGCATTTCATGGTTTGTTTTGACCTTAAAATCCACCATCCTCTGCTGACTTGTAGTCTTGGTGACATTTTGTGCAGGAGTATAAGCAGTTGCAGCTGCAGACATGAGCAGTTTTCTCATGAATAAGTATTATGTGTGCTGATCTGATGTCGTCATAGAATTCAGAACCCGAGGATGTTGAATAATCCTATAAAGATACGTTTTTATTGACTCCTCAAGGCTGCATAGTTCAGAATATTTGAATAAAATGTATCAAAATATCATCTTTACTGTACAATTTCAGGAACTTTTGGATATTAGATGTCCAGATATATACATTTCTTTATGTTTAAGGAAAGCATTAACTTTACGTTTTTTAAATAATTGACGTTGAGTTGAAAGAAATATTGAAATAATGAAACCATCCCGCTCCGTCACACTGTCCTGAAACAATCCTGACACACCTCCGTATTTCTCCTTTATGCTGCCTGACCGTCAGTAAGGTTTACCGGAGCCAACTCTGTCCTGAGCCCACACTGAGACTTTCATCAACACCTAAGCAGGAAGATGGAGAGAGGCCAGACTGACCAGAAAACACACACAGACCCACACTGACACACATTCAGCTGTCATCCATGCCCCCTATTCCTCCTCTTCATCTGTCACACTCCCAATGATTCACCAAAAAAAAGCATCCATGTTATTTTACGTCAGCGGACTCTGAGTGATGATGGCTACTGAAGAGACTCTCTGGTCGTGCTTGTCGGTGTCTCAACACGTGGCACCATCTTCCTGTCCATGTGTTGTTTGTGTTGTTGTTGACGGAGCACTCTGGAGTCTCGAAGTCATCGTACAGCCTGGTTTAAACTACAGTGACTGAGCTGAGGAGACAGTAGCCATGTCTTCTGCTCCAATGGTGTCACGAAGCTCCTTTCAATGCAGAAACACTAAAGTTAGATCTCTATCAACTACAGTCAGACTGAGAGCTCTGGATTCTTCTATTTGACCAATATGTCAAGAGACCAACAGCAGTTTTGCTTTGACAACTTTATGTACTAAGTGGTCCTCTGTCCTGAAGTTTGTGAAACTGTTAACATGGCATTTAAAAAAAAGCAGAAGTTGAGTCAGACTAGAGAATCTCAGTTCATTTTAGAGAGACTGAAATGTATTTGCATGTCTTTTGCATTTCAAACCTGCCCTATAAAAGCCCGATGTGAGGTGTTGTTGTTGAAGGACCCCAATTTGAACCAAGAGTAGGAGGCAGGCAGACAAGGAATTTAAATGATAGATTAATAAAAAACAACAAAAGAAAAACTGTTGTTTGGCCATTTTTGCATCACTATATGGTATCTAATATAAGATCATTTAGTAGACTATCGTCACCACCACATTAGATATTCTTTTTGTTAGCTGTGTGTGCTCTTTGCCATCCACAGAATGGTGCATGTAACTGTACTTGAATTATTATACTTTGCCAAATACTAGTGGTTTTATAGGTTATGCAGTATATTCCGTTTATTTGTACATTTGTTGAAAATTCAACAAATGTACAAATATAGATGTTTCAAATGTGTAATTTGCCTTGTTTTGGGTGGCATAGGATGTCAAAACAAGCTGAGGGTGATGGGCCATATGCTGTCTTTACCAGCAGCAGGTAGGATATTTATAACATGAAGTATTTCCTGATAAAACTGGTTTTCATGTGTTGCCACTGAGAAAGTCACAATGACTTATTTTCACAATTAATGGCAGTTTTAAATGCCATGATTAATTAATCATACATATCTGTATCATATAGAATAATGTCTGAATCATATCAGCAGATCTGTGCAGCTTCTGTACGGAACGAAAACAAGTTTTTATTTTCTGTGTGAGTTGCAGAAAAGTCAGACAGGGACAGTATGGCAGAGGAAGAGTTAGTCCCTGCACACACACAAACAGATTTAATCATCCTTGTTGGATGTTTTGGTTATAAAAAAGAAGATGACCAAGGTGTCATTGTGGAGGATGCAGGACGGCTCACCAGAGAAATACATCTAACACGTTTCCACCTGGAGGATAACCTCCAGCTTTTTATGCTAAAGTAAACGTGATGCTAATGCTAATGTTTATCTTACGTATCATTGAAATTATATATTGTGTCATTTGTAATTTTGTACGACTCAGATTGGACTTGAAGCGCACTGTAACACGTTCAGCAACATCACTGAATGTTGCATTATACAGATGAGAAAAACAGATAACAGAGAGTTTTGCTGTTGTAACATAACCGACTCTGCATGAGGTCGATGCCTTTTAGTTACAAGTGTGCGATGGGTTGTAGAAGACACAGCATCTGATTTCATATATGTAGTCTTGTTTTTCCATTTTTACTGTTCCAGTGTTATTTATGTCTCAAACAGCAGCTAAAGAACAACTAGAAGTTTTTTCCTGTGTCAAATTTTCTACTCAGTTTCAAAAGAAATGTTCAAAAACATTTTTATTATGTAGTTTTCAGGAAGAAGCCTCCCACATCCAGGTAAAGGTGCTGTAGCCTTTTCCATCTGTTTTCTCTGTGAGAAATCCAGAGTTAATATGTAGTATTTATTCATTGTTTACAGAACGGAGGGGATTTAGTTGGAATGAGACTTCTTGGTTAATTTACTTTGTTTCTAGATTTTTCTATGATGATGGGATCAATATATAGAAATAAATAAAACTCCATAAGGAGTGTTCATGGGAGTTTACACTGTTGTGAAAGTAGTTCATGCAGAACAATCATTATAATTAGAATTATTTCTTTAACAATAATGGTACCAAGATCTAAATAAGCATGTGGACAGAGCAGACTACAGGACCTAATCAAACATGATAATCTGACTGTGAGCAAAGAAACCCATAAGGCGACTACTGGCATATTGCAGGGGTCTGGTCAGATAGTTTATTTTGCCTCTGAACCCAGGATCCCAGAGACCATCCTTTATGTCATATTGTGGGTCGTTTTTTTTTTTCTGTGAAGATACCAACCTGATACCAAGCTTTTATGTGAGCTGAGTAAACCAGTTTGTTTGGGTTGTTTTCAACAGTGTGTTATAGAACTTTTTATGCATTATTGCCAAACTGCAAAGCTCACAGCTCTTTAATACCTAATTTCTATCCCAGCTCTATCTCCGTGTCCCTTATGACTTCACAATGAAAGAAAATTGTGGCTGTAGCACTCCTTAAACAAAGAATGTGTCCTGCACTCCAGTCTTCTTGACTAATTAGGACCATAAGGCTCATCTCATTTCACTAATTTAGCCTCCTTCTCCTCTCTCTCCTGTCCTGTCTGTGACCCGCAAATCGTTCACAACCCAGTTTGTCTCTAAAAATGAGTCCTGACATGCATCTGGAAGATCGTGGAGAGAGTAGGCGTGTCAGAGGAGTTATAAGCAAGGACACGTAAGTGAAAATCTGTATCTGTGACGTGTGAAGCAGGCGTGACATGTTAATCCTGCACTGCGAAATTGGATTAAAAGTTAATATGAACATTGTCAGAAACGGATTTAATGCTCATTTAAAAGACATGGTTAAACACAGCGGTAGGGCTGCAACAAGACTATGCTCAGATGATGCATGTTTACAGTCATATTTAATTACTGTCGGTTTAAAATGACATCATGGAAGCTAGGACGTGTTTTTTTGTTAAGCACCACTCACCTTGCCTCATTTCTCGTCGGGTCTTCCTGCCTTTCTGGTGGGAGGGTCAAAAATGAGAGAAGAGGAATTAACAGGAGGAAAGTTGTTCTATTTGTATAAATAGATGAAGTCAACTTTTCTGTTGGAGATGTTTTCAGTGGGGAAAGAAGATCACCTATGACCCTTAATGAAGTCATTACACTGAAGCAAAAAAAAAAGAAAGAAAGAAAGATGGGCAATAAAAACAAAGATGCAGGTCTTGGATGAAAATGTTCTCTTCTTTAGACCTCACACACTGACTTTGTGAGTCTGAATGCGCACTTAGACTCGTGTGCGTCACTGCTGCTGGAAGCGGGGAGACTGCCGTTGTTGGCAAATGCCACCGCAACATTATAGACAATGGTAAATCTAAATCTGTATCCACAACACACCCAGTGTACTACATCACACACACACACACACACACACACACACACACACACACACACACACACACACTGGCATGTTGTAAATCTAGTGTCTTAATGGAGCAGTAACAGAAAGGCAGGATGTGTCTGAGGATATAATTGGAAACAGTTTAAAGGACGTTGTGTGTGTTTGTGTGTGTGTTTAAAAACTCTGTGCATGCTCTTCTTTTGTTGGCAGAGGTTTTATGTGTAGCTCAGGTCATCGATGAGGGAGGCATGAAACATCTAAGCGTTTGTTAAACTGTGTGTACAATCAAGTTTATGTGCAATTTTATGTTTTTGTGTGTGACAGCGAGAGATAAAAAGAGTCAAACTGTTACCTTATATAAACTCATCCAGCATTTCCACTTCTGTTTAGGTCTCATTATTTAAACATCTCAGCAGATGAGCTCTGCTAACACATGAACTTCTTATACACATTAAACACAAATCTAATTAAGGACTTGATTAAACATTGTGTTGCTATTGTTTTGTTTGATTTTGTCTAAAATAGCTGGAATTTAGCAAGACCTCATTGCGTGAAGAACAATATTTGTACACTTCATTGGACATGCAAATGCCTCTGCATGCTAGTCCTTGAGATCATAGAAACACACAGAGTTCTCCACACCAATCATCAAAGATCAGGCTACATCCCAGCTACTGCACTGAGATCAGTCGTCAGCATAAAAATGAGAAAAAAACTTACTACTCTCTAACTTTTGTTATTTTAGAAAAACGTATCCAAGTTTTAAAGTCTTGTAATATCCTCCAATATTATAGAAACACTCTTCTCTATGGTTGAATATTTCAATAAGTGCCCGATAAAGGCCTGCAGTCAAGTTTTTTTTAAGGGTTTTCAAAATTGAGGGAGCTACTGAAGGTTTTCCACAACAGTCATTTCAGATATTCTTTCTTACTCCAGCCCTGAAAAGTTGGTCTTATCTATGGCAGAGTAAAGAGCCCCATACTTGGAAGGCTGGGCTGGACCTATAGAGACCAACCAGACTATTAAAATGTGACCATGATGTTTGAAACTGCAGAGCCTGTGTAGCAATTAGTCTGTTTAATTCAAGAGGTTAATAATACAAACAGAGCTGCATTGTGGAAGTTGAAGCATCAGCATGAGGACAGTATTCAGTATTCATGTCATTTCTTTGCTGCTTAATGTTTTGTATTGTTAGATGCATCTGTAAACACTTCCCACTGCAGTGCATTCACAATGTTCATTGTTCTAATAAGGTCAGCTGGCATTTCTGGATCCATCTGAAACAGTGTGTATAAATCCTGTTTGTATCATAATCGTTTAGAGTTTGGAAACATTGACTGGCTTTGTAGAGAGCTTTCATAAACTATTGGTTTTTAAGCCTGATGGTTTTATTAATTCATCTGTGGAGGAAAACTGCACAGTGGTCCATCAGAGGAAGGGCCAAACATGAACTGGAAAAGATGCTTTTAGAGGCTTTGTGGTGGCTATAAGAAACTTATGCCCCTTTCACACTAGCACCTACTCAGCCCGGCCCGGCACCACACCGCCCGGTTTGTTTGTGTTCCCATTA
>JAOXYM010000019.1:1615131-1630798 GCA_028567055.1 Leptatherina wallacei
TGTGTGTGTGTGTGTGTGTGTGTGTGTGTGTGTGTGTGTGTGTGTGTGTGTGTGTGTGTGTGTGTGTGTGTGTTGTTGGACAGGTAAAGTATCAGCGCGGGCTGCAGGAGCTGAGGGGGCGGAGCTGCACTGAGCTGGACACACCTGAGTACAGGCGTGTGAGGAAGACGCAAGACTCGGTCTCCATGGTAGCAGCCTGGTTGTCATGGTTTCCACCTGGGCTCTGGAAGGAGCTAACATGTGTGATGTGGCACCACAGATGGGACTGCTGCACCGAAACTAACCCCACCATGAAGAGCAGAGCAGTGTGTGTGTGTGTGTGTTAACAAATAAAGAGTTTTAAACACTCCCAGTGTGTGTTTTTTATTTGCTCACTGACCAAATGCACCCTGACGTGTGTGTGTGCGTGTGTGTTGTGATTTCTCACACATGTGTGTGTATAATCTCTTTGTACTTGTGGTTGCTGGTGATGCTGACGCCTCTGTGTTTGCTGGTCGTGCGCTTCATCAGGCAAAGTACCACGAGGACTTTGAGCGGGCGCGTGGCCGAGGCTTCACGCCGGGGCTGGACGACCCCAGCATGGAGCGCTACCAGAGAGCCAATCAGATGATGGGAGAGGCGGGCTACAGCAAAGGGATCCACCCCCAGACGATGGAGATGGACAGACGACCAGGAGGCATCATCGTGGGTCAGTTCAAGTTTCTGTATGTGTGTGTGTTCGCACCACAGAGACACACTGCTGTACGTTAACGTAAAGATGACACATTTATTCAGTGTTTTACACAAAAGTGCTTCTTTTATTTCCCACGACTACTCCTCAGAGGAGGATCCGTCACTCCATGAAACCTGCTTTAAACTACTGATGATTTAAAGCGAAGAAAATAATGTAGAAACAGATTTTCTGTGATGCTTCTGTCAAATCTTCAGCTTGCAGCTTCTGAGTTGGTCCACTGAGGATGTTGTGGCGTGTTTGGGGTCGTCACGCTGTAGATGCCATCCTCTTTTCATCCTCAGATCTGTTTGTGATGTTTTTATTTCCGACTTCTCCAGATATTTAATTAAAGTAATCATTCTCTCCACCAGTAAAGTCTTCCACGTTGCTCGTGGCTGCAGTTGAAGACCAAAGCCTGAATAATCCATCCCTGTGTTTAATAGTTGGTTCTTCTCATGAAACACAACGTTCATTTTCCTTTTAATTCCTTTGCTCATCACATCCAGGAAGTTGACTTTCACCTCATTTTTACAGGTTTTCAGGACGCATAAAATTTGATGTAAAAACTTCTGATGCTGAACTCTCTGGGAGTTTTCTTCTTCTGCTGTTCTTGTTGGTTGTAATTTCTTTATTACATTATGAATGTAATGCAATGGTTTGTGGCTTTCTCCTTCTTTATGGTTATACATTATTTAAATCTTTTAGAGTGCTTGGCCGTGAGCTTGAATTTCCTGGTTTGCCAACATTTTGCATGCTGTGGTAAATCCCTCGGCCATCTGTGACGTCCATATTTATGGAAACCATTTGGTGGGTGAGACTGGCAGCACATGAGTGCAGGGATTAATCAGATAACTAGGAGCAGTTTCTGTATTTCCATCATTAGGTACTAAGTTGTTTAATCCATGTTCTTTGTTTGTATTTGATCATAATATCATTCCTTTAATACCAAATATTATTAATAAAGCTGTCAGCTGCAGGAGATTAAAAGTTCAGACTGAATCCAGTCTTTCCTGACTGGACTATGGGAATTTCATGTCAGCTGGTGTGACCTCATGTTTCCCTTTTTTTAGTTTATTCATAAAAAGCCAACGTGAACTCAGAGCCAAAAGAAATTAAATGAAAAGTAGCTTATTCATCTCCTCAGGGAAAATTTTGACGTGTTTTGTTTGTTTGTTTTTCTAGAAATAATGAATCAATAATGATATTGTACTGGAGGGATGGCTGTCATCTTTCTGTCTTGCAGGTTACCTGAAGAAGCCTCTGGCTGAACACATGTTGTTTCCTCTCTGTGTGTTGTGTAGAGCAGTGGTTCTAAAACTTGGGGGTTGTGACATTATTTCAGGGGGTCGCCAGATAATTGTAAAAAATATTTATCTAATCATCATGGCTTTTATCATGGGTGTCAAAATCCTCTAAAATTAGCTTAATTTTTTAACACATCAGTGCATAAATCCACATTAATCCTAAATATTTATGAAGACTGACAGTTTTCAAGCCTTGAATTTAGAGGTTCCTGCAGGATGACCCATCTGATATCATACAATTAGTAATTGTCATCACGGGAGGGGGGGGGGGATCACAAATACCAATGTATCTTATCATGGGGGTCGTGGCTCAAAAAGCTTGGGAACCCCTGGTGTAGAGGATGTGAAGAATGGTTCATCATGTTCAGCAGCATTCGTCTCTGAACCATCAGCATCTTCAGATCAGTTCCCAGCACAGAACCCGCTTTCGTGATCTTGATTATTTAACAATGATACGGAAAAAAAACTCACTGCTCACCGTTCGATGTCCCGTGTGCAAATGATTTCTTTTACCATGACATCACTGCAGGATCTCCTCCTTTTAGCTTTTCACTGCCTTTGTTGTCTCGATGTGCTCGTAGAGTCTTAAAGCGGTGAATAAACACATTGCAGCCCAGGATATGTTCCTGTAGCCACGTCTCACTGCAACACACTATACTGTTTCCTCTGTATTCCTTCTGTGTCCTTGCACTTCTGATGCATCCATCATGTTAACTAGCGACTTCACATCATCAGATCATCCGAACGGTTTTCTCTCTGCCTTCCTCCTGCCCTGCATCTTCTTCGTTTCCTCTTCAACTCCTGTGTGATCTGGTGTGTTATTTCGCTCATTAATTTGGTTTTGGAGAGCTTAATGGGTTGATCCTGCTGGTGAACATCTTTCCGTTGCCATGGATACTCATCATAACAGGTCTTGAAACCGTGCAATGTACAGGATGAAAACCACTTGAGCAACACAGCCTCTGAAGCAGTGTGAAAAAATCTCTTTAAAAAAATAGCATGATGGTGGATTATCTAAAAATAAGTCAGCTGGATTTAGAAAATGAAGACAGGATGATCAGATGCAATTTAAAAATGAAGTGAAATAAATACAATAAATAAAATGACAGATTATTACAATTCCCTTCATTCTTTTACAATAGTCATTTTTCTCTTAAAATAAGTTTGCAACACATTCAAAAACTGGAGAAATTTAAAAAAAAACCCACAAAAGTGAATCAAACTAAAGCCCCATTTTTCTTGCTGACGCCCAGTTTTTGTAAGTGTGACTTACAAAAACTTCAAACAGATAAATCACATCAAAGCAAAAGAATAAAACGAAATAATTCTTTAATGTTATTGTCGTCATCCACGTTAACATTTCAGTGTAAGTAGAAATGACTTTTCTGTCTTCTCTGAAGACCTAAAGGTGTGGAGGACAGACCCAGGCTCCATCTTTGACTTTGACCCTCTGGAGGACAACATTCAGTCCAAGAGTCTCCGCAGGATGTCCGGTAGTTTCACTAAGTCCCCTTCAGATGCCAACACAGCAGATCTGCTGCAGTTTCTGCTCAACACTGCATGTTTCATTACAAGAGAAAATGTCACAAAAACATAAAACAAATGAACAACTTGTTTAACTCCTGTTTTATTTTTAGACATTTTACTTTTTTGTTAATAATTGAAGTTTAACATGTGCACATTTCAAATTCATCTCAGTAAAAATCAAGTATGAAAGCATTTTTCACTTATATGTTTAAACACATCAGTCCATGTTTTTGCTAATATCAACAAACGACCTTAATCAAACTAACTGCTCTGCTTCTTTCATCCTAAGATTATTGTATTTTTATGCCACAGACGTTGTCCAAAAATTCCTAAATCATATTATTTGATAACCATTATCAGTCAGATTCTTCACTCTTTCTTTTTATTTCTCTATTTTTTTCCCTCCTTGTTGCTTGTCTCATCTCTGCCCTGTGCTGCCCCCTGGTGGCGGCTGCCTATCAGAGCGGGCCGACCGCAGGCTGAGCAGGCAGCATTCCCAGCAGTCCCTCACCCACAGCCGGCCTCAGTCTGTCAGCTCTCTGACCTCTGACCTGTGGGACCGCAGCAACAGCAGCACTCCCGGTATCTCTTCCCGTGTTTCTGACTCACAGCAGGGTGAAAGTTTGGATCAGCTCGTCTGTAAATCCACAGAAAAATTAGATTAACTCACCGTCTCCTGCATGAGCATCACTGTGTCTTTGTTGTGTTTAACAGCTCACGTCGTTCTCTGGTTTTATTCACAGCAAAGGAGAGTCGACTTATAAACTCAAGCAAATGCAGGAGATTATTTCCAGACTTACATTTTTGGTGTGTTTCAGCTCCGGTCCTCCCGGGAGCGTACCATCATCAGGCCGTCCAGATGCAGCAGCATCAGCAGTATCACGGCTACATGCACCAGACCAGCATGTCATCAGTCAGATCTGTCACTTCTCCGCCACATTCAGCCACCATGGTATGTTTTATTTATCAGAACGTAAAGGAAGATCACCTGTTTTTGGTTTTTTAAATTAAAAAAAATGTCCTCTGATGTTATCAGTCTCTCACTTCATCTATATTAGTTATTCCCTAATTAACTGACATCTTTTGGACCCCTGCAGCAAATTGTAATTGGTTTTCATTATAATTTATTTCTAAATATAGCAACAGCTAAGGTGGACATCAGAAAGTTACATATCTATCATTATAAAATGGACAAATTTAAAGTTTTCAAAGTTTTCTGGAGTTTTAAATGATTTCTGATAAACGCCTGCTAAAAAAAAGACTTTGTTATAATAAGATGCTAAACCAAGCTCAGATGCTATACGTTACATTAGCATGGAAACAAAGCAGCTCGGTAAGAATGGCATGGACAATACATCTACAAATATATTAACTGCTTAATTCATTGCAGACTGTTTATATGGCCTACTGGTGGTTCACCTCTGTTGCCAGGCTGGGGACTTGAACCCAGGTGGTCCAGACTCAAAGCCCAGCTCTGTGATCACTAGGCTACAACTTCCCTTAACCTTAAAGTTTAAACGCAGTCTACTTTATTTTCATATGACTTTATATAAGACACACCAGCAGTTTTTATCAGAAAACCATTTCCCATCACCATCTACCATTTCCACGGCCAGTCTTAACTGGCTTCCATTCATACTGGCCCCAGTATAATGCTGACTTGCTGTGTCCCAACTCCTCAGGGCGCACCCTTCGGTCTTCAGGCCAGAGCTTCTGAAGGTCTCAAAGGTTTTAAAACCCGGGGAAGCCTGGCTTTTCAGACCTTCATGTCCCTTCGTGTGGTTGACTCTGTGGAGTTGAAGATTATTTTATTAAGTAAAGCTTTTGGTTGTTTGTTTGTTTTTCTGTTATTTATTTCATGCAATCATTATGTTGCATTATCCACCCATTTTATGTTCAGCATGTGATTTTTATCTGTGAAAGCCCTTTATAAATAGATCTTACTTACTTGCTTATTTACTCACTGAAGACAGACGAGTCTTGTGTTGTGAGAGCTGTGTTACCTAAAAGTTGGGCCAGTACTCGAGAAGCGACTTCTCTCTAATCTCCAAGCCTGACTGTGTTTCGTTATCTTGTTCGCAGCGTGTTTATCGGGCGCTGTACGACTACGCGGCTCAGGACCACGACGAAGTGTCATTCAGGGACGGCGATGTCATCATCAACGCTCAGCCCATCGACGAGGGCTGGATGTACGGGACCGTGCAAAGAACCGGCAAGTCCGGGATGCTGCCGGCAAACTACGTGGAGTGTTGCAACTGAGGCGAGGGAGAGGGAGCGAGAGATGGAGGAACAGAGGGAGTTAGGGGTGAAACGTACAGAAAAGGATCCACTCAGTGGTATTAAAGCAGATGTTTGTGATGTTCTTTACATTTCAGGACGTCAAGTCGACGTGTTTTCAGCTGTTCTGGTGAATTTTAAAGCCAGAAGCTTCTTGTAAAGTGAGTCTCTACTTACACAATGCAGCAAGACAGGACATGGGGAAGATTATCACCCAATAATCAAGAATGAAGCTGCTTGTTTGGGAATGGACTCGATCTTTAGAAGAAAATATATAATTCTTCATTACAAGATAACTGGAATGCAGCGAACATCACAAGACAGGGGGACACGAGGTGGATGAAGAGAGAAAACTAGAGGAGGGATAAATCTAGCATGCTGTTAATAAATATATAAACATTTACAACTAAAGGAAGGAAAGACAGAAGAAAGGTGTACCGAGTGATTAGAAAGAGCTGAAACGGTTGAATCATCGGGACAAACTGATGGAGATTTTTTTTTTTTAAAAGGACTGAAAAATATCTGAAAACTAAGCCGTAATTCAGTCTAAGTTAAAGCACAATTCTGTTTTTTCTTCTTGTTGTGAAAACCCACAAAGAAACCAGAGCCAATAATGAAAGGAATCATCCAGGGAATTTGATCAAATAATAAATCTAATTCCTCTGAGTTACATCAGTGAGCTGCACTGTTGCGCAACACGGACACACACTGGAGTTTATGTTTCCTGGGTCATAGATGCACCCCTCAACAGGACTAAACGTTGATTAATCCACTGATGAATGATGCAGAGCCCCTTAACACTGAGGATTCGGGGTGTAATTCATTCACTTGTTTTCTCTCATTTATCCACATGATTCATGAATTATTAAAAGGAAAGTATTGACAATGTTATTTTTTACCCTGCATGTCCAGTGTGTCTTGGACGAGTAAAATCAGCATTAAAAGTTCTGTGTTGGGGATTTAGAGCAGAAAAGTCGTTTCAAACTAATTACGTAGGCGAGTAAAGATAGCAGTTTAGTGGTTTTCTCACTTTCCAGCTGATACTTCTGTTTCATCCAGTTTATTTGTCTGAACTACAGAGCAGAGCCAACATCCACAGCATGTTAAAGGTGCAGCGTGTCTCAAAATCAACCGTCAACTACAGAAAAATGTTATGTTTCATTATAAACTGTGTTTCTATCTGTATCTAAATACTTTCCTAAAACATCTGTTTTGTTTTTATTCTCTTAGAATGAGCCATTTATATCTACTTGCTGTGGGTCCACTTGCATGGCAGCTGCCATATTTGTGTCACCACTTTTATAACGGTGTCTCTGAATGGACACACAGCTCTGTGTGTGTGATCCACTTCAGATAAAAACATGTTGATCTGTGGAAGGATTCCCACTGACGGCCACCGTACATTTCGATGCCCATTTTTACCCCTGGATATCAGGAATTCCTACACACTGTACCATTAAAGGTGACCGGGTTACATGATGCTGTGACACTGATTATCAACTCCATAAGTCAACCCAGGTTTTTTCTGACTCTGGTGTTACAATCCTGTGTTTATAGCAGGCTGAAAAGTCAAAAGCAGGAAGGAAAACTGGAAGAAAAAGATGAAATATGTGAATATGTAAATTAATGAGCTTATCAGTATCACCGCAGCATCATGAACATGGAGGTAGATCTGATGATTTACATTAGTAATTGTGCTGCAGATGTATTTTTCAGGCATGTGGCTGTCTTACAATGCTCTTTGTACCGAATCGGGAGCAGAAATAAGCCATTTTAACTAAAAAAGGGTTTGAGTTGCTCAAAGTTTTGATAGTTTTGATCAGATTTCACAAGATGGACGTGGACATGAACAACATTTCATACAGTTTGATGAATTTAACAAACTACTGTTATCTACATTATTGGTGAAAACAAGGACATATTTGAGGGGTTCAGTGAAAAGGTTTTAATCAAGAAAAATAATTAACATTAGTTCGAGATCAGGAACAAACTTTAATCAGTCTCTATATTTTCCCTCCTCATGAAGATGCTGCTCAGTGACGGCTTTGACTTGGTCAGTGTGCTGGCATCAAAACTGATGTGTCTGATTTATATATTAAGATCTGAATGACTATTAGTAATAACATGATTTATTAAGACTTTATATTTTAGGAGCTGTTTTTAGAGATCAACATCAGAAAGCTTTGACGGATGGACTGGTAGTTTTGATCTTTTTTTAAGGAAATTGTTGACAATAAGAAAACTACACACTAATACTTGATGGGGGATATTTTGATCCCTCAACTGTTTCCAAGAGATGAGAAAAAAGTGATGTAACCAAAGGAAGAAGGAGCACAGAGGAATGGTAGAAGGACCTGAAGACAATAACATATTCATATGAACAGGGACTTAGAGATCTCTGGGGTTTAATCATTTTATATCCCAAGTTGAATTCATGTTCAGGTGAGTGTAGTTTAGTTTTTGATGTCTGATATCCAGTAGTCTACACACAGATGGAACAATCAAACTGCACAGCTTCGGTGTTAAACAGCAACGCTAACCTCTGTGTTTGTAAAGGACTTAACTAACACACTGTGCTTCTCTGTTTCTCTTTTTTTTTTTTTTTTTAAACAATTTATTGAAGTTTTAACACCACTTGCTGTCCATGTAATCCAACCGTAATCACCGACAGTCCACGTGGACTGAAATCTGAACAGGCTGCGTGAGTATGTCAGGCCGTGAGATCTCTGTACGTCACAGAATATTTTCATACACGGGATCATGTCTAAGTTTTTGGAAAGATATATTTTACTCGTTTGTATCCAGTAAGTTGTGTTTTTAGGGTTTGTTGTCTTGCTGTGTGGATTGCATCCCAGTTGTGTACTGAATAAACTTTCACCCAGTCATTTTTATTGTCATTCTAGCTGGAAAGCATTTTGATTTATTTTTTTAATGTTTGGTTTGATGAAAAATAGATGTAATAGAATATGAATTACTGAATAGTCATGTGTTAATTGTATTGATTTTGGAAAAGGAAATTGGTGTCATTTTATAATTATTTTTTCTTTTATTCTTGCATTGAGAATTTTCTGGCTTCTAATATCATCACTGTAAAGTTGTTTTTTTGTTTGTTTTTTTCATTTTGATTTAGTCTCTATGTTGTCACAGATTATACTAAATTTATTTACATGTTATTTGACTTAATATATCACTCAGTTTCAGTTGTTATTTTGCCATTACTGAAGTGTGTTACATGTGTGAGAAATAAAAACAAATGAACTGTCAACAATGAGGTCAGACTTCTTTACATCTATCATACAAAACCACAATTTAGTTACTCAAAAGATCATTTAGAAAACCCACCATTTATGGCTCTACCTGTTCTTTGATTGCACTTCCAAAATTTTAACCTATTAATTATTGGCCATAAGTAATCAAATTTACCATTTAGGTTTTTGTTTTTATGTTATGTTCCCCTTTGGTTGGCTGGTTGGTTCAACAGCCCACATTTCCGGTGTAGTGTCAAAATCAGTTCCCTCAATGATTTATGCTCTTTACTAAACCTGCACCAGTCTGCTTTTCATCTTAAAACTACCGCCTCTGATAGTAACCTCAAATTGATACCAATAAGATATCTACAATTTACCTTCGCCATGTGTAGTGTAGTGGTCAATGAGGCCGCTGAAGGAGACACAATCTGTGACTGGGTACAGACTTTGCCATAACACCAATGGGTGGTCTCCACAGCGCATGTCAAAGTAAATGTAACGGAAGCGGTACGGAGGCGCTTGGAGTCAGGCTGGCGGACCGACACTGAATGAGAAAGCACTGATTTTGACTTGAAAATGATGAAATTTCTACCCAAACTGCTTCTGCTAGTGTTATTAGCCTTCCCGGCGACCCTCCTTGTGAAAGGTAAGTTAACTATGTGGCTGCGCATGTAGACGGAGAAATGGACAACAGTTTCAGAGGCAATTAAGCTATTATGCTTTCAGCTAAGCTAACTAGCTGGCGTGAAAAGGGGGAAGGCCGTTCTCCATTTGACATGTGCTAACCGACTCCCTTATTAAATTAGCAATAATAGCCTAATTATAAATACTGTGCAGTTTAGGGCTACCTTGTTGAAAGTTGTTTTTCAAATGAATGTCGAATATTTCCGTCATGTGTTACTTAGCGTTAGCCAGGTGAAATGAATGCAGTTTATTCTCTTGCTTAGACTGACGTGTCCTTACTGTTAGCTGATAGCCGCAAAGCTAAGTTGCTGCTACTATGCTAGCTGTCATACTGCACTTCTCATACTATTTTGGATAAAGTCTTGTCACTTGAGTTGCTCGATATAATCTAAACAGTAGCCGAAGCGCAGTTTACAATGTTGCGTAAAACTATATATATAAAAAAAAGACACTTTCTCAAGGCTAGCTCGCTTAGATACACGAGTTAAATGTAAAAGTTTCACAGGCTATGTTGCTACAAATACCGATTAAATTCATGTAAGATTGTTCTCAAAGACCAGTCATCTTTTAAGCTTGTTTATCTTGCGATAAGTCTGGATTGTACTATTAAATGGTGTCTATTGATCATTTACTAATCGTAGGTTGAGGCCGGTTTAAACTGATATTGTTGATTCAATCATGTTGGTTGTGACTTGAATTTGTAGTTTAAAGTCATTAAAAGCTGCGATTTTTACATCTTCAAGTCTTTCAAAGTATATATATATAGCAGCAGTCTTCTTACTCCCTTTTGGGGGATACAATTGCATGATGGATGTGAAAATGTGGACTAAAAGATGGCATCAGTACAGTTTCTGCAGTTATGTTGTATTACATTTATGATTGATTAGTCTCAAGACTTTAATATCTGTAACAGATCAGAAATGTGTGCTTTAGGCAGTACTGTGGATGTGATGCTGAGAAAAACATCTAAAACGTCACCAAACCTTGATGCAATACAGAGATGTAGAATACGTTTTGTGCAATCCATTGCTCTTTAAGCAGTTATCATCCATGAAGCAAGAAATAAACTCATTGTAACACATGTCAATTTGTTAAGTTTAATAACTAGGCCAGAAAGGGGTTAATTTCCTAGAATAAGCAGACTTTAATCTAGCATCTGCATAACTGCTCGTGAACTTACCCTAATAAACTTGCATGGGTTAGCTCATGGCTTACCCTTCCATTTTGGTTCATTTCTCTTTTGATGATCCTACCCTGATTGTAATCTGTTATGTTTTTAAGTGAAAACATGTTGGAAACACATAAGAATCAATTATTTTTTGGACCGTTTTGGGTCACAGGGTAAACCTAACTGGGTTAAAAAGATAGTAAACCTTTTTAAAAACACATATCCTCAGGATTTGGCAGAGGTTGTTCTAATGCTATTCCTTGTTTCTGTCCATCAGGGCCGGTGGCGAATGCCCAGGATCTGACAGAGGATGAGGAGGCTGAAGCTGTAGACGAAGATGTTGTGGATGATGTGACGGCAGAGGATGAGGATGACGAAGCTGAAGTGGAAGATGATGAAAATACAGAGCTAGTGAGTGTCTGAGTGATCACATTAGGGTTTAAGATTACCAAATAATCAGTGCAGTAACAGTTTAAACACAAGGATTATTCTTTATCTGACTCTGTTGTGTAGTCTAGCGTTCAAAAGACAATCTCAGCCGTCTGTTACTGCAAATGTTTGTTCATTTAATCGGAAAACTTATCGGAAGTGGATTTTCTGCTTCTTTTTTCTCTTTATTTTCATCTTCTTTTGAAATTAATTGCAAATTTGAAGACATCTCTTTGAACTTTAGTTGATTATAATGTATGTTTTCGTTGCGACTGCAGTTTGTTGGATTTATTTCCAACAGAGTTAAAAAGTGTTCGACCTCAGCCGGCTTTTCTCTCCAGTTTATGTCCAGCAGAATAGCAACAGGCCACTTCTGGTTCAGATACTTTTGTTGGAATATAATTGAATACTGTTGCTTGTACAGATCAGCAGATATTTGCATGAAGTTTCTCAACTTTTCCTGTTTAGTGCACTGTCATAGTGCCAGCATGTGCATTTTACAATTGCTTTCATTTTTCCGTACGTATGAATAAAGATTTATACCTACAGCTCCATAATAGTAAAGTTGTGTGTGTTTGTCTAGACAGAAGAAAAAGAAGATGAAGAGGAAGAAGCTTTGGTTGGAGAGGTGAAAGCTTCCCCCAACGCTGACACCACTATCCTTTTTGTCAAAGGAGAAGGTGATTGTTTTCAGCTCGTTTCTGATAGTCTGCATTTGGCTTAGCTCAAGTTAAAACCCTCTGACCCGTGTCTTTTTTTCGCCCCAGACTTCCCAGCTAACAATATCGTCAAGTTCCTGCTCGGCTTCTCCAACAAGGGCTCAGATAACTTCGTCGTGGAGTCTCTGGATGCTTCTTTCCGTTACCCTCAGGTAGAGAAAGCACAACCGTCCCTTGTCCCCAGTTTGGCTCAGACTTGATTTCTAACCTTCAAAGCATTTCCATTTGTGTCTTTCAGGATTACCAGTTCTACATCCAGAACTTCACCGCTCTCCAGCTTGGCATCGTGGTTCCTTCTGGCAGGCAGGCCACCTTCGAGTACTCTTTCATCCCAGCTGAACCAATGGGAGGACGGCCGTTTGGACTCGTCATCAACCTCAACTACAAAGACAGCAGTGTAAGAAAGACTGGATCAAAATAAACAATCTATTTCTTTACTCTCATAATTTAGTTGTCTTACTCAATTTCTCCTCTATCGATCTTTTCCTCACTTTTCTATTCTCTCCATCTTTGCTCTTTTCTTCCTCTGGCCCATTTCTTCCTGTCTTTCTGCTGCCTTTCATTCTTTTTCCCGTTCCTTTCTTTTCTTCCCTCCTCCAGGGAAACGTTTTTCAGGATGCCGTGTTCAACCAGACTGTCACCATCACTGAGAGAGAGGACGGACTTGATGGAGAAACGTAATTGTTTTAATATTTTGTCTCTCAAACCTTCCATGTGTTGCTGTATCTGTCCCGTTCTTACTCCCTTGTTTTTCCTTTGTCTCTTACAGGATCTTCATGTACGTCTTCCTCTCAGGCCTCGGGCTTCTCGTCATCGTAGGCCTTCACCAGCTGCTGGAGTCCCGAAAGGTTGGATACTTAACCATGATTTAGTATTTATTATCAGTTATCAATCAATGCAGATATTCCAGCTGATCCAGTTTAATTGAGACCCTGCAGATTTTCTGCATTAATGTCACTTATTCAACATCTCTGAAGATTTAACCTGCTTGTTGAATAAAACACAACGTACAACAAAGACATCATCTTTGTTTAAGCTGCAGTATTTCCAGCAGAACCAGTTAACTTGCTATGAATTTACAACCTCCAACTAATCTGAATGTTTTCGTGTGTTCACAGAGGAGGCGCCCGGCTCCAAAAGTAGAAATGGGAACTTCGAGCCACAACGACGTCGACCTCAGCTGGATCCCTCAGGAAACACTCAACCAGATCAGTGCGTCCTCTTCCCGCCCTCCTGTCACACATTTACACACATCTCCTCTGTTTAGTCTTTGCTACAGATACAGCTGAGGATATTAAAAAAAGCTATTTACTGCATGTTTCTAGAAGATACCTGACTGTTGACATGTTTTTACCGTCCTGGCAGCTTTGTTTAAAGAATGATGGAGAAATCAGAAAATAATTTATAGACACAAACATCGTTCTTACCCTGAAACTTTCACTGTGTCCTTCAATGTTTCTTTTCCTCACAGAATCAGCTGATGTGTCTGTTCAGGTGTCTCTGTGCTCTTCCTGCTCACCTGTTTCAGAGCCATCTTTATTCTTCACTATGCATGAAGATCACTCACCCTCTTCTTTATTTTTCCCTCTCTGCCTTCCTTGCTGTCATGTTTTCCTGCATCTTCAGTGCAGAGTCGCAGAGGTGAGGTCTGCTTCATGTCGTGTGTGTGTGTGTGTGTGCATGAATCCCAGCTTTCTGGACTCCACATTAGTAAATGTTGATTGTGATGAGTGTGTAAACCTTTTCTGTGTAGATTTCCTTGTGGTACAGATGTTCTGATTGATCACCGGAAGATCTCATTCATTTGATTGGACACATTGAAACAATCCAGATTTTTCAAGTTTGACTTGGAGCAGATCAGAGCATCTGTGTCGAACAATGGATTCAGTTTGACTGGGTTTCCTCTCAGGATTGTATGTAAAGACTGATTTTCCCATTTAACAGCCAGAAAAGCACTGGTGAAACAAAACAAAGGTACCAGTTCCAGAGGCTTCCATGTTGGCTTAGTAGTCATATTTCCATCACATCCTGTAGCTTTAAGTAGAAGCAAAAGTTTGATGGAAACAGTAAATTTCTGGTTAAATTTTCTTGAAGGAAATTAACTTTAACTTGAGGAGTTCACGTTCTGTTGTAGTAAATGTTTCAACATGTCTGATCACATGAATGATCAGAGGATTGTTCTTCTGTAGAATAAATAGGCAGTGCTTGCAGATGCTAGGGGTTCAGTGAGTGAGTACAGTACTGCAGCAGCTCTCTGCAGCCTTGTTTACTTTCTCTGAACCAGTTGACAGATGTGTGTGCACAGCTGCTGTCATGTCGGTGTTTGTTTCACTCGTGCTTTTCCCGTTTGGTTCTGAGTCAAAACGTCTGAGTTCCCTTTTGACTAATTCTGAGAGCAATCACAAAGTGACTGTGACAGGTTGGATGATACAGGTGGTGTTAGCAGGTTAACTCAGGATCAACCGGTTGGTGAATTGATCATAACATCTGTCTGCTGTGTTTGTCCTGTGCTGTAACTCCCACCTGGTTTATTGTTTTCTGACTAAAGAGCATGCTGGCAGGATTTTATCAGCAGGGTTGAATCTGATCAAATTTTCTTTATGACTTTGTTTTTTGTTTAAACGACTGTTTGGACACATTTCTGAAGCTGGATTAACAGACAAGACAAAGTCCTCTTGTAGGTTTCATTCATCTGGAGACTTTTTCATCCGTTTCTCTCCTTCAACAAGTTCATTTTAATCTTGATTCACCATTTTATTTTATTTTTATTTCCCCTAATGGGCTTCAAGTCTTCTTCAAAACAGTGCAATTCTTTTTTCTTTTGTGCTTTGGTAGAAAGCTCTGTTAGCTGTAATTCAGGAGATGAAGATGTCCTGAGAGCGATGTAGCTTATCTACAACCATCTTCTGTTGGAACTAATCTAATGACTTGAAGGAAACATTTTCTTTTAAAAAGATTCCTTCGTATTTGCTTAATCTTTAAATGGAAAATTGATTATTAATCAGCCTTAGAGATGTTTACAGTGTTAATGACAAGTAGATGACCATCCAGTCTTTCCATGATACCTGCTGGTCATTAACAACTCAAACTCCACCAACTTTGGCCCAAAAACTGTCACTTTAGTCGGTTGCAAACTGAGCTTGATGTTTTTGTACAGAGGTGAAGATCCAGCTTTAAATCTGTTTCTAAATGAACAATCAGGTCATAAGTAACAGGGACATTGTTTACATACGACCTCGAGTGTCTCACTACAGCAGGAAGTGACATTAACAACGCTGACATCGCTTGGTTACGCTCACTGGAAGACATTTCAGAAATCTAACCTGTAACTAAAGCGTCTGTCGTCTCTGTATTCAGACGATTGTGCGTTCAGATCAGTCATGGTTGCTGTCGTTTTCCTCTCCAGACAAGGCCTCTCCAAGAAGATCTCCTCGCAAAAGGAACCAGAAACGTTCAGCCGGCTCAGACGAGTGACGGGCGCCCGACACCGTGGCGGCGAACCCTCAATCACCCGTCAACACTGGAGGAGGAGGAGGAGGAAGATGATGATGATGATGACTGTGAGCTCCACCTGAGCAGACTCTGCCTCTGTCTGCTGA
>JAOXYM010000019.1:1710963-1723838 GCA_028567055.1 Leptatherina wallacei
TGGACGAAAGCCAGACTTGAACTGTTTGTACAGAGTAATGAGAGAAAGGTGATCATGAACCTTGGATGCAACAGCTTTTTCATTATTTTGGCAAGGACAGGGAGATCAGATGGAGATTGGGTTGGCCTCAGGTTTCTTGAGTTTTGGTTTCCCTATAGCCAGTTTTACAGATGAGGGAATAAAACCAAGAATGAAGAATGAACTATAGTAGTTAGTGCAAAACAGATTTTTAGTGCAAAAATGTTTAATTATTGTGTTAGTTGGAGTAAATCCAGACTTTTAGCTCAACTTGGCCGTTTACGTCAGAACCAAACATAGAATGAAAATGCATGACCACATCAACAACTCTCCAATTTCCTTCTGCTTGTTTGTGAAAACTACTGAGCCCTTATAAAACTGTAACTTAACTCTAGATTTGAAGGGTTTTATTGTGTGTAAACAGGAGACACATTCACGCTTGCATCCCTGCTGGCCTCTGTTTTTTTTCCCCTCCTTCACTTATTTCCTCTTCATCCGTCCTGTTTTTCCTGATCTCCATGCAGCTGATTCTTACGTCCGCTATGCGACCTGCACAGTCATCCTCTTCCTCCTTCTCTTCCTCCTCTGCCCCTTCTTCTAACCCTGCCTCCGCTCAGGTAAACACCCATGCAGACACACTTTTTGCTTGTGCATGCACGTTTTCTTTCTTTTCTTCCCCCCTTTTTTTGAGTAGCTGTTTGCTAAACTCTGTTATTTCTTGGCTACTCATGCAGTTGCTGCCAAACTCCGCATTCACACAGCAAACATGCTATTAACAAAGATTTATTAAGTGATTAAGCGCTAAATTTTCATTTCTTGTTGGGTAAAAATCATAATGTTGACCTGTAAGACATCTGGTTGAGATGACAGTTTGCAGTCAGTGCAGTATGTGGATTAACCATGGGCACCAGAAATCATACCAGTACCATATGTTTGTACTGTTTTTGCATCAGATCTGTAGCCTGTTAGTTGAAATACCTTCTAACATAACTAGAGAGGAGAAAATGAGCTCAACTAAAAGATTAATCAAAGTATTTTCACCTTTTTATTCTCATCCAACATGATCATAGTCCTGCATCAGCATGCTAGCTCAGCTAAAGCTCACCACAATTTTTTTCCTGAATCTAATCAAGTAACCTTGGTGACTGAACCTAACCAACGTAGAGTGACACACCACTCCGAGAGAATGGTGCTGATCTTTGGGAACCAGGCTTTCCCCTTCAGACTCTGAGCATCTTCACATAAAAGAAGCTGTTTTACTCGTCATTTGACTGAGAAAGGCAGAAAGATCTTACTCTAAAGCTCATTTAGCTCTGACATGCAAACCAAATCAAAGAGCAACGATTGAAATATTGATTCGGATATTTTCTGATCTGCAGACTTTTTAAATGTTTAATCTGTGTTAATCTGATATCACTGTTTATTTTACTGTCACTGCAGGACATTTAAGTTTTTAATTCAACACTCTTCTGTTCAAAAGAGAGGATTTTAGTTTTTAAGATCAGACAGATTTTAACAGACGGAAGACTTTCATTGTGTTATGATTAAATTTGACAGTTAAAAAGCGAACAGTAGACCGGCTGGTCTTCAAGTAATGATTGATTTTCTGCCAGTTATTTGACAATCAAGCATTTTGATTTGTTTATAATGTCCGACATCAGCATAAATGCCTGTTAAATTCTCCCATCTTGGATATCTTTAGGAAGAATCAGTAAAATGACTCTGAACATGAGTTGTTCTGGAAGACGTGATGAAAAGAACAAATACAGAACAGTGTATAACTGAAAATACTGCAGGTAAAACATATTCAAAGTCTAGTGGCTATACCCCCTCCTCCCCTGCAGCTCCTTTGTGAGGAGCTTGTTGTTTGCTCATTTGTCCCATCATGTAGGTGGAGGTTTATGCAGGATGCACTCAGAGCACCAAGAGGGAAAAAGAAGAGAAGAATTGAGGCTGTTTTTATTTCAATCCCTTTGCATTCAGCTCAGTTTCACACAGAAACAAACAAATTCTGATCCTGAATGCTTCATTAGTATTTATTTAGTCCCTTACAGCAGCAGCTCTACCTAGTAACAGTTGCTAGGTTTGTGATGCACTTAAACATAATTCTCTCCTCCTTTGCAGCTCCAGAGTCTCACCTTGAGGCCCCCTCCCCCTGGGACCCTCACCATCCCCCCTTCCCTTCGACTGAAGCCCCCCTCATCGGCCCCGCCGCCACTCTCTCGCCCTCACGGCCCCCTCTTCCCTCCCCTCAGGCCGCGACCGCAGCCCAGCACCACGGCAACAGAGAGCCCGACCGCACCCAGCCGCCACCTCTCCGTCCCTCCTCCAAGTAGGTTCCAGCTGGAAGAGCAGCTCTAAGTGGTTCACACTGGATTATTCTCTTCTTTTAGTTATAGAGGGATTCAAATTATCCAACAGGTGATGTGACAGTAGCAACGAACATCTTTATTTACAGTCTCTGGTTTCTCCAAGCCAGGAATAAATGCTGTTTATATCCGATCTAGATTAACGCTCCATATTTCAGGGTTTCATGAAAAATCGACTCTTTTAAATCAGCATTTTTGTGCATTATAAACAAAAAGAAAGCTCTTTCTTACAGTTTCCTTTATTTAACATCACAGAGTCGATCTTTTACTCCTCTGTTCCTTCAATTATTTGAATAGAAAAAAACAAATTAGCGAAACGTGAATGAAGCAACAAATGAGCTTTGATTAAAAGGACAAGACGCTTTCTGTCAGAGCCTGAATGGAGGCCCTCTAAGGAGCAGTCGGCCTCGCCTCAAGTGCATCAGGGCTGGTCTCGGAGCAACTGGGCTTTAATCATCTTTACACTTGAGCAGTGTTCAAATCCACATGGTTTGTATTAAAACGTAGTCCAGGGGGGGAAGAAACACAAATGAACAACTGATTACTTGATCAACAATTTAATTTACTGACAGCAAATCAGTTATTTGAAGGTTTTCTTTCATTCTTTAGGGTTTTTTTCTGTTTGTTTTGTTTTAATGTTTTGGCTTACTTAATGTTTTTAAGGTTCTGGACTAGCCTGGTGCTTTGAACACACCTAAGGACAAATAATTTCATCTTGAAAAGAAAAATCAAACCAAATATATTTTTATAGGATGATAAATTCATGTTTAGTTTTAATTTTAATTTGGGTGATGCACCAAGCGCTGCTCTGTTCAGCCATGTTTCTACTGTTGGGTTCCTGTGTTAAATGTTTATTATAACATAAAACAAAAAAAATGTATGAGAGATGGTAAAACTTAGAAATAGTTTTGTTTTTATTTCACTTTCATGCCAGTAACACAGCATAATGGGATTGATGTGGACATGGAAAAGAATGAAAGTTTTGGATATTTAGATTTCTAAATTCTCCAATATTCACTAATAGGTACAGGAACTGGTCTAATGGAAGACCAGTTCAGTTCCTGTACCCTCTTCTCCTGCAGCCATGCCTTTTTCATATATCTAGGATGTAGTTTTGCATTGTCTTGTTGGAAAATTTATGGAAAAGATGTGGTCATGAAGGCAGCATCCTCCTGAGATCTAGCAATTCCTTTTTGTCCACATTTTTGTTTCTGTCTCTCACACTTCACGTGATACTTTATTAAGTCTTATTGATCCTTACAGAGGACACCTGTAGCTTCAAGATGATGTCACATGTGAGGGGGCGTGGCCTTGCTAACTTGCCCATGACTGCCTTTTAGAAATGGTCTCCGGTTTGGCTGCACATTTTATGGAAAAAATAAAAATAATCATGTTATTAACAATTAACAGAATTTTAAATGTTTGATTCCCGTTGTCTCCAGTGTGTGAACTTCTTAGGAATATTTGAGTGAGTTTTCAGAGCTGGGTTTATTTATTTTCTTTAGAAAAAAGTTTTTTATATTGATGTCCACTGTAGTATATGTCAGAACTTTTGTACCACTGTTTGTATCACATTTTATTCAGTGGACACCTCCATGACGGAGGTAGAAAAGATCCTTAAAATCTTTGAGGGAGACTTAGATTAAGAGTTTTCAGAGGATAAAATCTAAAGAGAGAGGATGACACAGGTGAACGTTCAGATGAGGAAGACCAAGATGAAGAGCCAAACGTGTGCCGTCATCCTATGTCAGAAACCAAACCAGAAAAAGATCAAATAGAAAATGCAAGCATAGCATTGAGAGATTACTCAGAAATAGTATTTTTTTTTTTACTTAATGAAACATGTGCCATAAAATGCAGTGTGTTTCTTGCATCTCCAAAAAGCCTGATTGCTCCTAGTAATACCACCTAGGATGAGAGGTGTAGTGGTGGAATAGCTAAAGGTTGATAATAAATGTTAAATATTCATGTTTTTTTATGAATAGTTTAATTGTTTTTGTATTTTACTGAATGTTTTATCAGATTTTTGGGATCATTCATTCATTCAATGAATGTTTTCTATTGATAAACTTGACACCATGAAACCCTGACGTCCGTTCCAGTGCACATCTTGTAAAATTTCAACCAAATAATTTTTTCACAATTTTTTCTTTGTAATTTGTTTTTTTACAATCCCAATACCTGATTTGTTAAAAAAACAATTACATTTTTTTTGTTCCTGGGTCTCAGGAGGTTTTGTTGTAAAATCTGAGTGAACTTTTCTACATTAATGCTGAAAATGCATCACAAACTATCACAAAGCCTGGCTTTTAGACTTTTTCTGATAAGTCTGGATGCTTGTTTTGGTCTTTGTCTCTGTGCACACAGCATTAATTTCTTCCATAAAAGACCTGGAATACTGATCGTTGTGAACAGAATAACCTGGACAAGGTTAACATGCAGTTTCTTTTCTGCACGGTAAAGTTAAAAGTGGTATTTGTGACTGCAGCTATGTATTGTAGAGCTTCACAACCACAGTAATCCCCTCTCCATGTGGTTGTATGAGTTATTAAAGAGTGATTAATGCAGTGATGCCTGAGGGTGAAACATTACATAATGAAACTCCTCCATATTCCTTGCTTGGTTTGATGATATTTTGGTCTGTGAAGTGGGAAATATGCAAATCATTTCCACTCTTTCTTTGGGGAATATTATTTTTGAGTTAATCCAAATCATGATAACAATGATCAGTTTGAAGCAACATTTTTTATTTGTATCTCATTTCTTGACCAAAAATCATCTTGATTAATTTTTTTTTTGATAAGTTGCAACTTCAAATGCAAAAGTGGATGTAAATTTATTAACATTGATGAGAAAAATCATTAAATATTTTAGGTTTGAGCTGTCTGCAGTGGGGGGAAAAGTATGAGAATGGTGATTTTTTTTTACTTGATGCTTGAATTGTATTTCTCTTTTTAATTCTTCATCCTCTCCTTTGACAGCTCTCTATTCTCCAGTTCGAGCCGTCCCTCTGAGACCCAGGCTTCATTCTCCCAACAGTCACAGAGCGGCAGCACCGCGACAATCCTCGACCCTCCAACGGATCGCTGCTGCTCCCTCCAGTCAGACATCTTCCACCAGCCGCACGCCAGCAGGGCTGAAACCGCCGCCGGGTCCAGGCCAGTCCCAGCCTGACCCGTTAACCATCACCAACCATTTTGAACGCTCGCCATCTGCGGCGAGGCAGCTTCAAATCATCGCCCTTTCTTCGGGCCGACAGCCACAGACGAGCCCGTACACCCATCCTGCGGTGCGGTCCGCATCTCCGGTTATACAGTCGCCTCAGCTTTCCAGCCAATCACAGAGCTCTGCGAGTGGCGAGGACACATTTCCTCTTACTCTAAACCCCTCCCTGCCAAAAAACACCTCTCCTCTGTCCTCTCCTCCATCTCTCCTGAGTCCAGCATCTCCTTCAAGTCAAACCGGCCCTCAAACACAGACTCTGAGCCAGAAAGGAGAGAGAAAGGACAGCGGTGAGCAGGGCGAGAGAAGCAGAGTGAAAGCTGGAAGCAGAGACGACCTGCCGGTGGAGAAAGATGACCAAAGACAGAAAGTGAAGGAGGAGAAGCCAACTGAGGAGCAGATGGTGGAGACGGGAAGAGAGGAAGATCAAATGGAAGTGACAGAGGAGGGTGAAAGGGACAGAGAGAGGAGAGAGGAGGCTGAGGAGAGGAAGATGGAGGAAGAGACTCGGATGGATCAGTCTGATCTTGCTCCAAATAGGGATTCCGTTAAAGACTCCAACATGGAGTCTAAACCCAACCTGGGTCTCGCCTCAGCTCCAGTTCCAGTTAGACCACCAGTACCAGTTCTACAGGTCTCTGTGCAGAGTCAGAGGCTGCCAGAACCACACCGAGACCTGCAGCCCGTCACCCAGGAGGACTTCTGCGAGAACATGTCGACCCAGTCTGACAACCAGTCAGGTACCTGCGAGCACACACCTGTAGATCGGACAAACGTTCCCTTCATTTTCTGTTTGCTTATCGCAGCAAAAACCCAGAAATAAGATGACAGTTGAGACAGTGACAGAAAAGAAAAAGCAAATTATTTCAGCATATTTGTGTTGTTGGAACATGAGATTACCTTCCAGCACTAAATGAAAATAAAAGAGAGTTGCCACCTTCCTGCAGGACCTCCCCGGGTCTCTCCCGGTGGACAGAGATCCTCTGCAACTGGAAAATATTTCACAGAAATAACCCAGTAGGAAGAAAAACAGAAGCTGACACCTGTCTTAAAGATTAAGAAAAATTCTAATACAGAGAGAAATGATGTGAGATGACAGATGATGATAGCTGGGCTCTCGTTTACAAAGAAGTTAGACTTAATCTCAGTCCTGAACTCATCTCTGATGGCAGGGTTACATTTGATTAAAGGAAAAAAAAGATGCTGAGCCTAAGAAATCTGTGTGATTTTCATAGATATTATGCCGGAACAAAAAGATTTTATTTGGGAGAAAGGAGAAGAAAAAGACAAATGGAGAAAATCTTGTTCATTTAGGCTCGGGCTGAAGAGGTTTTACATTTGAAAATATGCTTTGTGTGGAGCTCTGGCCACTAGAGAGAAGACATTTGGCACTGGTTCAAAAGGTTTTTCTCCTCCACTATTCGGAAAAATAGATGAAATGAAATCTTCAGAATCCTCCACCATCAGCCACCAATAAGACGGATGAGGAAACGTCCTGATCCGACTCTACTTTCTTTATATTTTTTCCAGAAAAACCAGGGAAGAGGTGAAGTGATTTGTTACATGTGCAAACATAAATACTGAATTTAAAAGGAAAAAAGTTCGTACAACTCTAACAAGCTTGAAAGTCTTCAAGAATATCTCATGCAGACCTCCTGAAGGACTTTCCAAAGCTCTTCTTTGGATGTTTCTGCCTTTTGTTCTGATCTCTGTCCAGATGATCCATCCCTCCATCAGACCTGTTGCCATCCTGGAGACCATTTCTGATGAAGCTTCAGCTTCAGCTCTTTTCCAGAGTTGTTTCTATTTCTTAATTTCATCACTTTCACATCCTCTTCATCTTCTTTTTTTTTTTTTAGTCCTAACACTTCTTCTTTTGTCCAGTTTCCTGAGATGTTTTAAAGGCACACTGGACACCGTGCTGAGAAGACGTTTTCAGCTAATGGGCGGGTACAAGGAATGGACTGAAAATGAGTGAAAAATAAACTAATGTCGGAAGAAAAACTTTGGTCCTCTTTAAATAATAAGAAAAAAATCTGTTTGCTTGGAAGCACAATAGAGAGAAATGAGGAGATCAACACATTTGTACTGCACATGAAGCATTGCCTGCATGCAAAATGTTTTTGTGTATATTTTCATTTTTAATCCATAATTTATTTCAATCTTTTCCTAAAATTCATACCAAACTAATTTCATACTCAACCGAATGACTTTGATTTATTTATTTTCTTTGCTTCATTTATTTGACATGACTTTGTTGTTAAGAGATTTATTCACTTGCACCACAGAACCAAACTTAAGTTCAGAATAGTTTTTCAGTGCATCACTGTCACACATGCAGACTGAAACCTGTGGACTTTTACATCATATTCATCAGATTTCTTTCTTTGCTCCTCCCAGCTTTGTCCAGCCTCTCCTCCCAGTCTCCCCCCTCCTCGCCTGTCATCACCCCATCAGCAGAAAATCCTCCTCCCCTCCTCTCCGCTCAGACCGCCCGCCCAACGGACCTCAGCCTGTCGCAGCACGAGACAGAGAAAGTGGACAAAGCGTCGTGTGATTCGCAGCACATGGATGTAACGGAGGCAGAGCCTGTTGGACAGTCGGAAGAGGAGTCTGACAGCTTCATCCAATCGCTGAGCGGGCCCTGGGAGCCGAAGGCGTGGCCTGAGGGACGACAGGTTCTCACTCACCTGGTGGAGGGATTCGTCATTCAGGAGGGGCTCCAGCCTTTTCCTGTGAGGACACATTTGTTGGCATCAAACAAAGAGTGATAGTGATTAAAATAATAATAATAATTTTACAAATATTTATTTATATTTTGTTTTATTATTTGTTTGTTTTATTTAACTTTTTTTTACAATATAATGTTATTGCCTTGTGATAATAATAATACATATTATTATTTATTTATTTATGTTCTTTGTTACTTCATTTATTTTATATGAATTTATTATGATAATTATCTTCTTTTTTTTTTTACAAATGAAAATGTTTTTTTGTTTTTTTTGCCAAGATTCTTTTTTTTTCCACAAAGAAGAACAAAAATCGGAATTAACTTTTTTGTTGTCTTCAATGATGTTTTGCAGGATTTTTTTATCACCAGCTCTTGAGAATAAATTATAAATTTCTTCAGAAAATCCAGGAAACATTTATTTTTAATTTAATTTATTTGTAATTTTTGTTTACCTGTTTTTAAATCATAAATGTTTTCCTTTCAGCGCTTCTGTATAATTTAATAAATTAGATTGACAATATCTTTCAAGGTTACACTATGTTTTACTTTGTCACAGTTGACCGTTTTGGAAACTTTATACACACAATCTGTGTGAAGATTTTTAGTGGGAGGAAAACATCTTTTTGAAATATAACTTCACGTAGACATAGTGTTTGTCTCAGCTGCTGATTATCACCTTGTATTTACTTACCTGTGTTGTGTTGATGCAGGTATCCCGCTCATCCCTGTTGGTTCCAGAGCAGGTGGCCAAACCGCAGGAAGTCAACGGGACCAATGGGAGAGAAGCGCTGCCTGTGAAGGACACGATAAAACAGCCCGAACACTCGACAGATTCAGATGAAGAAGAGGGAGGAGACACAGACGACCCCGGGACCAGTAAGACTTTAAGGAGCTGTGCAGCTTTTAAAATGCACAAAATTTCCCTTTTTACCTGCTTTATCAGCTGGTGACAGCCGATGAACACAACACGCGTCTTTGGTGTTTATTCAAGAGAGAAAATAGGAGTCAAACCTGAAAGCTGAGTCATCGTCTTATGTGGGAAGAGTGTAAAGTTTAAAATGTGTGGTGCATTCAGGGACCAGTGTGAAAAGGGACGGTTTTATATCACAATCTGAAGTTTGAATTTTTAAAAAACTTATATAAACACAGTTATTAAGTGACCAAAAAACTCAACATGAAAGATTTATCACATCCTGAGACACATCCAACCTAACAAAGATGTTATCAGCTGCAACCCGGAGAGGCTTCAGGTTTTTATTGAATGACACAACGACGCTGTTTGCATGAAAAGAAGGATCCATTAATGCAACATTCAGATAATAATAATAAAAATGATCTGATACAACTTTGATCATCCTGCCGGGTGAAATGAAAAGAAACCAGTAGCTGCTTGAAAAGTTGATATTCACCAGAGCTGATCAGCTTTAAGCTGATCACCAGTTAGAAAGGGATTTTCTCCGTCTTCGGATTGGCTGCTTTACTTCATTACTGAGTATGTGACAGGAAATTAATATTTCATTAAGTTTTGCACAATGAAAACGCCACATCTCAGTCAACACATCGGCATTTCATTCTTACAGAAAAGAAAGGGACAACAGCTCCGGCTTGTAATTGGACGGAACCGCGGTTCACTGCCTCAAGCTGCTGTCGCTTCCTGTTTCTGCGTACCAGCATCTCCAGTCCCCTAAAACTAAGAGCACCTGCAGCTTTCCTTGAGCTGGCTACTGATTAGCAGGTTCAGCTACAGCATTAAAGGGAAAGGCAGATGAGAACGGTTTCATTTACATCAGACCTGAGGCCTGGCTTTGAAGCAGGTTCTGCATATCCACGGTATCCTCCGGTACCCTAACAATGGAGATCCCTTTAAGATCGACTATGATGCTGGTTATTGACTCGGTAAGTCAACCCAGCTCTGTCGGTCACAAACAAGGACTGCTGTCCGTACGCTTCCTGTAAAAATTAAATGTCACTGCATTTTGTGAAATACTGCATAATACTTTGGGCCTTCAGGGCCACCATAGCTTTGCATTGTTTTGGATTAAATAAAAGAGCTGAGAACATTTAGTTTTCACTACTTTCTGATGCCAATGAATCATCTAAATAAGTGCATTCCTTGTGTTGTAGCTATTTGACTATTACGTTATTTCCAGTTATCCCAGTTTTGTGATATGATTTATTTATTTTTCTATGCTGATATACTTCTTTGTTAGTTGTTGATGATGACTAAATCACCAGAACGGTAGACCAGAAGCCACTTGACCTCGGAGCAACACAGTTTTTACCTACACGCATTTCAGTTTGTTTTTATAGAAAAGTCTAGATTTAAGTTCTCTTTTTGTGTCATTTTTGTTTTTATTTTTACTATTAAAACAGCAAAAAGAAGAATTTGGTTTCAAGACTTTTGCTTGCTTACATGCGTGTGTTGAGTGTGAAGAAGCCTGAGGTCCAAAGTTAGTGTGTCAGCCACAATTTCATAATGATGACAGTAGTTTTTAGGATCTCGGACAGCAACTTGCCACTTTTAAATTTAGTCTGATTTCAATAACAAGAATGGAAAAACTTTCAGGAACGAAACCAAGAAAGCATGAAAAGCAGAACCTGAACTATTAATATAAACACATGTTCAGCAGATAAAACAATAGACGGATAAAAAGCAGCAATCTTTAGGATAAATTTACTTTCCATTAAGATTAAACAAGCGATGATGAAGTTTTACAGAAAGTAGACCTCAGTGCTTCTGTTTCATATCTTGGACCTTGCTGCACAGTTTTGTGCATTTTTTTTATTATTGGAAAGTGATAATGTGTGTAGCCAAACACAGCTGACCATGAACATGTTTGTGTCACACACAGGGTCGGGCCACAAAGACCGAACGGTGCTGCACTGTCAGTTCTGCGGGAAGAGAGGCCACGCCCACAACTTCATGCGGTCCAAGCGCTTCTGCTCCACTTCATGTGCACGAGGGTAAGAACTTTCGTTCAGGGCAAAAGAAAAAATGAGGAGGGGGTGAAGCTGTGGTGGGACGTGACAGAGGTATTGTGTATGTGTGTGTTGCTGTTGCTGCAGCAGTGCTGGCAGGATGTGGTGTGCGGTTCCCATGCAGAGGCACACAGGTGTGGCATGCAGAACTGAGTGTGAAGCAGCAGGAGGAGGAAGTTTCGGTTTCTCTCACTGCCTCTCCTGGTTTCTCTGCAGGTTTAACGTGCGGCTGACGAAGCGCCTGCGAGCTCTGAGCGCAGGCAGCCGATCGGAAAGGCCTCGTCCGGCCCTCAACCGGGCCGAATCTGTGCCTGGGAAACCTCTGCTGCTGCGGCTGGTATGAACCTTTAAAACCAGGGCTTCTCAGTTCGGTCCTGTAGGGGCCACCATCCTTTTTCAATGTTTCCCTGCTCCAACACACCTGACTCAAATTAATGAGTCATTGTGCAAACTTTCAGAGCCTGTTGGATCCTTTTAATGTGAGTCAGGTGTGTTGGAGCAGGGAAACATTACATTAGAAAACACTCTGAATAAAATTTCAGCTTTAAAGATATTTTTTTAATAAAGATATTTAAATATTTCATTTATTAATTTAAAATGCTCATGATTATTTTGCATAAAACCCTCTAAACATTCAGTTTAGTCAAATTGTTCCCAACATAGGGTTCTGGGCCCTCTAATAATAATAATAATAATAATAATAATAATCAGTTTATTGTAATTTATATGAAATATTTCTTCCGATCAAATAGAGGAATATATTGGTCACAGAAAACTCAAACCTGTTTTCAGGTTTAGTGCTTTGAGTTTTCAACAATACAAATAAAATTTAAAAAAAGGACAGAAACAGGAGTCAGTGTTTTTGACCTAAGCTGAAAGAAATGAGATTTAAATCCAGAAAGCTAAATATAAACCATCACTAAAGCCTGAACAGAAGCCATCGTGGTTACAGCAGGCTGAAGAGAAGCAGTCATGGACTGTGGATGAATGATTGACAAGTGATATTAAGTGATGAATCACCAATCTGCTTTGGACAAGGAGGTGATGCTGGAGCAGATCCTATGAAACATGTAAATTAGCCCGACCACAGCTGTTGTTGACATGCTGTTGATGTCAGGTGAATAACCAGGAGAGACAGCAGCCAATAATCAGCCAGTAAACACAATCCTGGACACTTGTCTTCTTCCATCTATCACACGGAGGTTTGGAGATGCTGAGATCCTTCATAAGGATTATAATGCATTTTATCACACAGCAAAGAGCAATCAAACTTTTCTTAGGAAAGACGTGTCAACTCAACGACATTACCAGCAAGCAGATCCAAATTTGTGGAAACTGAAAAAAAAAAAAGGTCCACAAAGAAGCTCCATCCTGAACAGCTGAGCTGTATAAGAGAGTCGGAACCTGACTGATGAAGATAATTGTTTTTTTTTTTTTTTATTAAAGTCCTCAAACTATTGAGGCTGTTTGAAAAGGAGCTGCAGCAAAGTAATAATTACAATCTTTTTGGTTTATGATTCAATGTTTCCTCTCTTTGATCTAAAAAGAAAAAA
>JAOXYM010000019.1:1751063-1769018 GCA_028567055.1 Leptatherina wallacei
ATATCGCAATTGTACTTAGTCGAAATTTCAGAAATATCGCTTTTATTTTGCGAAACACTGTAATGGAAACGCACCTATTAACAGTGAATTAGAGAACATTTCTGCTAGAGAAGACCAGACAAAAAAACAGCCATAGAGTATTCTTACTTTAGCTGTTGTTAGATTTAGTTGGGTTTGAATAATAAGCTGGGCATAGAGTATTAACAGACTCTGGGTGATATTAACACAGACTGAAAACACTAAGAAAGTAAAATGGCAATTTTTGCAGAAAATAGGGATTTGATCTTTACCCATCACGCCTGATTAAAACAAGCAGTGATGACTTGGTCTCTAGATACTTCATTTCAACATTACTTTTACTTTTCATAAAAAGATTTGATAACATGATAATCAACTATGAAACAATTAGTCTGATCCTCTGCAAAAAAACAATCAATTTTAAAAATCTGTCCATTTGTCAGTTTTGAGAAGATATTTTAAAAAAAAAGAAGACAGGCAGGTAGTTTTTCCCACATTTATTCTCCAGATGACAGACAGTTGTTTCATTCTGCTGCAGCTCATCACTCGTCTGCCTCCGACTCCTCGTCGTCCTGACTGATCTGGAAGTAACGCAGCTCATAAGTCTCCTTGTCAGACGCCACAACTCTCAGCCAGTCACGAAGGTTGTTCTTCTTCAGGTACTTCTTTGTCAGGTATTTCAGATACCTGGTGGAGAAATCGAGGAGGTGTTCAGTCTCTGAATTCATCACGTGCCATAGAATTATTTAAACATACACAGTCTGAAAGATTTCCATCTTGTTTTTAATGTTGGTGACATTTATTTTATGGCTTGTTCAGGATCAGCAGTACCTTTTAGAGAACTGCTTCTCAGACGTGACATTGATCTTGTTCTTCATGCGGCCAACCTGGACAATGTTACCTAGATTCCCAGTCTTTCCGTTCACCTTGATCCTCTCTTTGAGGAAGGTTTCCTATTGGACAGAGCACAGTGACATACTAGGGAAGGGAACCCTAGTAAATTTGGAACTAGGGAAGGGTGCCCTAGCCCACACACACCCGGTCAACTGCTTGATCACTTAATTGACCATTTAATGGGAAAGACAAAGCTGTGAAATATTACAGCTGGAATAAAATCTCTGTCCCAACAACTGCAGGCAAGAGAAACTTACAAAGTTTGCAGAGTCCAGGATCCCATCCTCTACAGGGTGGGTTAGGTCCAAGGTGAACTTCCATGAAGCTCCCCTTTTGGACTTCTTGCCAACAGCTGGTCTCTTCTGTTTGATCTGCTGTAGGATATAGAAAATCAAGTTTGTATGTGGCATTGCTGCAAATCACTTTTTAACCCTTGTGCCCTCCTCGTGATATTTTTGGCCATTTTGGTGAACTTTTTTATTCATTTGGGCCGTGTTACAGCTAGGAGTGGGAATTTTTGCAGCAAGTCTTCTATTTAGTCAATTTTTTTAAATCCAGTGTCATTTTCTCTCTGTCTTTTATACTCTGTGGAAGGATTTTGCACCCTCTCGTGGCCAAAAGTGTCCCTGCTCTAAAACTGGTATGAAATAGTCATATTTCTTTTTCATAAATCACTTAAAACTTCCGTCCTGCTTGAAAATATCAAACTTTAAAAACTTTTAACCCTTTAAATGCCAGTTTGATTATTTGAGGTACTGCTTCATTCATAGAAAAAAAAACATTTACCATATAAAAAATATTAGATATGTGTTTGGTGGCGATTAGACACTTTGATATGTTAAAGTTTGCAACAAAATGTATCTAATTCCATTTATATTTTTTATGTAATATCAGAAACAACCTCTGGTGGTCCTCGCAGCCAACAGTGTCCCATTGACTTAAATTAAAACTACAGTTTTTAATCTACCAATTATTATAGTTTAAAACAAATATTTATTGATGTCAACATTTCATTTTGAAGAATAATAGTTCAATCTGACATTTCTACAGGATTCCACCAGATTCAGCGGGTTTACTATTGTTGACGATGCAGGAAATTCTGGTATTTATTATATTATGAAGCTGTGTTACAATCAGGGAACACCAACAGTGATGTATTTGTGTTAGAAAAAGAGAGAGTCTAAATTTTTAAGCACGCATTGATAATTTCAGGGCTAAAAAGGGCGTCGTTTGAAGAATGTAACTGACTTTGAAGAAGTGAATGAGTGAAAACAAAACATTCTTCCTTTGCTGTTCTCAAAAACCAAAAAAAGTTCATCTGTGTTTCTGCACTTGGAAGTTTCACAGCCATACAAACATGAAGCTTCATTTTATTAGTGACCAGAGAAGTGGAAACCTGAAGTAAAAATGAAGTTTTTCACTGCAGAGGCTTTGGACATGGTCTTAGCCTTTACCTGTCAAACTCCAGGACTCATCGGAAGAAGACACAAGCTTTGAAGAAGTGTCTGACATAGAATACTTACTGTATTCTTCCCTTCTGAGAACTCATCTTACTCTTCTTCTGAACATGGAGAGGACACCAGGACCCTGTCTATCCTAAAAGCTCCATAATATAACTAAAACATACAAGAATTTCATGCATTTGTCTACAATAGTCACACAGTTGAATCTGTTGGACTCCCGTAAAAATGTCAGATTTAACTGTTTTTCTTCCAAATGAAATGCTGACATAAAAATATGTCTTGTTTTAAACTATAATAATTGGTAATTAAAAACTGTGGTTTTCAGTGGAAGTCAATGAGACACCTTTGGCCACGAAGTTTGTATCTGACACTACATAAAGAATACAAATGACATCAAATACATTTTGTTGCTTATCTTTGACATTTCCAAGTGTCTAATCACCAAAGACCCATCTATCAGATATTGAAACTGGCATTTAAAGGGTTAAAATCCTGACAATAATTGAATGTTTGGTTTTATTTAGCAGGACAGAGGTTGTTTAAGTGATTTCTGAAAAAATATTAATGCATGACGATTTTATAGCAGTTTTAGTGCATAGAGGGTGTAAAGTTTGAGGGCACAAGGATTAACTTATACAGGGCTATTTAAAAAAAATATTTACTTTAGCAGTAAGAATTCTTATAAGACACCTCTTCCTACTATACATTTCAAATAACCTATGTACATCATATTCTACTAGTTCCCCTCATTACTATTTCGACCTTAATGTTTTGCTACATAATGGGAATGTTAAGCTCCAGCTGTGTGATAAGGGCATGGACCTGCACTCATATGAAAACCATCACTGACTTTTCAAAGAAGTGCTGCTGCACAAACTGATGCTCATTGATGTAAAATTACCATCCAATTATCTAATACATAGTACAGTGCAATTACTTTTGTACTTAAAACATCCTAATTGTCACATATCAATACCTTGTTTCTTTTCTAATTCGATTAGTACCGTACTGACATTTTTGCTTGTTTTGTATCTCTAATGGAGCAAACTTAATTTGATCCAACTCTGGTTCCGTCGCACACTTAAAATTAATCCTACATATAATAGTACATATATGTTCATGTCATTAGACGGATATCTCTTGTAGGTTAAACTGAAAAGAGCAGTGGATCATGTTTGAACAAAATTCAATAATGGTCCAGAATGGCAAAAGCACTCTTCACATAAAACCATTTTCTGGGTCCGGTCTCCAGTGAATGGAACACGTGTAATACTTGTACAAGCTAATGCTAACTGCTAGCTTCTGTTCTTTGTAAATGCACCGAAAAACTAATATGTGTGGCTCAGATAACGTCTGAACATTTTTCCGGAACCGAAATCCAAAAATAAGTAAATAAAGACGATAAATTAACATTCGTTTGTATGAATGTATGAGGAGCCAACTACACTTACCGGCGCCATGTTGAGAGCTCGAACTAGAAAGGGAGAAGCGGACGTGACGCAGAGTTGACGTACGATGAGCCCCCTGGAACGCCCTTACCAAATATGGTCAAAGTAGTTTAATTAGAAATAAAAGCATGGATGAGAATTGGTCTTTATATCAAACGATATGCATTTTTTTCCCAAGACTTCCATTTATCTGCTAATTGTTTTTTGTTAAAATGCTTGATCTGTAACACTAACAAATATATTTAATTATAATCATCCTTGAGCAAAGTCTGGTCTAAAAAATAATGGTTTGGTCAGGATTTGTTTGATGCAGCAAATGTGCATGAGGGATGACGCAAGTCCAAAGGTCAACTGTAGCCTAAACATACCCCGATAATAAACCTGCTGAGCTTGGTCAATCATTGACAATCTCTTCACACACTGCTCTGCCCTGGGCCTCCATCATCCAGCTGCATCACTATTAACACACAGGAAATAAAAACCCTTGTGAAGGAGAGGAAACGCACTGCTATGACTGAGAAGACAACATGCTTCCCCTTTTCCAGCGTGGAGACGAGGGTGTGATTCATCTTCACATTGCAGTGTGAGGTATTCAGGCAGGGTGTGTCAGAAGCTGCCATGTTGTCATATGCACAAACACAAAAAGATGCTCCTGCAGAGGGGATAGTACATGAAGTAAACAATGTAATGAGCCAAAAAAAGAAGCCCATAAAAAGAGTTGGATATCATTAAATCGCAACATTAGTTATCAGCCCTCCATCCTCCTCTTTAAGTAATGGTACATTTTAAGTCCATTCAGCTAGTTTTATGTTGGTTCTCAAATTCTGGATCATTTGGGGAAAGAAAAAAAGAAAAGGAAAACAAAGGCATCTTTCCCCTTTTAATTATCATCACTAGCAGCACATCTTGAAGATAACAGCCAACTCAAGCCTTTCAATGTTGACATTTGGATCTGTAAAACCTGTATTTTTCTGGTTTTCTGTATTTTGTGCCATTAATATTTTGTCTCTGGTCAACTAAGCCCACATTCTCTGCAGAAAATTATAGCAAAATGCTTCCAACGATTACACAGAGGAAAATATTGCAATTTCCTTCAATTAAAAAAAAAGAAAGAAAAAAAGAATGGGGGCAGGGGGGATACTTTTACTTCCAGTATTTATTTTATTATCAGCATTTGAACTGAAAGTATTTTAAAGCCCAGAAAATATTACTAGAACATTTATTTTCCTTAACACTTTTCTACCCAAAGTTTACGAAGACCATTGGGACAAACATCCTGCAATTAAGAACTACAACTTCAAAACATAAGAGATCAAATACTTAAAAGAACTTCGCGAACAGCGTTCCTTTAACAAGCCATGCCGTTCCTTTTAGCCATTTTGACAACCTGACTAGCAGGTAGTTCAGAGACAGAAAACCAGACAGTTGTTGCAGTTTTTGTCCATTTGTATCATTGTTTTTATTTTGCCATCTCCAGTCAGGTGACAAAGGCCTCGAGTGAACAAAAAAGTTTGCAACTCAACCACCCTCCCCATCCTGATTGAGTCCCTCAAAAGAAACACACCTCACTGCAAACTGCCCCCCACATTTCGGAGGCCCACACCGCTACACACTCACGCCTCTTAAAACAAAACAGAACACTCTTTGTATTTTGGGGGATGGCCGGGGCAACAGAGCGAGCCTTCGACTGCCCCGGCTGGCCAGAGGTGTGAGTGCACAGGACCTCTCAAACTTCTACAGACAAGAGACTGGCATCACGAGAGCAAATCACTGAAGTTTCTGTTGTTCGGAGAGCAAAACAGGGAAAAAAATAAAATAGAAAAATTGTCTTCTCTTTTCTTGGGTTTAGAGCTCTGACATGCTGGGCTGGACCTCAATTGCTCCTAAGTGCTAGCCGCCACCAATCCAAGTGATGAGAAAAACTGACCATGTCGCACCCAGTCCACTTAGGAACCAGAGCAACGGCCATGCTGAACGCAGTATGGCTGCTAGAAGGACAACCTAAACAAGAATTCAGTTTCTACTGGAGCAACCCTACCTCCCACTGCATTTACAACTTAAAACCGCCCCCCCCCCCCCCCCCATTCACTCTAAAAGGCTTTAGACCCGCTATAGTCAATCTAAACAATATAAAAAAATAATCATACAAAAGCTGAATCCCGTTATTTAAACATTCAGGAATGTGAGTGGCGAAACCAACACTTTGAAGGCAAAAATAAGCAGGAATGAGCAACTGATCATTATTTTTTGAAGTTGTTTTATATAAAGTATTTCGTTACCAAACAAAACCTCAGGTGATCAGGCAGAGGACCACGCAGCGAGCTGCAGTGGAACATTCCCAACAGTAATGGAAAAGAGAAACGAGAAGGGGGAGAGAAAAATAAAAGATCATTGATGAGAGAAATCACAACAGAATGATTGAGGTTGTCTGTGAAGGCCGACGCTTTGGTGACAGAACCAATGAGAATGCAAGAGACTGGTTGTGGGTGGTGCTTGTTGCCAGGGCAGCAAAGTCCATCTCCCTATTTGCTGGCCAAGACCTTGGTAGCGACAGCACATTCCTCCCCCATGGCAGAAATCACGGTGACCTGCAGAGAGCCCACAACATGTTCGAGTCAATCATCTGAAACTTTAAACATGCAGCATGCACGCCTCACATTCTCCTCATGCAACTATCTGCTCCAAGTCAGGACTGAAACTTCACGTCACATCTGATTTATATCAAGGTACCGTTTCTGCCCCAAATGCTTGCTGATAATTTACCTTTTCTGGCTCTGATGTCACATAAACCAAACTGACGGTTTAACAACAAGGAATTACACCAGTAACCTGCTTAATCTCAACTTACCATGAATTCTTCACCTCCATCAAACTTTGCCTCAATTTCCTTGCCGACTTCACTTTCAGGAACGCGCAGGTCCTCTCTGATGTCGCCATTATCGCTCATCAGGGACATGTAGTTTTCATTGATGTTAACCAGCTGGGAAGACAACACATCAAGTCTGTTAACACTGTCTGCAAAACCACACCTCATTCTGAGTCAAATAACTCAAACTGGCCTTTTATCCATCCTTCCTCTGCAAAGCTCAAATCAACTATAAACACCCCTTTTTGTTAAGTAAACATAAGAACTGTTTATAGTCACTAAGTCTTGCAGCTAATGTGAACAGGTCAACCCTGCAGCATGCCACACAACACCAAGCAGTCTAGTTTCCACTTTGTGTGATCTGTACATATTGACAGAAAAACTAACTGGTCATTTTCTTGTTCACACTTTTTTTTTATTTTTATAAATAGAAATCCTGCGCAGCAGTAAAGCTTAAACTTTAGAGATAGTAAGCAGTCAATTAAAAACATGAAGACCTAAACACTCAGATCTTAACTGGTTTGTAACATTACACAATGCCTCCTTTAAATGACCATTTGTCATTGCACCCTGTGTGATGAATGCATTCATATTGAGCTACAGCTACTAATGCAATCACAGGGAAGTATGATTTAAATGAATAAGTTGGATAATCCTCAAAAAAAAAAAAAGAAGAAGTTTGCTGTAATCTGTGCAAAATGTTTTTTTTTTTAAATATTGGGTAGTAAGAAGACATTGGGTTGTATCAACATTAATTACAAATTTAACAGTTTAAAAATCCTTTACTACAATCAGGACAATTTGCCATCCAAATCTTTTTGGGCGCTTTGTGCTGCGAGTTTGGTCTTGGATCTATTTTGAATAGCTTTCCACCATGCCTATGACTTGTAAAAACACTGGATTTTGTCTCATACAGAAGCAGGGAATTTCCAATTATGGGAGATTATACAAATATCTTTCATGCTAAACAGAAAAATCACACGTAATGTAAAATCAAAAAGGGACATTGTGATCGACATTCAACTGGTGAAACAACTAAGTATGAGAACAACAGGCCATTAAAGATAAGTGAAGGCTTTACAATTATAACAAAAACAAAAAGTGATTTGTGTCTTCGTTCAATGTTTCTTTGAAAGTGTTCCAAGAAAACTTGGAAGCCATGATGAGAGAAAGCGAGATAAAACTAAATACCATCTACTTCTTTGGGCAAGGAGATGCCTCACATTTATGAGTAGACATATTAACATACAATATCCATGTTGTTCAAGCTTTGTTATTCTCCTCTCTTAACTAGAAAGATAGTTTGTGCATGTGCCTTCAGATAATGAGCACTTAACCAGAATTTCCTTAAAAATTAAACACGCTATTACAGTGTTTACTCAAACAAACATTTGCATAATTAGATTTAATCTAACGGTACTGCTGTGCGTCACGAAGCCAAAATACAAGTTGTCTATTTTCCCCTTTAATTCTTAACATATCCTGCCCATAAAAGCTGAATTTCTACTTTTTAAAAAGGAAATGATTTCATATAAATGAATGTAGAATTTTTTTAAGGCTGTCATTATTTGGGGCAGTAAATCCCATCATAAACACCTGATATGCACCCAGCTTCAACCACGCCATAGCTCAACTTCATGCACAAGAAAATAAAATGACAGCTTTGTAACAAACATAGATGGCAGCAGTCACATGTTCTTCCTGACCAAGTTATACAGTCTCTGGTTAACTGCGGTGGCACCAGCGTGAGAAAGTTCCAGAAATGTTTGGACCGTAAGTGTACCTGATAATCTGTCCTCTTGATGGAGGGAACATCCATGTTGTGGGTGGAGGGGCACATATCTTCATACTTCTTGTTGGTGAAGATGTCAATACCAACCATGTTAACCTGGAGAAGGAAGAGAACAGTTTAATACATGGTGACACCAAGTGTCCTATTATAGGTAAAAAAACAAAACATAAGGTAAGAATTTCCTTTCTGTAAACATTTAAATGTCTGCATCTTCACATTTCTCATTTATTGTGACCAAGTCCCACTCAAGAGCAAAGTACATGTGGTGGCACACTGCTGTTAGAAAACAGATAAGACCTTTTCATTCCCAAAGCAACAGTTCAGACAACTTAAATCTGATTGGTCTGAAACGCGAGATCCTTCGAGACTGAGTTGAGCCTGAACTCTCTGGCTTATGGCCACATCCCTGGTCAAGTCTGTCCCCCTTTCCAAACTCCATTTAGAAATCTGCATATAGGACTTGTGGCAACTCAGTTTAAGAAGCTAAATTTAAAAAGGATAAACTCACCTTGGCATGTCCGTGCTTGCCGGTCTTAGAGGTGGACATCTCCACAATTTTGCAGGGACGTCCCTTCAGCACAACGTAGCCGTTCTTGCGCAGAGCAGAGCACTGCATGGGGAAGGTGGCGGAGGCGCCAGACTCGCCAGTCGTGAAGTCAAGATCGGGATCTGCCATGGTGCTGGGTCAGTGGCGCTGCAGACACATTCGGAGAATGAAAAGGCATGAAATGAACAGGTGATACAGAATCATCTTAAGCTCCAAATCATTTCAAAATATTTTACTTTTTACACATGTGAATGACGAAAAACAAGGTCCACTTTGTGAACAACACAGTCCAGTACACCAGCCAACAGAGCTTCCTGATGTCAATTAATCAAAGCGCATAAAGCAAATAGTTATAAAATCTCAGTTATTTCACTGAACAATCCAGGATACATGATCTTGTTTGAGGTTTTGGATAATTACACAGATGTAATGACCACTGTCTAAGTAAAGCCTTAAATTCAATGTTAGTTTTATTTTTTGACAAATGTCCAAATATGTGGAAAGCTTAAATATTTTTTCATAAAATGAACTGTTGCCCTGTATTTTCATCACCAGTTGTATTTACAGCTACCATAGTTTAAGTATAATTTAATCAAGTTACTAATCCTCCGCTTGAATCCCACACCAGGTTGCTTTATTATACACGTCAACATTTTTTCAAAGCTATTTAAACATGCAAACTATATAAGTCACAAGAATTGTCCAGGTAAAACAGTGTCCCCCTATACAGTGATATTTTAGTAGTGGGCTTATTTGAAGCCCTGTCCCCCTTTTTCCCCCCTTATACCACTGCAGCCTTCTCTGAGCCCCATGATGCGGTCTTCTACTTTTACATTTATCGCGAGATCTCTATAAGGGAAAGGTGCCGCTCATGTTGTATCCAGCAGATTAATTTAGGTCCGGTCTGAATATATGGACGAGATAAACCTGCAGCGTCCCTAAAACGTGGAAGCACGGACAGCTAGCCGGCTCAGCACGAGGCTTCGCTGTTCAGCCAATCCACTGCCAGATTTATCGCGTTAGCGATCAAAATTCAATTGAACTTCACAACAGACATTAACGAATTAGGAGAACTGTCTCCGATGCATTTGCTATATTAACTTTAAATGCCTTTGGGGGTTTAGAGGGGTAATATAACACGAGCTCGAGCGGTCACAATTTAGCTGGCCTTTAGTTTACAACATAAACAGCGTCACAGAAAAAGATACAATTCCAACTAATGATACATACGCTAACGTAATTGTTATGGTGGGTGTGTCATTCAAAGTAATGTTAAATATTTTGACAGCTAAACAAAACGGGGTCTTGGGGTTTCCGAGCGACACATTTTACTACCGTTATCTAAATGTGCGAGTAATGCTATGCTAGCAGCGGCTAATGCTGCTAGCAGTCCATTCAGCTTCGTCCAAAATGAGCAAATAAATGACGCCCGGTCGACAGCAGTTTCAGCACGAACCCTTATTTAGCTGATATCAACAAACCCTTGGTACAAAATTACAAGTGAAACTTAAAACCCTGCAGAATGACAAGCGACTTCTACCGAGCGCGCCGCTGAAGGCCGCATGTCTCTTTGATTGAGCCTAGTGGTGTTGGTTAGAACATGGACACCCACACCCTGCCCTGCCATCGACTACATCCACGGGGAAACGAAATAACTACTTCGACTGCTTTAAGAACCTCTACGCAACTACTTTGGTACCGCTTAATTCGTTATGAGTTCATTTAAAAAGCGACAAAGTATTCAATTTATTCCCTCAAGGCAGAAACACGCGCCATGCCACACTTACCTTCCAAGAAAAAAAGAGGACCGAAAGTGCGCACGCGCGGCCAACTTTACTGCAGCATCCGTAGAGGAAGAAAGGAGGAGGGGGTCGTTTATGTGTTCCGGTAGCAGCCGTGCAGGAAAGGTTGCCAGGTCTGAGCCAAACATGGCAACCCAACAACTCATTAATTCCGTCTCACTGTGTACTTTTGTGGTGTAGATACCAAAACATTTCTGGTCCGGGTTTTGAGGAGGATAAATCCCCCAAAAAGTTCTGAAGCCACTGAAAATCAGTCCAGTTCTTGTGACATTTGCAATACCCAAATCCGTGTTTCCCTTTTCCAGTTTCCTAAGGAAAAAAAAGGAAAATTTTCTTTAAACAATTTCTTTGTAGATGCAACAAAAGAAAAAAGGGAACAAATGATGTGTCCACGTGACAGACTGTTACTGGTAAAAAGTGCCTAAAGATACAACTTGAAATGGGTCCTTTGCTGTTTACTTTACCAAACAGAAAACACATTCCTCTGAAGATGGTCAGGCACTCGGACTGGGCAAAAAATGGGTGAATCAGCCAATGTCCAAAGAAAAAAACTTTGTAAGACCCTCAGAAAGCCCGGAGAACTATTGTTGAAGACCTCTGTAAAATATTACTTTTTAGATCCAGTTTATCCATTATTAATTCACATAAAATAGGGCATATGGAAGCAATAAATCAAAGTTCACTAAAGGAGAACAACTGGCACATTTCTATTTATTCATACTACTTTTAGTTGGTGAACATCCAGTTTATATACATTGTATTACTGGAACCAGCATTATAAGCTCAATTAGATTACTCTCCCAAAAACCCACATTATTCTGCCTGGCCAACTTCTTACAGCCTGTAAGGCAGGGATCCTCAGTTCTGGTCCTCGAAGCCCGATATCCTGCAGGTTTTTAGAAGATTCCCTGCTGCACCATACCTGACTCAAATCAATGGATTATTAGCAATCTCAAGCTCTGCACAAGTCTGGGTCTGAATCGGGCATGTTGCTGCAGGAAAACATCTAAAACCTGCAGGACACTTGTGCTGGAGAGCCAGGATTGAGGATCCCTGCTGTAAGGAGTAGCACCCAGTGTGTGTGTAAGCACCACCTCATATTGTTGCCAGCATGGAAATTCTGACATTAGTTATACATTAGTTGTACAGCTCCAGTTCACAAGTAGTCAGGATGGGTTAGTGCAGGTTCCCTAGCATAGTCACTGTAGAACTTGTGGACTGTTTGACCTAATCTTTCTAAATTTGTGGTTTTCCGCAGATTCAAAGCAAAAATCCTCAGTCATAGCAGCGATGGCTGATTATGTTGATATGCCTTTTTAATACGTGAATAATATCTTATGGACAAGGCAAAAAAAATAAAATAAAATAAAAAATAAAGCAGTTTAAAATTGTTGATTTTAAAGAAAAAGGACATCTGACACGGTTTAACAGCATGGTGCAAAAAAATCTTGATCCATCCGTCTTTTCTTTTTATTTCTATCTACCTTCCAAGGAGCAAGACCTTGTTTTAAAGTGGTCTTGAGTAACAGTTCTCCATGCTCTCTTAAGGTTTTTAAAAGTTTTTCTTTGGACATTCTTTACTTTATCCTTCACTTTTGGTCCAGTTCTTGTACCTGACCATTTTCAGAGGAATATTTTAGTTGTACTTATTTATTCTACTTGTCATATTTCAGTATTGACCTTCGAAGGGTCGCCCTGTTCTTTTAATACAGCGCTGTAAGCAGCAACGTGCACAAAAGCTGTCGACTTTGTGTACCGTTTCGACAAATCGATTAGCCGTAAACATCCCTAGTCCAGTATATTTTTTCTGCCCAGCAGGGGGCAGAAGACTTGTATCCGAAAGTATACAACAGGTTTTTGGGCAAAGTTTTTACCATTTGGTGATGCAACAGGTCAAAACTGTATGTATTAAATATGATATATTTGGCATTAAACAGTTAACTTTACCATTCAATGAAAAGCTTTTGTCAAATTCAATATTTAACTATATCTAATGCCGACTGGTGGGCGGCGCCTGATCAGGAGTTGACCAATCAGAGCACACTGAGGTCTTATTTTCACAGTTACATGTGAACTTTAAACAGTACAGGTGAACAGACTTTTTCTCCTTTAGACTGCCTCCTTGTGCTGTGGTGGTAAACTGAAAAAAAAAAAGAGGACAGACGTTTGTTGCTGTACAAGGAGAGGACATTTATTGAAGAATTCCCAACATCACAGATGTGTTTTTACCAGATTGAGGTTGTCTTTTGACTGGTTCCAGTGATTCGGACGAGGTGAAAACATACACTCACATGCATGTCGCACACCTGCACACGCACCTACTCACCTACACACTCAAACACACTCGCACACACTCACAAGCTGACAGTCGTACATATGTCACAGTCTGGATACGTACAAAAATTTAAATACAAATACAAATAATACCACAATAAAAACATTGTATTTCTTTTTAGAAATTCTTACAGTATAGCTATGTTCTCTATTTTGTAGAAAGACAACTAAGCTTTAATAAGTGAACATTATGTTTGTCCTTCTCTAAAATGATCAGCAGGATATCATCATAATGAAAGTTATTACAGTATATATATATATATTTTAATCTATGCTTTCTCAAATGGACCACGCCTCCTCACCTTAATTCACAGGTTGTTAATCAATCCTGCAAATTAAAAGGCTTCAGCTGGCCTTAAAATACCAACGCTCGCATGTAACCCATCCTTTCAGATCTGTGAACAACCAAACATAATTAACCAAGTAAAAATGAACCAGTTTCTTCCCGCAAATACCAGCATTTACAGTCATCCAAATGTCAGTTCCACTCCAAAAAAGTCACACTCCTGCACTCTCTTGACATACCTAAATGAATGTTATCATTTCATGTAGAATTATCCAGTGTACAATCTTGACTGTTACTTAATAGATAAAAACACAGATGCTAAGATATGTTGTTCAGAGTTTGAAAAATGCTTTAGGGTTCTCATCATCCAGTTAGCACAGTCAAACCCACAAGCGTATTGCCTTAAACTTGCAATTCATAACGAGTGAAGACAGGTAAAACATGTAAGTCTCCATGCAGACTGCACAACTTAATAAAAACAATGAAATTACAAAGAGAAAAGTTTTGTTTGATTCCCTGCTTGGCTTGCTGCTCTACTACAGATCAGACGGATTTACAGGGGTATGACCCAAAAGAAAAGAAAAGAAAAGAAAAGAAAGAAAGAAAGAAAGAAAAAAAACAATGAAAAAAATTATTGTTTTCTTCAGTGTTCTCACCTGTTTTACAAAGTCTGTCCTTAACATCAAAGTGAGTATTTACACAATTGCGGTGCACGCAGAACAGTATGAGCAGGAAAAAGTTGGTGAGAACGAAAGACAACAAAAGTAAAAACCTCCAGGATTTGGAAACTACTCTACAATCTAACTCTTCCAGCAAGAAATGACGTGAAGATCTTCTTGTTTTGTTGCAGCAATAGTACAGTATCTACATCATTTCCTCCCCCTGCCAGAAATATACCAAGACAAAGCAGCCATAGTAGCTGACTGTGCAGCATCTGCAGTGATGTGTGAAATGTCTCATTTCCTCTGTGACACTAACTGCTTGTTTGAAGCATTATTCTCTCCTACTGAGAAGAAACAGAGGGTGTTCCAGCAGCAGAAGCACTCAAAATGAGTGTTCACACTATGAGCACTATCATCCCCGAGTCTCAGTTGCTCCACTCATTTCCAGCAGATAGAAACAAATTCATTGAGCCATTTGGGCTCCTGCTGGCTGATTTAGCTTTCTAAAAACGGAAATACGTAAAGAAAACCATCCATAATCTGTGCTACATCCGTCACAGCGGGCGCAATCAATCCATGATTTGAGTTCAGCATTTGGCTTGTTGCTTTTGTTCCAAGCTGTTTCCAAAAAGGTCTTTTTTTTAGGTTGTCTGAGCAAAGGTTATGCAAACTTTCTTTTTCACTTCTTTTTTTAGAGGGCTTGTCAAAATGCAGCCGACAATGCTTTAAACAATCTCATTCTTACATCGTAATTTCTAGAGCACGTTAACTTTTATCTAGCTAATAATGCAGTCAAGCTTAAGGAATGTTGGACACTACATCTAGTAGCAGTGCTGAAGCGGGACCTTCTCATCATTTAAAGTTGTTTTATGAATGCACCAGCGCAGGCTTTGATGGAATTTCTTTTAATACTTGTATGCAAATGACATCCATTGGGTCTAAAAGACAGTATTCTTGCCCCGAGGGTGAAAGTGGTATTCTGTTTGGAGTGCTCAAGTCCCAGAACTCCACAGTACTATGTCCCATTTAAGAGGGTTTCTTCAGAGGAGCTCATAAAAAAGTGAGATATGAACTAGAACTAGGTCATTTTAATCTGTGAGCTGAACTTTTTCCTTTCTGTGAAGCTCGAGGTGCAGCACACTGTCTGCATCCTTCTCATTTCATGAAGATGAAGACCGACTCGCAGCCTCAAGTGGCCACACGAGGAACTGCAGTATTTGGCATCGGGGCAATAACTTTCATTCTTAATCTTTGAGGCTGCCGCTTCAACAAATGTGCATGGAATTTTTTTTTAAAAAGCAGCAGGAGCAGCAGAAATGGTCAGTTTGGGCATTTCAGCAGCAGAGATACACTGACTTTCCTGTGTGTGTGTGTGTGTGCGTGTTGTTGTGGCAGTCGCTGCAGGTTTTGTTTAGTCTCAGCTAGCCATCAGTGGCTTTAACAGTGAGACATGGGAACAGAGTTATGAACTGACAAAGATTTCCCCACATTTCTCCCACGATTGTCAACTTTCATCCGGTATAGCCCGCAGTCCTTCAGTGTCGAGACCTTTCTGTCTGTTGCTTCTCAAAACTTTGCAACTCTGATTGTAAGACTGAGCTAAAGAGCCGTTTTTTTCTTTTGGTGTGGATGTTCTTTTCTCTCAGGCGCTCTACAAAATATTAAAATCTAATCTTATCAAACTGAAATCAGTGAAGCAATACTGGCTTTGCGAGGTGAATATACAGTAAGCACTTGCTCGAAACTTGTGCACCTATTGTTAGATTCAGTGACAAACTCGAGTGTTTTTTTTTTCTCTCCTGTCTAATGCTACTTTGCTTTTTCACTACAACAACAAGAGCACAGTGACTGATTGGCTGCAGTCAGGACACCCGAATCGTTGCCAGCGATCTTCCAACATACTCGCAGTGTGAACACCCTGAATGAAAGTCACTGATGTGCTACACAAAGAAGTTCTCCACAGCTCAAAGGCTACTCAGCATGTCCTTTAAAGTCTCCAGATCAACCGTCAGCCCAGTTCAGAAGTCCTCAGTGGAGGTGGAGGCGACGTCAGCTGGCAGAACATGGAGTCACCTTTACTCTGCGGGTGGTAATGCCATCCATCAGGCTACAACTGAGTGTCTCTAGGTTGGGTACACTCATGTGGTTTAAGTCCTCCTCCGGATGCTCAGTCCATTCAGCAGCTTGTTGTTTTCATCCACGAGTACACACACACACACACATTTACACACTCAAACACCATACTTCTGTAATCCCACCCTCCTGTTGGTGGCTGACTCAGGGTGAGGAAGAGGAGGGTTGTGGATTGGAGGAGGGTGTTGGTTACCAGTTCATCATGGAGCTTCTGTTGAGGGTCATAAAGAAGACTTGACTGCTGCCTCCAGAACGCACAGAGGCAAAGAAAACCTGCAGAGAACAAGATGTCCAGGAAAGTATCAGCGTCTGACTCAGGTGTGTTTAGGTTTATTTAAACAGATATCTCATTTGATGTGGTTTATTTATTTACCTCCTGGTGAATACATTTTTAAATGCATATCAGTGTATCTGATTAAGATTTGTTATCTTTGTTTAGGAAGAAATACGGTTTCAACACCCAGAAAATTGAGTCAACTTGTGAAACAAAAGGATAAGTTGGTTGCAATTTAACAGATTAAGGGGTTGGCTTGAATTGATTGTCTATAAAGTGCCCTGGGATGACGTGAATTGGGACGATACAAATAAAGCTGAAATGAATTTGAGCCACTAGATGTGTTTCACATTCTAAACTGAATCTTTACTAAAAAAAAAAATGTCCATGATAAGAGCTTGCAGTCTAGTTCAGTGGTTTCCAACTTGTTTTTTTTACTGGAAATCCCCAACGTTTGTCTCCAAAAAAGCAGGTTTGTGCGCGTGAATCATCAAAACTTTACTGGCATCCCTTTCCGAAACGATCAATCACATTTTTCCATTAACGAAGAGCTAACAGCCACCTTGAGCTTCCATACTGCTCATCATGATGTGATTATTATTCTCTGTTACAGGATTTAACCCTTTAAAGACCAACCTAATGGAGCGAAAAGTCCATTTTTAAAATCTGAAAAATAAAAAAAATTAAAATAAAAAAGTCTTTATTTGGTCCTTTATCAAAATGTAAAATAAAACCCAACACATTATATTTACCATTTATTTACCGTGTGATTAGTCAAAATGATCACAGTGCATTATTGTATTATTATCATTGTGTCCACCAGGGGGCAGAAGACAAGTATTAGATTGTGTACAACAGTGTTTTGATGCAAGTTTTTACCATAAAGTGATGCAAAAGGTCTCAGAAACTGTATACATCAAATATGATACAAACAGCATTAAAGGGTTAATTGTATTGTTGCACTGAAGACCCTTGATATTGATGAAAAGGTCTTTAATGCCGCAATGGTTAAGGTCTCTGCTTCTTTTCTAAACAAGTGACTATGTTATACTATATATGATAGCGGGAAAATCTGAACAAGCTGACGTTTTTTGACTGGGGATGACATGCAAGAAGATTCAATCTGTGCACAGGCTGCAACAGAAACCCCACCTTGTCGTTCCTCTCGGTCAGGAACTTCAATCGCTGAGCTCGCTTGTGCATGAAAACTCCATCGAGGTGTCCCGTTTCCACGGAGCGGATCTCAATGGCCTTCTCTCCCCAGCCCATGATCTGGTTGGAGTGGATGTAGGCTGCAAGGACAGGAGAAGGGTAAACATGCACACACACACACACACAAACATGCACACGCACGCACAATCGCACACACACACACACACACACACACACACACACACACACACACACACACACACACACACACACACACACACACA
>JAOXYM010000019.1:1791083-1812510 GCA_028567055.1 Leptatherina wallacei
AGCACAGTGGAGCATCTTCTGATGGCTACTTCCAGCAGGATAATGCACCATGTCACAAAGCTCAGATCATCTCCAACGATGAGTTCACTGTACTCCAATGGCCTCCACGGTCACCACATCTCCATCCAATATTTCACTTTTGGGATGTGGTGGAACGGGAGATAAAGAGCCAATAAATCTGCAGCAGCTGTGTGATGCTATCATGTCACTACTCAAAACCTCTGAGGAACGTTTCCATCACCTTGTTGAATCTGAGACCAAGAATTAAATCAGTTCTGAGGGGAAAAGGAGGTCTACCCCAGTACTCGCACGGTAAACCTAATAAAGTGGCTGGTGAGTGTATATTAGGGAGGCGAAGACATTATTACATTCTGAGAAGTAAAGACATTTCTGTGAAGGCAAACAAGTTTGCACAGTGTGAAGGTGAAGGGATAGTTGGAGAGGTAAGGACACTTAAAAAGGACAAAGACAATTTCTAAATGTTTTGTTAATAATGACGATAAGGACACGTCACAGTGTGTGCTCATTTGTAAAATGTGGATATTTTGATAAACTCAAGTCAAATCAAATTCTTTTAAATATTTAATTTAGAAAAAAACAAGAAAGATAAAAAAACACTTAAATAAGATACAGAAGAACTTTTTGTGAGGATAGGGCATTAGAACGGTTCATATTTGTAAAGAACACCACTTTTTGGGTTTTGAGGACATTTTTCAAGAGTGGTGAGATGTTGGGAAAGTGAGAGACTTTTTTAAAGGGCAAAAGGGACGTAAGGAGACATTTTTAGAAGCACATTCATTTGCTGAAGTGGAGGTATTTTGAGAAAGGAAGGATCAGCTCTAGTGTTTACTGTAGCTGATCCTGGTTGCTGCACAGTGTGCCATCTTCTGGGTGGGTTAGTTATGTTAGCAGGGGTTCCAACTAAAGATAGGAAAGCTCTAAGGTGGTGAGTATAAAAAACTTTCAACAGAATAAGAAATGAGGTGAAATGAAAACAAGTTTTTTTTTTTATAATCTTTTATCACCACAACACAAATAAGCTGTCAGCTTGACTTGTTGATTTTTATTTTATGTGATTCTTTTCTTTAATTTAGGGTTTTTTTTTTTAGAAAAGTATAGTCTGTGTTGTTATCCACAACATTCAAAAGAGAAAATAAATATATTTCATTTATTTGTTAAACCAACAGAGATCTTTTTTTTTTTTTTTACAAGATTTAATAATTAACATATCATCTATCTAATATTCATAATATTAACAACACCTGCAGGAGCATTTTGTACTTCTTTAAAGATCAACAGTAAGCTAAAATACTGATGAAGACACATTTGAATCACTCACTCTTTTAGGACTTAATTGTAACCACTGGTGTATGAATGTGTATGAATGTTCGGTGGTGGTCAGAGAGGCCGTTGGCGCACATTGGCAGCCACGTTTCTGTCAGTCTGCCCCAGGGCAGCTGTGGCTACACATGTAGCTACCATCACCAAGTATGAATGATGTATGAATAAATTGGATTCAATGTAAAGCGTCTCTGAGTGTCTAGAAAAGCGCTATATAAATCTAATCCATTATCATTACTATTAAATCACTCAAAGTGTAAATTAATGGTCAGTTTATAATGAAATGTGCCATCCAAATATATGTTTTTATACTTATTTTTTTTTAAGCTACATCTCAAATCAGCAGATCTCAGACATATAACTTGTATGAATTTCTAGAAACAAAAATGTTTAAAAGCTGAATGTCTGCAAATGAATCTCCTCTTTTTAAAAATAATTCATTTAAAATTACTGGTTGCATCAGATTAATAGAAGCAGCCTACATAGTACTATCTATTACTTTAGACTACAGGTGTCAAAGCCTGGTCCTCGAGGGCCGCTGTCCTGCAGGATTTCAATGTTTCCTTCTTCAACACACCTGACTCAAACTAAAAGGATACAACAGCCTATGAAGCTCTGCACAATGACTCATTAATTTGAGTCATGTGTGTTGGAGCAGAGGTACGTAGAAAACCTGCAGGAGCCCGACACCCCTGCTTTAGACCAACACTAGTTTTTGTGTGTAATGGGGCACCAGTGAGGAGGTATGCTGAGCGTTCCACGTGGGCTTTGACCACCACCAGCAAGGACTCTTTGTTCAGTCCTGACTTCTGAACGGATCTTCAAAGAACTGTTTGAAGGTTCAGACTTGGTCCAAGTCTCGGTCAATATTCAGGTGAGGGTATGTGTGTTCACCTCGCTCATTGGAGCCTCCCTGGGAGCTGGGGGTGCTGGAGCTGGAGGAACTGCCGCTGCTCGTCCTCTTCAGAGGCGTATCCATGGAAATGTCAGTCCTCCGCAGGTCAGGGTTGCTACAGCAACACAAACACAGTGGTGTCTCATACATGAAGGAGACTGTTGAAATCCCATCAGCTGTGTGTGGATGTGGGTGAGCATACCTGGCCCGTATGAGGTGAGCTCCGGCCCGAGGACCAAGTCCAGGACCGTTTCCAGGAGAGTTCTTCCTGACCAAAGCAGGAGAGATGGAGGTTGTCCTCTGAGGAACCTGAAAAAACACCATGGTATGTGAGCTGTGTTCTGTCAGATAGGATTTACGTTGATCGGTCTGGGGTTGTACAAATCTGAGAGCTGCATTAGAAGTCTTAGAATATTCATCAGGAAAATGAAATCAAAGTTAAATAGATTTTTAAAGGGTCATTGGGCTGAATGCGACTCGACTTAGAGACATGCTAAATCTCAAAGTACGCTCAGGTCCACAGAGGATGCTGCTGTTTATTTCTACCTTGTAGTTGAGGTGCTTTTACTGATCGAATTTAGACTGAAGCTCGTAAGCTTGTAAGCTCCAGCCAAGGTATGAACAATGGATATGAATATGTGGTGCTGGTTACAGCAACATAAAAGCATAGACAGGTAAGATTCACCCAGAGATATGAAAGCCAACTTGCTCTGTGCTTTTTCTCCACAGATAAGAATTCTTTTATCTTCATTGCAGGCAGACTTTGAGATTTGCATCAATGTTCACAGACACGAACACATCCTCTACTCTAAAAATAAACAGAGACAAACGAAACGCTTCAAAGGACACAAAGAACAACAAAAAATGAAAGAATAAAAAAAAATCAATCAGCATGCTCGCATCACAAAGTCAGAATCTGGAAAATAAAGTAAAGTCACACATGCATGCACACAAACACACACACACACACGCAGGTGGCGGCATGCAGAGACCTTGGGCGGCAAGTCGTCATCCTGCCGCAGCCAGGAGCTGCGGTCCAGCTTGTCGAGGGGGGGCGCCAGGCGGGAGAGGGGCGGGGGAGGAGGGGTGTCGGAGGTGGGGTCGGAGTTCTGCCGGGGCATGGGAGGCCGGGAGGGGGAGGGCGATGCCGAGGTGGAGGAGGACACGCCGTGGGGGTCGTACAGAGACTGGGAGCCTGACAGGCCGTGACTCTTCACCTGCACCAGGTGGGCCATCTGAACACACACGCATACACACACGCACACACGCGAGCAGGAAACAGGCAATGCCGGGGAGGAAGAGCAGGATCAGGATTTGCATGAGATCAGAAGGCAAGTCAAGAGGAGTCGATGCAGAAGGAGTGATGAGGAGGAAAAGGAGGTGAGAGAGAGGATAAGAAGTGCACACCTTGGGGTGCGTTCACACTAGTCACGTTGACAACCTGGCGACAAGGATGACGCGTCCTCCAACAAGTCTCAGGAACACTCAACAGTTTCCACTGCTGTAAAACTGAGCCAAGCAAAATGGAGCTCCCATACAACCACTTCTTTGTGGTTAGAAACATCGGAGAAGAACTGAAGCTGCAGGTTCTGCAGCTCCTTTAACAGAACCAGAACCACAATCTCCACAACCTGCACACTTCTCTCCTCTAAGCACCACAGCCAGATGAAATCCACACAGCACTGAGATCCTATCAGAATATAGCTCCCCCTCCTGTCGCCTCTGGCTGAATTTAAGAAATTAAGAAGTGCTTTAAAATGTTTTGCTGAGATTAATTTCTGGATTATAAAAAGCAGGACAGAGGAGAGCGGAGACAAAAACAATACGTCCGGCTACTGCACAGACCTCACTCCTCAGGCTCTTATGTCCTGAGCCAATCAAATTTAAGCTTGGGTTAAAATTTCACGATCACAAAATCTGTTTCAGACGTATGTTGAGGTAAAATAAATAGTTGTTTCATTTTCAGTCATATTAGAGCTGCGATGCACACCTGCTCTGCTGTACTTTGAGTTGTCCTCCTTTTTAAAGCCACTGCACTAAATTAAAGTGACTAGGAAATGGGATGTACTTACTTTAAAAAAAACTGTTGTTCGTATGACATTACAAACAAAAGAAGTATATCTGATTGTACATCTTTAAGGGTTTCAAATAGGCTACATCCTAGATTAAAGTATGCATGGTGCAAAACTAAATAATCCTGTCCTCCTGAATGTATTCATAGCTGAGGGATTTCTCAATTATTCTCCACAGATGAGTGTTAACATGATCTCTGAAGCATCTTTGCAGTTATATCTGTCACTAACTACAATATAATATTCCAATATAAGATGACATAAACCAGTATTTTGTTAATGTTACAAATTTTTGAAAATGTCGATGTCTCTTAAACAAAGTTTTCATGGTTTTACTCCAAAATAAATCAACATTAAGCAGTTCGAGTCAAAAATGAGCAAAGTATCAACTTCATTTCATTCATGTCCAACCTAAAAAGCTTTATTTAAAAGAGAAAATTTAATTGCTTTTCAATGAAGAATTTACTCAATATTCATCTAATTAAAGTCAGTGAAAATCTATTTGATTATTTCATATATTGGAATGCTGCTTTTTATTATTTTAGTCATGAAATCAGTGCAAATTTAGTTGCTTCATCTTCCTTTAATTCTCAGATCTGATCGGCTCAGAGGTCTGATGAGCAAAGTCTGCAGCTGGAATCTGGTCGATAAGATGAGATGAGCCTACGATCTCCGACTGGTCTTTTGTAGTATCATATCTTTCACATAATGGGAGCCACGTCCCCCGTCTGCTCCAGGTCTAAACACCGTCCGGCATTTTCAGTATCATCCCAACACAAAAAAACATCCCCCATAGTTTTTTTTTTTGTTGTCATTTCAGACAACAATCATTGTGCAAAAGGCACCACATAATTACAACCTCTGTGTTGTGTCCACCTCTACCCTCTCCTACCCAGTAAGCCAGTCCTAGTCATAGTCACCATCTTTCCCTCCCTGCTGTATAAACTTGGATAATCCTCTTCAATTGATCATAGACGTGCATTTTGATAAAAAAAAAACAAAGCAAAACAACTACTGAAATCACCCCTTAAGAGATAAAACAAGCCTAACTCGCACACAGGTGAGGATGTAAGGTGCTCACCTGTGGTTCAACAGAGCGGTGCATGGGTGGAGTCCGGGCCTGCTGGATCCCTCCGCTGCTGAAGGACTCGGAGCGGGGCGGCAGCGACGGGTCCGAGACCCGGTTGGACACTTTATGCTGCAATGCAGGAGAAGTCTGTCTGTTCATCTTATAATGCTCCTCCACCTGACACACACATCAAACCGCCGTCATTCAGCATGCAGGGAGACTGTGTGTGTTAAAGTCATGTTGTTTTTTATTGTCCTCTGGTGTGTGTGTTTGCATCTGCAGCTGTTTTGTTGAGTGACGCCTCCACATACTGGACTTTTATAAAGTAGCTAAGATGGATCCCACTCCTGTAGGAGAAGTTTTATATTCATGGCATTAAATTACAGCATATTTAACATTCCCTAAACTCTGAAAACTCAATGATGAATTATTTTGTTGTTAAAACAAGCATTTGTATTATTTATTCTGCATCATGGACAAGGGTGAACAATGATGCAAATAGAAGGATAGAAAGGTGGAGAGCAGAAATATTTAGCAAATCAAATTAAATAACGGTGTAGAAATGATTTCTGTATTTCCATCGCCACCTCTAATTTAGGCTATAATTACTTTGTTATGACTACATCTTATTCTACACAAATACAAATAAATAGCCTTTACAATGATTGATGAATGGATATGTAGATAAAAAAATAAACTCATCAATTTAACTATGACCTTTTCCATTACCAAAATACGTGCCTGGAAATAAATCACGTATTAAATTATTTAATTCTGCATTTACTTATTGATATGGCAGTCATTTTTCTTCCTCCACATATCAGCACTATATATCTAAGATGAGCAGAATTAAAACCTTTTTTGGGGGGTAAAATTTTAATACCATATTCCATTTACTGCACTCTGCTTTTAGCCTTAGACATATGAGCTCTTTGGGAATTAGGGTCATTTTATACTTCAACATCTCTGCTTATTAAAATTGATAATGTGATGTTTTGTTAGACGATACTGCAGTAAAGAAAAGTTCAAACTCAAAAATGATTTGTTGCTTTATATTTATATTCACATATACTTATTGGTTTAGATGATTTGTGATGGAAAAATCTTGTATTTATGATATTGTGAACCCTGAATGACTTCAGACCAGGACTGTGGTTAATGTTGTTGTTTAATGTTACTGTTCTAATGGCATCTGTAAAAGACTTTATGGCCTTCCTGCTTATCTGACCACTTCACTCCGGGGGGTTAACATATGGTCCTCAATAACATAAGATAACATAGTCACAATGGGGAGTGTATATCTGAGGAGGGGCTATGTGTGTATAAATAGGGGTTGTACTGACTGAAATATTAATTCTACATCGGTCTCCGGGCTAAGTGGAATTCCTTGCAAGTAAAAAAGCTTTTGACTTCTAACTGATCTGAGTGTCTGTGGTTCATCGGGAGTTTTTTCCTAACAATTTGTAAATCCAGTCGGAATAAGACTTCATTATTTCTTTGAAAGAATTTTTTGTAACCGATTTTCAGATATAAGTGATGTTTTCAAAAGCGTCTCAATGGATCACTTTTTTTATTTTAATCTGAAAGGCTCATTTAGTTGGAAATCGGTAATTTAAACATAAGTTTAAACAACAACAAATATGATGCATTCACTATGAGAAATAGCATTTCTGATCTTTTATCAACTATGTTGTAACTCCTCAAACTGAACCCACTGTTAACATGGACATCAGCAAGCTGTGACCAGCAGATATCAATGGATAAACATCAGAACCTAAATTTGTTCCCACTGTAGTTTAACTCCTACATAATAATGACAAAAAGCTGGTTAGACCCTATTTCTCCCATTGCGTCAGAAATGCATCTATGATCATAAATAAAGAAATAATTTGCCCTTTCATTTTTTTTATGTTACTGTTTAAACTCAGTGGATTTTATATTTCCTAGTTCATAAAACCTTTATCAACAAACATAAACATCAGGTCAATATAATAAAGTCTGGAGGTATTGATAATCAGACTGGAGGGTTTGGAAGATGCTTGTGCAGATTTAACCCCTTAAAGTCCTGCAAGGTTTGCCTAAAACTTTGCCTATAGAAAAAAAGACTCGTGGAGCAACTATGTTACTGGACTACTTTTACTGGACCCTTGCTGATGTATCAGGACTGTTTTTGTTGCAGCATCATCTGCTACTGGAGTACAGCATGGCTTCAAAGATAAATTGCATTGGTGACTGGTCTGAAATAAGTGATTACTGAACCTACAGTTATGATTATAGCTTGGAATAGAACATCATTTAAATATCAAGAATCTTAGCTTTCCAATGGTGTATAACATGTGTAGGTACTTGGAAAGGAGACTGAGTAAAATACATATGTATTTGTCACGCCTCGCCCATGACATGTCTGGTACCAACGATAGCACAGCCACTCCTAAAGTCATCTAATTTGACTAATTTGTGACCTACACCAGCAAACCAGAATATTCCTGGAATGTTGCTTTTTGGTTGTTGGAACAATGTTCCACCATGTTAAATTTTAGCTGCATGTTTAAGTTCCCCTTACTTTTGCAGAATATTTACATTTGACTATGTCAACATTACCCTAACCTTTACACCGCAGCTGACCTTTGTAAAAACCTAATGACAACATTGCATTTAGTTTTTTTTTTTACACATGTATAACAATGCTGGTCCAACTTGTCAAACTTTGTACAACATATTTATTGTTGCATTCAGGAATCCTACAATACAACCCATGAGGAACGCTGTGTGAGGAGCACTATGCAATGTAAAGAGGAAGTTGGAGATTTTGGTTCCCTAAAAGTTAAGGGAACAGAAGCCTGTGTGAATACTCCCTAAAGGTGAACCCTGGTAGTCTAACTGAGGGGAACCAGATGCTGACATTACTTAACTGTTTTTAAAAGCAGGACATTTAAGCTCAAAGTGTTTTTACTGATGATTTTTAATGGCTGCAAATGTCATCTGCAGCCACTAATGAGGTTTACTTTGACTGTAATGCTTTTATAAAGGTTAACTCTTCCTAAACGGTGCTCATCTGTTTTTAGAGCAGAGCACTGTGAATGTGTGCGTGATGGAAATATTTCTTCCCATGAATCTTCAGGGGGACATCTCTGGAGGCCAAGATGAGGGTAGACCTCTCTGTACAGACTGTGTTTCCATGTGTGGCGTCTACAGGGAGAGGGACTGATATAGCTACAGCTGCCCTACATCTGTCTACCAGCTGCCACCAGGGGGCAGGCCTCGAGATCTGCCCTAAATGTGTGTGTATGTGTCTGTGTGTGTGAGGGGGTGTTCACATGAAAGTGTATGCTTTAAAGCTTTGATTTAATGAGCCTTGAGTTCAAATATGGAGCACAGACCTGCATTTTCTTCCATAAAATGCACTTTACTGAACTGACCCTGGAAGTGTAGAGCATTAAAAGGTTCAAATGTTAAAAGGTAACACTCATTCAACATATCAGTGAGAACTAAGTATGTAGTAGCCAATAAATCATAAATTACAGAAAATAGAAAGGCTTTAACACCCTGGGATTAAAGATGATGAGAATGAAACCTGAAAGAGGAAGGTTTTTGTTAGCTTAAATTAGTACCTGTTAAGAGATCCAATCCCACCACCACATGCAATAAAATAGCAGCTATAAACTCATTTAATATGTCCCCAGAAAATGAATATAAAGATTAGGAGCCAAAGTAGCAAAAAATTAACCTTTTATACCCAGAAAGATTCAGGAATCTGGAAAAATGTGGTTACATGGGAGATTAAAAGCTGTGAGAAAGAAAAGAATTACTGAAGATTAAAGCAAGAAGGAAGCTGGTACATTTCCAGAAGGCAAATTACCTGAAGTTTAGCACTCACACAAAATGCTAAATATAGCACTGTGCAAAAATCCTCATCCAGTCCTCATTTCATTCTATTATCCTTCCAAGAAGCAAGACTTTCTTATAATCTTTTCAAGTGGTTTTGAACAATAGTTCTTCAGGCCTTTGAAGGTCATTAACCTTTTCACTCATTTCTTTGGTTGCATCCACACAAAAAAAAGCCTAATAGAACACAGATTGACAGATGTATAGTATTTTTTGCTGCAAGGTGGATCAGAGAGCTATTAACTAAAAACTTGGTACATCTCAGCATGGTCCTTAAACTATTTGAGCAAACAGGACAAGTGGAGGACAAAAGAAGTGCCAGGACAAGAACACTATCTACAGCAGATGAACAGGGTCTAAAGAGATGTTCTTAAGAAATAGGAACAAATCCAGCAAAGACCTGATGCAGAACCTGAGAGATGCATCTGAACCTTCAGTTGATCCATCTACTGTTAGCCGAAGTCTCATCATAAATAGTCTCCATGTAAAGGGTGGCTGAGAAGAAGCCATTATCAAGGAAGGGAAACAGGGAGAAAAAGGCTGAGGTATGCCACATGACACAAGATCTGGACTGAAAATAAGCAACAGGTCTAATGGAGGACGGATCCTCCCCAGAGCCCCGACCTCATCTTTACTGAAGCAGTATGGGATCATCTGGACAGAGAACAGAGCAAAAGGCAGAAACTTCCAAAGAAGAGCTTTGAAAGTCCTTCAAGGATCCTGGAGAACTATTCCTGAAGAAATGACAGAAAGTTTGTCTAAGAGGTTTCAGACTGTGTTGAAGGGAAAAAATGAACATACCAAATATTGACTTTGAAGCTTGTTGGCTAGTATAAACTTTTATGAGTCTTTTGTAAAAGCATTTATCCTCACTTATTCCACTAGTTTTATCTTTTCAATATAGATTCTTCACATTATACAAAAAAAAAAAATTCCGGATGACAACTTAACATGCCTTGTGGTGTGTTGTCAAGAACACATACATTACATAGCATTTGCCCTCCTGCACGAACTGCTTCCTTACAGACAAACATGGTTTTAGTTGTGCTTTTTAAACAATCAGGATAATGTTGACTTCATCAAATACCGGTAAGTTGGAGGTGATTCAGCGTTTTTGTACCAGGAGTTATTCTCAGTTTTGGGAAACACCGACAACACCAGTCAGAGAGAAAATGAATCATAAAACCCCCACGAGAAGCGTTGAGATCAAGAAGTGGAAAATGTAAAAAAGATGAGGTCACATCATCATTTGTGTTGCGGCCAGTTAAGGGATGTGAGTTCACCTGGTTAGAGACGTAAAGCTGTTAATAGAGATTAAAGGGGAAATCATTCCAGCAGCCAGGGTTAATTAGGCGTTCTGGACAGGCCGCAGGATGAGAAAGTGTCTGTTCATCTTGCGACTGACCCGACGGCCTGGGCTGCGGCCCCTGGAGTCAGGGTGCCTTATGGGGCTCCTGCCCGGGCTCTGCCGCCGCATCACTGGCTCAGAGTAGTTTGGTTCGGGTTCGCAGGTGATCCGGATTCGAGGCACATGTAGATGATCTCTGGAGGGGCTGACGTGGGCGGGATATGAAGGGGGCCGGCGAGGCTTGTATCCAGGAAGCAAGAGTAGGTTGTCAAGGTTGACATCTCGTACCTCCTTGAAGGAGTGGTATTTCTTTGGAGGGATGCGAGGAGAGTTACTCTGAGCTCGACGCATCACCTGAAGAGCAGGGTGAGTGTTTACAACACAGCAGGTAAAGGCTGACAGGGTACACTCGTAGAGGTCCGCAGCTGAGCTGTCAAACTAAATGTCAAACTGGTAACCATGAAAAAGTAAAAATTCCCTTCTATCTTTTAAAGGAAAATGAACCAAACTCACTGAAATGTCTATAAAAGCTTCCTGTAAATAGATTAAAACAGAGCTAACTCCATTCATTAAATGAAATTTCACATTTTTCTTTGTATAAATTCACAGAATTGCAAATCGATGAAAAATCAACCTCCAACCAGCTCCAACAAACCATCATTCCTTCCTCCATCTACCAATCTGCCAGATTATTCAGCTGTTTAATAAAAATAGCTTAGATCCTTATTCCCTATAAAATAAAAACAACTGAATGAAACATCCTCTAAGAAAGGTGAACACATTTTCTTTTTTGGTCAGAGGTTGTGTAACAGTTTCTACAAGAGGATCGTTTAATAAGAAGACGGATGACATCACAACTCCCAGGAAATGATCCAGAGGATGTGTGCAGCAGACTGAGGGATGAATGTGACGGCTTCCCTTTGGTGCAGGAGGAAGAAGCAGTCATAAGTCAGACATCTTCAAGCAAACAGAAAGCACACATATGCAAATGTAAAAGCAAATAAAAGAGTTTCATTCCAAAGTTCTCCTTATTGATTTGTACTTGCAGTTCTGCAGCCTGGGATTCATCTGTCTACTGTGTGATGACTCAATTTAAAAGCACAGCTGCATAGCACAGCAGTTTCCCAATATCTCATTGTATAAAGTTATCAAAAGGCCCTTTATTGGAATAAAACTCTTCATTCGCTGATATCTTCACGGCCTTTTTTACACCCCGCTGTGTCAGCTATTAAGAAAAAAAACCCTGGAAAAAGGTAATTTCAAGGTTCATGGCAGATACTTCTCCAGCTGCAGCTCCTTGATACCTGGAGGGAACAAAACTCCACAAACACAACTTAAACATATATCAAACCTCACCTGAATTTATCCCCAACCAATCAGGGTGTGTTTATACTCGTATGGATTAAAACATCAGTGTTTGTGTGTGTGTGTTCTATTCCTTGTTATCTACCTTTGTCTATTTCTTTTTGCTTTTATTTAGTGAAGTTGATCTAAGTGTGGAGATATTTGGAAGTTAACAGTTCTGCTTTACGTGCTACGACTGAAGGGACAGGGAACTTCTTTCATAAAAACATCTGAAAGCAGTTCACTTTTTTAACCAGCTTTCAGCAGCCTTAGTTATCCTCTAAAAAGTAAGAAAATAATGAAACAAGTGGACATTCTTCTCAAAAAATATCAAGGCTGAAAAATCGAAATTTGCATTTTTTGTAATTACTTTTCATATTTACTTTTAGGACTACTTCATGCTCCTCATAATACTGATTCAGACTCTGTTTACACTGCCAGTAAAAGTGGCCCATATCTGATATTTTTTGCCCTAAAGTGACACAGATTGTATATTTACCTGCCAGTGTAAACACCCCGAACCGCTTCAAATCTGATCTTTTCACATCAGATTTGGCCCACATAAGAAAGTAATCCAAATCCAATCAGTACCCAATCTTTCCAAATGCTACCGCAGTCTAAACAACCTGTATCGGACATACATCCGACCTTGACATCATCTTCAAGTGCAACGTACGTCATTGGTGTCTTTAGGAAGACAAACCGGTTTTATGTAACACAACATACAGATATATTTAGCATAGATGGAAAAGTCATCCGGTAGATTTCACTACTTTTTTTTAAATAAAATGATTTTTGAACTTGAGTCGACCCTGGATCCTTATCATGAATAAGGACGGGCGCCCCACATCTCCACCGTGTTAAAAAGCAAATTACATTAACATGATGCCTGATGAGGTGAGAAATAGATTTTGTGATTCTCAGCCCGTTCAAGCTATACCTCTTTGACCCATGCGGGTTTATCGTTGGTGCCGGGCGCCTGGTCTTTGTAGTGGTACAGCTGCTTCTTGTCCTGCGGCGGCCGCGGAGGCTCCTGCTGCTGCTGCTGCAGCGACACCAGGTACGCTCGCTCCTGCTGCAGCTGCCTCTGCAGCCGCTCGGCCTGCCGCTGCTCCTCAATCTGCTTCCTCTTGTACTCCTGCAGAATACAAAGATAACAGGAGAGCAAAGGTTAAACTGGGAGAGATGAAAGGAACACACACTCCAGATACTAACACTTGTTTTCTATTAACCTTTTCGGGAGTCCTGCAGCAAATTTCCACTACTGGGCATCTATTCAGACCCCACAATCTACAGCTCACAGAGCAATCTTTACAATAGTTTACTACAGTGCATATGTTGATGGAAGGACACCAGAATTCGTGTCGTATTTACAGACAGACAGACGCATTTGCCTATAAAATCTTTACCAATGGAGGTAGTAGCATATTTAAATGCTTATTTTCTCCCCAAAATCAGCATGGACATTGGAGATTAATAAATAGATCAATTCTTCAGGACAAAGACATCAACTTTCCGTGCTTTTTAAAACACTATAGTCTGTAAATGTTGTGTTGATCATGAACAGCTTTGGAAAGGAAAATGTGTCAGTGTTTATAGAAATGGGAGAACAAAGCAGAGCAACCAACCTAAGCATACTTAAGGCTTTTTAAAGTTTGCCATGAAACTTTTTGCTCCATGATAAACTATGAAATGTATGTTGCAAAGATGCATTTGTATGAATAACATCACCATGACAACGAGTCTTTATTCTAAAGGGATGGACAGTTTTGTCTAACTAGTTGCTGAGCTGTAAGGGACAGAGAATCACATTCCTAGATTGTTGTTTTGGGATACAATCTCAGTTTCAGAGCTCTGAGAAATGATGACGGGCAGAGGATTCATCATGAGAAAACTTCTTGAATTTTATTTTTGTTGTTATTCAGAAGCAGTTTTAGTTTGCAAATAGTACCTGAATAGCCTTAAAAGCTTATTGTAGCTGCCAGAAAGCCTAGTTAAGTATAGACGGAGCAGAAAATCACTGTATCATCAGACAAAAATGACATTTCAATCAAGATTGTTTTGTATAAAATGAATAGGAGTGGCTCCAGAAACCTCCTTCTAAAGAAGACCCTGTTACACTGAGAAAGCTAGAAGTTTTATCTTCTACCTTTAAACTCTGTGATCTTCCTAATTAAATATTTCCCAACTGTCTAACAGTGTACACTGCCTCTCACCTGATAATTGCCGGGATAGGCTCCAGCTTCCCCGCGACCCTGAATTGGATAAAGCAGTACAGAGAATGGATGGATGGATGTCCCACAGTGAGTCACATGAAGTGATGATAAGCCTATTTTAGGTCAGTATTGATCACCTTCACATTACAATTTAAAATCAAATTGACTCACAGGACATAGACATGTGTCAGATACAAAATTTTCTAAATATGGTTGAGAAAAGGCCGACTAATGGTGAACTGATCAGCTCTGTTGCATGAATGTGCATAGTTTGCATGTTTCATTGTGGCTGCATGGACTTTTTCTTGTTTCCTTCCACAGATTTGCATGTTCAGTTAATCATTCTACTGTACAGCGTATCGAATGTAAGTCTTAACGTGAACCAGTCTAAAGCAGGTATAGGGATAAATGGATGGTTTTACAATTTTGCAAGAACGACTTTACAGCTGTAATCCAGTTATCTGTTTGTCAGTATATCATCATTCAGCATTGACTTCTATATATCGGTCATGCTATTAGATAAAGATCTTCATTGGGCTATATTTCTGACCTACATATAAGTTTTGTTTATCTCTATCGCTTCAACTTTTTATTGATGTAGGTTTTTATAAAGAAAAAAAGTTTTGTGCAAAAAAAATAACAGCAATCATTGCTTAGCTCAATAATGCTACTAAAATAAAGCTAAAACATGATTTAAATGACCATTAGATCCTGAGATGAGCCTTCATTTCTGCAGAAACTGGCAACAAGTCGTTAAAGCGACCCATTCATTTGAATCAGGTGTTTTGGGGCAGAGAAGCATGTAAAACATGCCGGGAAGTGGGCGCCATTTACCAGGATTAGGAAACATGTAACGCAGTGCCGAGTGACACGCCTCCTGTACAGCATTTCATGCTTCATGCCCCATTTTTGACAAGTGACTGTGACTGACCCAAACCGGACAAGTCCAGGTGGAGATCTGTTAGAATAGATGAGTGTGTGTGAAATGAGATAAGAGTTTCCCGCTATTATTAGTCACTAAAACATCACCAGAGTGACGACATGGGTTGTTAAATGCCAACTTTTTTAGCAGCTTTTCTTAAAGAAAAGAGACACGACAGAATGAAACTCCCAATAGAAACAGTTAACATGCTTGAACAAAACTTGCTGAACACCATCGACCGACTGCATGTTGCTCGCAGATTATCGTCTAATAAGAGGACGGCCTTTTATCTGAGAAGTATGTTAAAGTTTGCATCAGCCTGTGTGTGTGTGTGTGTGTGCGTGTTGGATAAAACTGAACCTTCTTCAGGCTGTCTGCTTAGATGTCAGCAACAAAAGATGACGTCTTCATCAACCACAATGAAGCTGATTGTAGAGTCATTTCGGGGCCGACAGTTTTTGTCTGACACGCCCACTGCCTGGTGTTGATTGATTTAATGTTTGTTAACATCAGGTGAGAAGAAACAAAAACCAGGTGATGTATGAGGCTGTTTTGGCTCATATTGATCGAGCATTGATCGCCATCACCTTCATGTCACAGTTTCTGTGAGCAAACAACATGCTCAACACGTCCAAGCAATCACGCTGTTTCCAAGGTCATCAATCAATGTTGTCATGGAAACGGGGGTCCTGGAGACTCAAACTCCACTCTTTGTAAACGGGCAAAGTAATTATAATATTCAAAAAATGACACGTTGCTTTTGGTTTACAATTTAGCTGAATTTGTTTTAATTGTAATGAGTGTTGATGAAATTATGATTTGGATGAAAACATGCGTGCATCGCTCTCGACCATGTGTTCCTTCTGTCACATGATCAGCACTGAGCCAATAATATAACTCATGGTCATGGATTCAACCCTCTACACATTTTGAAGACAGCACTTTAAAAATCAGAGAAAAAAGAGAGAAAGTGGTAGTCGTATTAGTACAAAAGTAGTTGTTCCAGGATAACGACAGAATAACAGGAAACAAGGATCAGAGGACAAACTGCTTTGATTAGTTTTCCACAACCTAGTCCCATTTCCTCCCTTTAACTCTACCTCTCATTTTCCAAAAGTAGGATGCCCCTTTTTCTTTTTGGGATCATGAATGTTGGCAATCGCGCCAAGGGGCCATTTGGATGACAAGATGACTAATGATCCCACCAAGAGAAGGAGTCCTTACAAAACACTACAAAACACTGGGGTTGAGTCAAGGTGAGAAATTGGGATTCATCTCATAAGTCTGTGAAAGTACACTGAATCCCTTTCATCATTAGTTTGACTGACATAGATCCTGTTGCTGAGCAGGAAGAACTAGTTAAGACTCATTAATGATGCTTCACCTAATTATCATTAACTCCAGAGGCAAGGACTCGGGCTAAGGTTGGCCTTCAGAGCTGTTTAACTGCAATGCTAAGCAACATAACTCATAACAGGATTACTGCCTTTAAATGTTATTTATGCTATATGAGCTATGTAACTTTGTTTTTGTTTTCTTACCCAATATAAACACTCCCTTTGCAACTCTTTGGGCAGTAAGCCGTCTAAAATCAGTAGGAACAGGTCTGATGGAGTTATGAATCCCCTCCAGAACCTGGACCTCAACATTATTGATGCAGTGTGAGATCAGAAAGTTGCCTGTTAGTGACATGAGGCCACATCTGTGATTAAAACCTGACCAGACGATCTGTTAGAATTGCAAATGAGATTTTTTGAAATGAGGTTCATCAGTGTATACTGACTCATTTTAATAAACTGTATGAGGATTAAGATGAAAAAATACCTTTTCATGGAGCCTGTTGTGTAATCTACTGACTAAACTCTGGGATGTTTTGCTTGGATCTTCTGGAGTTAATACCCTTAACCACTCAATAATTTGTGGTGATAACTTTATTACCACATATTAAAAACACAAGGACTAAATCAATTATGAAGCAATCAACGAGTTATTACTGGTTTGTGGCACTCAGCAGCTGCTTCAAAGGCAGTCAGTTCTTTTACTCTCTTAAATAGTTTCATGTAAGATATTTTATAGTGGTTAAAGATATAAACATATTCTGATAATAAAAGAAACATCCAAACAGTTGTTGATTTCTATATAAAAAATAATGCAGTTATTCAGGATAACTTCATCCATGTTTTAAAAAATCTGTCATCAAAGTGGTGCCCAAAAAACCAGATCAGATTATTTTGGCCAGCTGTTGTTCTGGGTTATATTTTCAGGATCAGCGTTTGTGTGTGTTTGCGTGTTGTGTTACCAGCAGTAAAGCCTGCTCCTGCAGGAGCTGCTGCTGCAGGATCTCCAGCTGCCTCTGCTCCTCCTCCAGCTGTCTACGGATATACTCCTAACCAATCAGCCCCCGGCCCAGCATCAGACGCAGCCAATCAGAGAGCAACCAGGCGGGACAGAAGCAAATCGGAGCCCAGGCAACCAGTGACATCAGCAGAGCAGGAAATACAGAAGAAGAATAGGAAAGAGGAGGAGGACAGACAAAAAGTAGGAGGTGTGAGATTTGGGATTTAGTCAGAAACAGGAGAGGAGAAATAACATGAAAGGAGCAGCAGGGGGCCATGATTAGTAGAAGAAAAAGACATGCTTATTAAGATGGAGATGTTAAATCAGCTGTGCAAGAGGAGGACATTTATATCTGAGAAGGGAGGGTGTTGAGGAAGCATTTCACCGCAGGGAAAGTTCACATTAAACTTTTTCAAAGCCTCTTGTCTCCTCTGTTTTAATGTAGTGTGTGATGATGTTACTGCATTAAAGAGATTCTACAATCAAGATCTCCTTTTTACAACAGCAGTATTATGAAAAAAAAAAACAGTGTTCACCAGGGACCAAACACTTTAAATTTATTCTAAATTTGACCTGAAAAAAGTCTTACACTTTTACTTCTGGTAAAAATGTACAAAAAACGTAATGCATCTTTGTTTTTAAAGTCTCAGTCTCGGTTTATTCTGAGCAGTCTTGCAGATCTCAATAGTATAAAGAAAGTTATTGAATATTTAATTAAATTTTATGGGTGAAAATTTGAAGGTTTGACACAAAACAAAAAAATCTAGATTTTATCCAGCTGTGCCATTGTCCCTGATTGTTTTCAGGTTTGACATCCAGTGGCATAAAAGGTGACATTTGCTAATAATTTGCCATAAACACCCAAAAAATGTGTCATTATTTGCACATTGTTACATATCTTCTGCTGTTTCAGTGGTGGATGCAGGATTATTCCGGTTCAGGGACCATAGAGAGGCCACATTTAAAAAGAGAGGCCGAGTATATGTCTCCATCCTGCACACACAATGCTTTTTTTAGGAAGGGTGCATATATTTCACCAGTCAGAGTGTAATTCACCACTTTGTGTTGGAAATTGCAACTTCCAAGTTCAAATAGATTACACCATCATGCTACCTCCCAGCAGTGGCGGAGCAAGACTTTCATACATGGGGGGGCCAGAGGGTGGTAAAGACTTTACCGGGGGCACCATATAGCAAGAAAGGAAGTGATTGTGTACCTCTCTCTAACACACACACTCATACACGGCTGTGATAACTGTGGTCACATTAGAGAAACATGAGAAATAAAATAAAATAACCTGGATCACCAAGTAGAAATATTAGCAATATGTTCAATAAAGTCCATAAAGTTAAGTTGGTTGTTTTGGGGCTAAGTATGTGGAGCTTGATATGGTGGTAGAGGGATCAATTCTGGTTTACTGTCTGGTGGAGGTGGTAGACTGGATCCTTGTGTGGCTAGCTCCATGCTGGGAGTTGTCGGGCTACTGATACTGGGGCTGGGGACTGCCTCAGTCTGACCTGTGCCCTTCATCTTTACATAGAAGTCAGAAATAGCTTCCTTTCTCTTCATTCTTATATCTTCCTATACAAAATCCAACCGATTAAAGGATATACAGTATTTCTCCACCAATTCATGCCATAACTTACTTTAAAATCAGCTAGCAGTCTTGCTAGCCTCCTGTTTAAATTAAACTGGATCATGTAGCTTTAGCTTAGTAAGGGCTAAGTAACATTGCTATTCTTTGAACAATTTTAAAGTTTATTTTTAGCTCCAATGTGAGAATCCTGATAAATTGAGTTGATGTAAAGTCCCTAAATATACTCACTGAAAAAATATTATGACATGGTTTCCTCACATTATCTTAAAACTAATCTAATGCAACCATATAACTAGATTAGCACTGCTACATAGCTTCGGGCTAACATCTGGTTAACAGCCTTACATAACATTAGTAGCTGTACTTGCACAGAGACTAAATCTCTTCTAGAAATGTGCAGCCAGATGTCAATATTTTTAAAGAGTGAACTTAAAATTTACTTCAAACTGGTGTGGTGATACTGGTGATCCATTAGTGTCTGGAAAGATGTTGCTGTTCTCCTTCTCCAGTGACCTGTCAACCACTTAAGGTGGCACCTGAGGTGTTCAATCAGATTTCAGAGGTGGCCAGTGCCCCCCCTCTAGCTCCGCCCCTGCCCTCCCAGTCTGTATGGAATTACTCCATCTTATCAAAACTATCAGTAATACATTTTAATTTATACATGTCGTATACATCATACTTATCAACATCCAAGTATGAATTTCCTCCTTATTTCCACCGGATGTAAACACAGAACATAAGAATGATTTAAGAAATCTGAAACTTTTCCTTATCTGTAAAGGGTCAAGTCTATTAAACAGAGACACTTCAGGGGCCAATTAGATTTCAGCAGGTCCCAGAGCCCCTCTGGCTCTACACCTGGACAGGCCCATATGCTGCTTGACAACACATTACTAAATGTGATGCATATCAAAAGGAGTTTAAGAAATGAGCATATTCTATCTGATCTTAAAAGAATAGGACAATGATTCAAATTCAGACTTACATATGCTGATTTTTTATCTTTATTTTTGTCTAAAAACCATAAACAATTTTCACAAAAATGGAAAATCATGTACATTGTTTGATTCAGCCCACATTTAGATTTAAACATTTCATAATATGTAGTCTGAAAGCCTGAGCAAAGTTTATCATTTGTCACAGGAAATGATTTGAAAAATGAATCAGAAGTGAGTGCAAACAAGAGACCAGCATCCTTTCTTGATTTGCAAAGACACCAGCTGGGTTTCAGCATATGTGCTGCAACATTAGATGCAGTTAATTATAATTTACTAATATAGTTAAGCAGTTATTTTAGGCAGAAGCTCTGAAGTTTGGAGTTTAAACACCAAACGGTGTATTTGTACATTTTGTCTCATTAGAAAATATGAGAATCTGCAAAATGTTTCCACTTTGCATTCTGAACAACTTAAAATGATTCATTTTTAACAGAAGCACAAATGTTTTTTATAAGCTGAAAGAGTCTTCATGACCTGAAAAAGTGCAATTATCTAGTTATTTACAGTCACTTGCTGTTAGAAACTGAATTTTATCTCTTTTCTTCCCCTGTCACATTCATCACATGAGCTCATGCTGATAAATTCTCGATAATGGCTCATTATGACTCTCTTCTTTTAAAACGCTCATTTACAGAAGTACACTTACAGGAAGTGTTACTTGACACAGCAAGTTATCGCCAACTACATGTAATCTCCCACAGCAAACATATCTTGTTGAAATGAACGTTTTCTGCTTTAACCAAGATAAAACTAAAGAAGAGGGTCATTGCCACATTCGTTTTAGTTAGTTATGCACCTAATCACTGTTTGTTGGTTCAGTCGCTGCAATGACAGGAAACATTTGTGATATACTGAGATAATGATGTGCAGTTGTGGTGAAAATGTTTTTGTGTAGATAGTCGGTATCTTGTGATTGAGAGGTTTATGCAACAACATTGAGAGGTTAATGCAGCAATCTTTATGATTAGTGTCATTATAGCAGATTTACACTCACTGGCCACTTTATCCGATCCACCTGTTCAACTGCTTAACACAAATATCTAATCAGCCAATCACATGTCAGCAACTCACATTTATTCATGTAGACATGGTGAGGACAACTTGCTGAAGTTCAAACTGAGAATCAGAATGTGGAAGAAGGATTAATGTGAGTTTGAACGTGGCATAGTTGTTGGTCTGAGTGTTTCAGAAACCGCTGATCTGCTGGGATTCACACACAACCATCTCTAAGGTTTACAGAGGATGGTCTGGAGAAGAGAAAACATCCAGTGTGCAGCAGATGTCTGGACCAGAATGTCTTGTTGATGTCAGAAGTCAGAGGAGAACGGGCCACTACTGTGTGCTAAGAACAGGAAACTGAGGCTACAATTCACACAGACTCACCAAAACTGGACAATAAAAAA